>CM052544.1:57847644-57896013 GCA_028533065.1 Trachops cirrhosus | reverse complement strand
TACCATCCTTGCATCCCTGGGATAAATGCCACTTGATCATGGTGTATGATCTTTTTAATGTATTGCTGGATAAGGTTTGCCAATAATTTGCTGAGGATTTTAGCATCTCAGTTCTTCAGTGATATTGCCCTGAAGTTTTCTTTCTTTGTTGTGTCTGTATCTGGTTTTGGGATTAGGATGAAGCTGGTTTCATAAAAAGAGTTAGGAGTCTTCCTTCTTCTTGGATGTTTTGGAATAGTCTGTGAATGATAGGGGTTATCTCTTCCTTGAATGCTTTGTAGAATTCTCCTGTGAAACCATCTGGTCTTGGGCTTTTGTGTGTTGGAAGCTTTTTGATTACTGCTTCAATTTCATCTGCTGTTATTTGTCTGTTAAGGCTTTCTGCTTCTTCTTCCTTGAGTTTTCGAAGCTTATATTTTTCCAGAAATTTATCCATTTCACATAGGTTCTCAATTTTCTTGGCATGTAGTTGTATGTAATAATTTTTTACAATCCTTTGTATTTCTGTGGCTTCAGTAGTAATCTCTCCTCTTTCATTTCTGATTGTAGTTATTTGGGTCCTTTTTCTTTCTTTCTTTCTTTCTTTCTTTCTTTCTTTCTTTCTTTCTTTCTTTCTTTTCTTTCTTTCTTTCTTTCTTTCTTTCTTTCTTTCTTTCTTTCTTTCTTTCTTTCTTTCTTTCTTTCGATGAGTCTGCTTAAAGGTTTGTTGATTTTGTGTATCTTTTCAAAGAACCAGTTCCTGGACTTACTGATTCTTATAATTGTACTTTTAGTCTATATCTTTTAATTCTGCTGTGGTGTTGGCTATTTCCTTCCTTCTACTTGCTCTGGGCTGTCTTTGTTGTTTTTCTTTGAGTTCTTGTAGGTGCAGGGTTAGGCTGTTTATTTGAAATCTTTTTTCTATCTTTTGTATCATCTATGAACTTCTCTCTCAGTACTGCCTTCATTGTGTCCCATAAGTTTTGGGTTGTTGTGAGTTAATTTTCATTTGTTTCCAGAAACTTTTTCATTTCTTCCTTGATCTCATTTTTGACCCATTCATTGTTTAATAGCATGCTATTCAATCTCCATGAGGTTGAATATCGTTGAGTTTCTTCATTGAAGTGGGTTTCTAGTTTATGTTCCTTGCTGTCAGAGAAAATTGTTGATATGATTTCAAATTTCTTGAATTTGTTGAAGCTTGTTTTGTGTCCTATCATGTGGTCTATCTTTGAAAATGTTCCATGTGCATTTGAAAAAAATGCGTATTTAGCTTCTTTGGGATGAAGGGCTCTATATATATCAGTTAAGTCCATTTGATCTCAGACAGTTTTCCATGCCATAATCTCTTTGTTGGTATTTTGTTTGGAAGATCTGTCCATTTTTTACAGTGGTGTATTGAAATCCCCTATTATCATCATGTGCTGTCAATATCTTTCTTGAAGTCCTCTAAGATTTTCTGTATGTATTTGGGTGATCCTCTGTTGGGTGCATATATGTTTATAATGTTTATGTCTTCCTGATGGATTCTTCCCTTGAGTATTAGGAATTATCCTTCTGGGTCTATTTTTGTGGCTCTTTTTTTGAAGTCTATTTTGTCTGATATGAGTATTGCTACCCAGGCTTTTTTTCCTGTCTGTTTGCTTGGAATGTTTGTATCCAGCCCTTCACTATAAGTCTGTGTAGGTCTTTTGTCCTGAGGTGGGTCTCTTGTAGGCAGCATATGTGTGGGTCATGCTTTCTTATCCATTCAGCTAGTCTATGTCTTTTGACTGGAGCATTTAATCTATTTATGTTTAATGTTATTATTGATAAATACTTATTCATTGCCATTTTTTCATTATGTGTTCCCCTCTCTCTCACTCTTTTCCTTCCTTTCCTTAAAGCAGTCCCTTTAGCATCTCGCAGAGCTGGTTTGGTGGAGGTGTATTCTTTTAGACTTCTTTTTTTCTGGGAAGTTCCTTATTTGGACTTCCATCTTAATTGAAACCCTTGCTGGGTAAAATAGGCTTGGTTTCTGGCTTCCGGTTCTCAGTACTTGGAATATTTCTTGCCATTTCCTTCTGGCTTGGAGCATTGCCATTTAGAAGTAGCCCAGTGGTCTTATCAGGGCTTCCTTGTATGTTACATCCTGTTTTTCCCTTGCTGCATTTAAGATTCTGTCTTTGTTTTGGAAATTTGCCATTTTAATTATGATGTGTCTTGAAGTGGGCCTCTTTGGGTTCCTCTTGATTGGGACTCTCTCTGTTTCCTGGATTTGTGTGACTTTCTCTCTCATCAAACTAGGGAAGTTTTCCATCATTACTTTTTCAAACAGGTTTTCTGTCCCTTGCTCTTGTTCTTCTCTTTCCTGTGCCCCTATTATATGTGTATTATTATGTTTCATGTTGTCCTGCATTTCCCTTAAGCCCTCTTTGTTCTTTCTGAGCCTCTTTTCTATTTCTTGCTCTTTCTGGGTGTTTTTTTCTAACTTGCCCTCCAGCTCACTGATCTGATTTTCTGCTTCATCTAGCCTGCTTTTGATTCCTTCTACTGTGTTCTTCAGTTCAGAAATTGTATTCTTCATTTCCTCTTGGCCCTTGTTGATAGTTTCTATTTCCTTTTTCATGTTGATATAGTTTGCAGTGAGTTTATTGTAGCTTCCCTGTAGTTTTTGGTAATTTTCTGTGAGCTCATTGAGCTTCCTGATAACAATTGCTTTGAACTCAATATGGGATAGTTGACTTGCCTCTATTTCATTTAGCATTCTTTCTGAGGCTTCCTCTTTTCCTTTCATTTGGGGATTGTTTCTTTGTCTTCACATTGTGTTTGATACTCTTCTTGTTAGCCTCAGCTTCTTAAATTGTTCCATTTGGACTCTCTGGGTTTATGGTGTGAACTTCTATGGTAGAAGACCTATGAGATTCAGTGGTGCAGTCTCCTTTATCTCTGGAGCTCTCTGGTCTTGGGCTGTCATTTATGTTGGCTCTCTATGTCTTTGGGTTTTGATTGCTGTTGAGTCTTTCTTTGATGAGTCTTTCCATCCAGCTGGTTAACTGAGGGTTACTCCAACCACCATGTCTTTCATTTTATTTTGCAGGTGTGGACAGGTTGTGTTGAAGCTGATTCTTCTGTGTGTACAAGGTTTTGAGTCTTCTCTCTCACTGTTGTTTAGTTGTTTGTTCTGGGCAATTTCTCCACCATTTAGTTGTATTTCCAGATCGGTCCTGGTTTGAGGTTAGTGTGGCTTCCCCCGCCTCACCTTCTTCCATTATTATCTTTTGATGGTTCATTTTCCGGTGGGTTTCCTCTTCCGACTGGTACACTGGTGTTCACAGCTCCCACCTACTCATCTGATCCTTCAATGTCCTCTACAGTTTTTGGTTCCCAATCTTCATGTATGCTAGGATACCGTTGATTGTTCATTCTGTTCTTCAGAAGTCCGGTCATGTGTTTCACCTGTGCACAGGGGGAAGTTGAGTCTTTTCACACCTATCTCACTGCCATCTTCTCTGTAAGTTTTCCTGACCTTAGTGGGGAAGTTTTTATTTTTTTCCCACTGAATATGATGTTAGCTGTAGGTCTCTTATATAGGGCCTTTATTTTGTTGAGGAATGCTCCCTCTATTTTCACTTTGCTGAGTTTTTTAATCATAAATAGGTGATGTACCTTATCAAATGTTTTTTCCACATCTATTGATATGATCATGTTATTTTTGTCTTTTGATTTGTTTATGTGATGTAATACTTTTATTGATTTGTGAATATTATAGCATACTTACATCCATGGGATGAATCCCACTTGGTCATGTGTATGATCATTTTAATGTATTGTTGTATGTAGTTTGTAATATTTTGTTGAGGATTTTGGTATCTATGTTCATCAGTGATATTGGCCTGAAGTTTTCTTTCTTTGTTGTGTTTGTATCTGGTTTTGGGATGAGGATGATGCTGGCTTCATAAAAAGAGTTTTGGAGTCTTTCATCTTCTTGGATTTTTGGGAATAGTCTGTGAAGGATAGGGATTAGATCATCCTTAAATACTTTGTAGAATTATCCTGTGAAACTCTCTGGTCCAGTGCATTTGTGTGTTGGAAGTTTTTTGATTACTACTTTGATTGCATCATCTGTTATTGGTCTTTTTAGGCTTTCTGCTCCTTCTTCATTCAGTTTTGGAAGATTATATTTTTCTAGAAATTTGTTCATTTCACCTAGGTTTTCAAATTTCTTGGCATATAATTGTTTGTAGTAACTTCTTACAATACTTAGTGTTTCTGTGATATCAGTTGTAATCTCCCTTTCATTTCTGGATCTTCTCTCTTGTTTATTTGGGTTCTCTCTTGTTTTCTTATTTAAAATATGTTTTATTGATTATGCTATTATAGTTGTTCCATCCCTCCTCTATTCCCCTTTGCCCTGTGCACCCCTCCCACCTGCATTCCCCTCTTTAGTTCATGTGCATGGGTCATATATATAAGTTCTTTGGCATCTACATTTCCTATACTATTCTTAATCTCCCCTGCTATCTTCTACCTACCATTTATGCTACTTACACTCTGTACCTTTCCCCCCTCTCTCCCCACTAACACTCCCTCTGTTAACCCTCTGTGTGATCTCTATTTCTGTGGTTATCTTCCTATTTTGGCTGTTTGCTTAGCTTGTTTTTGTTTCTATTTTTAAGTTTTAGTTGTTGATAGTTGTTTTTTTTTGGTCATTTTACTCTTCATAGTTTTGACCTTCCTCTTTTTCTTAGATAAGTCCCTTTAACATTTCATATAATAAGGGCTTGGTGATGATGAACTCCTTTAACTTGAGCTTATCTGGGAAGCACTTTATCTGCCCTTCCATTCTAAATGATAGCTTTATTGGATAGAGTAATCTGGGATGTAGGTCCTTGCCTTTCATGACTTGGAATATTTCTTTCCAGCCCTTGCCTGCAAGGTCTCTTTTGAGAAATCAGATGACAGTCTTTTGGGTATTCTTATGATCTGAATGTTTTTACATTTCATGTTATCTTGAAGTTCCCTTAAGCTATCTTCTTATTTTTTGAGCCTTTTTTCATTCATCTAATCTACCTGGGTGTTTCTTTCTACCTTGTCTTACAGCTCACTAATTTGGTACTCTGCTTCAGCCAATCTGCTTGTAATTCCTTCTACTGTGTTTTTTGTTTTTGAAATTGTGTTTTTCATTTTTCCTGGTTTTTGTTTATAGTTTCCATTTCCTTTTTCATACTGTTATAGTTCTCACTCAGTTCCTTGTAGTTTTGTGTGAGTTCCGTGAGCTTCCTTATACCCATTATTTTGAATTCTATATCTGATAGTTAGCTTACCTCCATTCATTTAGCTCTTTTTGTGTGGAGTCTTCTATTCCTTTTGATTGCATGTTCTTTCTTTGTTTTCCCATTTTAGGTGATTCTTTTTCTTTGTTTTTTTTTTTTTTTTTTTTTTTTTTTTTTGCTTCCTGATGTTTCACTTTGCTAGCTGTCTCTCTAGAGTGAACTTTCATGGTAGGAATGCTATGGGACTTGGTGGTGTAGTCGCTTTCCTCTACTTATCTGGACACCTTAGGTTTGCCCTTTTTTCCATTTGTGTAGCCTGTCTTGTTGTACTTTGGTTTTTACCTTTGGGTGGTTCCTTTGTTGGTGGTTTCTCTCCTCCAGCAGGTATACTGATGTTCAAAGCTCTCACCTGTTCTTGTGTGTGATCAGTAATGGGGATAGGCAAAATGGATTAAGACAATGGATGAGTATTTTATGGGATCTAAAGTACCAGCAAGTAAAGAAGAGATAGGAAATTCTTTGGATAAGTATAGTGTTAACTGTGATATTTCACCCAAGTAGCCACTTTCTGTAAAAGGTAAGGGATAAGACTCTTGTTAGAGGGGAGGAGGATTGTGAACTGAATCCAGAAAACAGAGCACTTGTGCAAGGTTAGATGATGAGATATAGTGATAGTAGAAGATAGAAAGTAGGTGTAGTGTGAGAGAGAATAGAGTTAACCACAACAATAATAATGCTCAGGGATAAAGTGAAATGGGCTATGATGAGGGAGGGTTGGTGTGTAGTATGTACAATTGTATCAAACAATAATTATTTATAATAGTACTTGAACAATAATAATATGACAAGAAATATATGATTTGGATAAGAAGAATAGAAAGTACAAGATCAAGAGTAGTGTGTTATTTGAACATGAGTGAAGTGAAAGAAGGAAAATTAAAATATAATACAGAGAGAATAAGGAAAACCCATCAAACAGTGTAATTAAACAAAAATAAAACAAAGAAAACTAAACATAAAGAAGAGATAAAATGCTAATAAAATAAAAGTGGTAAAATAATGAAGATAATAATAATAATACAAGTAAACAATAAAATACCAGCTCTATGGGATAGCAAAGTGACATTTGCCTCAGTTTCTCAATTTTGGGGGTTAGCCTTGTGCTCCCCCTTTGGATCTGCCTCTGTACCTTTTGTAACACCAAGCCTTATGTCTTACTTTGGGGAATTAAAAAAAAAGGAAAAAAGAGAGGAAAGAAAAATAATAAGTCTCCTGCTGACTTTAAACCCATTCAGTGAGTTCTGCTAGTCTTTCTGGATGCCACAGGAAGAGGGGGGCTGGGCTTTGCTTTTCTCCCTTTGTATAGTTTTGAGGGGATGGGGACCAGGTCTAGGACCCAGTATTCATAGTTGCCCAAACTTTGGCCTAGGTCCTCTGTGAGCTACCAGGCTCAAATCAGTCACTCAGCCTGTGGGTGCACAGTGAGAGTCAAGCCACTTATTTTTAATTTAGTTCTTCATCATATATTCACCAAAATACTGTGACAGGCACTTTGAATCATGCTAATTTCAGGCAGGTTCATAATGTCTTGGATTCTGTATATTTCAGGTTGAGTTCCTTATCACCTTCCTCTCCATCTAACACCTTATTAAGTAGTCCCCTTCTTTGTCTTTTCTTTTCTATTAATGGCACCATCACACTCTCAGCAACCCAGACTCAAAACTTCACAGTTATGATTGTCCTTATGTTTCTCCTCTTATCTAACATTTAACCAAATGACAAGCACCATCAATGCTACCTTTATAATATTTCTTACATCTATTCTTCTTTGCATCACTAGTTTATGGACCTATTTTCTTTAGCTCATCCCAGAGGCTTATAGTTCTGAAGCCCCAAAAAGTATTCATAACCTAACATTTTTGTTTTATTTTTAATAACTTATGACTTGAACTGACATGATAATTTTTATATACATTATTTATAATATTTAGTTTGAATTTATCTGAAATGTCAGTGTAAGAACATCCAAACCTGTAGAGAATTTTTTAGTTTATTTGAACCAAACAAATAAGCAAAATCTCAAATGTTCCACAGAATAATGTTTTTGTAGTGTCTTTTATGCATTTGGAATTAAGAAGGAAATGTAAGGAAGATTACATGGAGGTAGGAGAAAGCAAGGTGGGGAAATATCTGTGATTGGATTACAGGATATTTAAATGCTCCCTTGAGGATCATTACACCCAGAAAGGGTCTGAAAAAGAGGATTACTTTGTCCTTTCAGAGGTGTGTTAACCTAGATACACAAGAACAATGGACAGGTTTTGCTTACGGCAAAGATAAACATTTTTTACTGCAGAAGTTATATGCTTGGAGCATGATTACCCACCATGACCTGCCCAGTTAGGAATGTATGATCAGATCACCCTGTGAGGTTACTTTCAGCCACTGAATGTCAGAGTATTTATTTATTTATTTATTCTTTTTTTCTTTATTTTTATTGTTGAGGCTATTATTGATGTCCCCATTTTCCTCACCCCCTTTTTCATGCACAGGGAAAATATTGAAGTGCTTGAGCTCTGGAAGCTTTTCCAGATGCCAGTGTTGTTCAATATATGGCATATGCCTTGTAGTGCCTCTGTGGAATCTGGAAAATTCTAAATCCAATATTCATCTAGACTCAAAGGTTTCAAATAAAGGAATGTAGATTTTTGCTATCATAATCTCTTGACAGAGACTCTACTTATTATTTCTCTTTTCTTTAATCCATGCTATGCATTTTTATCAAAAAAACTTTTCTAAATACATTTACTCCAAAGCTATAATTTTTGGCAGATATTTTCACCTCCATGTTCTGGCATTCAGACCCTTTGTGATTTAGTTTATCTTTTCTACCCACAGCAGATGAGGCCTAAAGGAGCTTCAGATTTCATTCTGACTAGCTGTGAGAAATATGAAACTTCCAAAGTTAAGAATCATAATGAATTTTTCTTGTGTACCCATAGGTTAGCTATTGAATGCATGGACACCCAATAAATATTTGTTGAATAAATTAAAACAATGAATAACTGGCCAAAAAAAAGAAAGACTGAATGAATGATTGAACAATAAGTATTGAATGGAAAATATATAAATGATAATATAAAATGGCAGGTTTAATGTATACTTCTATGCTGGACATTGGTCAGGCTCTTATTGAGTCAATTTTGGAACTCTAGCTCAAGAGACATAATGAAATTTTAGAAAAGATTCAGAGAGAAAGCAACTAACCAATGAAACATTTCTATGAAGAAAATATAAATAAATTGTTTTATTTTCCTAAAATAAAAGAATTGCATGATAACCATTTGTGGTGACATGGACTTAGTTGCCTATGTGAACAGCTATAGAAAGAGCACAGTGTTAATGCATTGGTAGGGCTTGCGAATTCTTAAAAAAAGACAAATTAATATGAAGAATAGGATAAATTTGAATAAAATATATAAATAATAAATGCATTTGAGTGATAAATCAAAAAGAACTTCATGCATTGAGAGAAAGACATTAAAATAAGTATTACATTTTTGTTATTTTTATATGGGCCTCTAAATGAAAAATATAGAAACCTATCTTCTGGAATGATTTAGAATCATTCCAGTCTGAGAGCAGGCAAGCAAACTCAAGAGCTTTTTGCATAGCCTCTTGTTATATAGGATTCTAAAGAACTATATCCAAAGGGCATTAAAAGAAAAAAAGGCAAGCAAGCAAGCTCCTGGCAACAAAAATAGAAGCTGTGGAGGAGTTTGTGATGCTTTTGACAATTCATAAGGAAACCTTCATCTGTCATATCTTTAAGTGCAATAGAATATCTATGAATACTCCAATAAAGTGGCTTATATTTGAATCACCAAGTCACAGCTCTGGTAGTATTAATATGATATCTATGAATGGACCTACTCAACCTACATTCCAATTTTACTTCTAACCAAGTCTTTAATGACTGCCAAGCTTCAACATTTGCTTGCATGCACTCATCTCAGCCATGTGACAGCTTATTCAAACAAAAGGACTATGACTAAACTCCCGAAGCAGGACATAAAGATTTCTAGTGCTGAAAAGCAAGCCAAATTTATAATTTAAAAATAAATTCCAGCAATGTTCAATAAATTACATATTGCACATTATAAGAATTACATTATTATTGCCATAATAATATATGGCAGTTATTAGAATTACATCAATAACATATGCAACAGCTAATGGACTTGTAATGTAGCATGCCATTGGGAAATAAAAACTAACTATATTTTTCCTGTTACCAAACAAATGCTGCTATAATCTATATAGTAATTTGAATCTGAGTAGTTATAAGTAGAAGTCTATACCCCTATTTGCTATGCATACATGGGCCTCTTTCATGTAATTTTCCACTAAAGTTAAATAAAAGGAAAATGTTGCACACAGATAGATTTTATATACCCAAACTCTTTTGATTATTTTGACGGACTAAACAGGGTAAGGCAATTTATTCCATTAAAAAAAATTAACTCCACCAAAGAAAACCTCAAAGAGGTCAAAACAATAATCAAATCAGTCAAAAATTGAATTGCAAATTTCTTTTTCTTTTTCTAAAATGGTGGATTTTACCAGCCAAGTCAGTCAAAATAGTCAAAACAGTTTGTAAGTATAGACATAACTACAGTATTTACTCATACCTTGTTCATTGGAAAAATAGTAACAATATTTTGTATTTATTAATTAATTTGCTATTCATACAAACTCTCTAACGTGGGCAGGACAAATGTTTCCATTCTTATTTTTAAGCTGAAGAGTTTTAGAGAGAAGTGGCTAGAATGTTACCTATAAGTACATTTTTAGAGCACCTCAAATCATAGTTACTTAAAACAATGATTTTTATTATTCCTCACAAATCTGTAACTGGTCAGCTGGACAGGTTCTTTTTTGTTTGTTTGTGTTGCTCCATTAGGTATAGACTGAGGTAATTCATAAAGTTGCATTTAGCTGGGGGCTTGAATGGTAATGGAATATCCAAGGTCACCTCTCATCCACAAGTATTTCTCTTCATATAGCCAATCATTATTTAAAAGTCTAGCCTTTTTTCTTTTTTTTTTAATTTTTCAAGTATAGTTTATATTCAATATTATTCTGCATTAGTTTCAGGTATACAGCCCTGAGTTACTTTCTAACCAGACAGTTGACTAACAAGCAGAAGCATTTCCAAGGGGACAAGCCCCATGTGCAATCATTAATTGAGCCTCTGATTTCATCATACCTGCTAATGTCCCATTGTCAAAACAAGCCCAGAGACATGCTGGGAGGGGGACTACACAAAGGCATGAATATTAGAAGATGTGGTTCCTTGGTGGTCACTGATGTAGCATTCTACAACAATGTGGTTGCTATGTTGTAGAGCAAGGATTAGAACTCAGGCCTCCTTAATGTGCTTTGCTTCCCATCAGACCAACCTGACTCTCCAATGTCACATTTGACCTTTCCTTAATAATATCAAGAGGATTCATCATTCTGGCATTGGCTGTGTCTTTAAATTCAGATAGAGAGGACAGTTTATATTGCATATCTACTTTGAAATTACCAGGTAAATTTATCTTCCAGTTTAAATTCTTGTCATTTTTATCTAAGAAGGAAGTCTGAGACAAACATATCTTTGCTAGTTTTCATATGCCTTCATATTCAACAACTCAAAACTGTATAAAGACTCAGGAATGATCTTGCTATTTATCATATTGCCTTAAATAGGTCCAACACTGAGGGGAAGAATTGGGATTATTAATTCTGATATTATATATTTGAGGAAACTGGGAATCATAATATCGACTTATTGAATCATAATAAGTAACTTATATTGACTTTTTTGCTCAGCTTCCAATTCCAAAAGCTTCTTGATCTGGAAGAACTCATGGTCCCATGGGGTAGTATTTGCATAACCCTACTGCAACAATTTAATGTGGGTCTTCTCTTCCTGCTGACTGTTGTTTATAGCACAGATTGATGCTGCTATATAAATTGGCAATGAGAAGGTCCATTTCTTGCAATATAGCATAAAGGATGCCCTAAACCAGCCGTTCTCTAGCTTCTTGGTTCAAAAGTCCATTTATATTCCTAAAAATTAAGAAAAAAACACGAAGAGCTATTGTTATACAAATTATTGTAATCAATATTTACTTGATATAACAAAGAAAATATTTAGAGGCACACATGCTATCAGCTGTCAGATGATGACATTTTAACCTGTCATGTTGCCATTGTGACCTCTACTGTATCTTCAGGAGGGAATGGAGAATGAAGAAAATTGTATCTTATTTACTATCATGACAATCATTTCAACCTTAAAAGGGTCTCAGATGCACAGAGAGGCTCCTAAACCACACTTTAAAAACTGCTATTTTAAGTAATTTCCCCCTGAAATATGCCAATAATCAAATTATTAAACACCTTTTTAAAATTCACTGTTAATCTGAAAAAAAAAATAAAAGCAAAAGATACCCTTAGAGATTACAACTGAAGTGAAAGCACAAACCTAGAGTAGTAAGGAAAAATCGAGACTGGGGTCACCTGTCTGTCTTTTGTGACTAACAGATTTTACTTTGACTCATATATTGGGTGGAGAAAAACATATTAGATCTAGCCCAAAGTAGTTCATTCCCTAGACGGCAACTCCACGGGGCTCTCAGCTTTATGCCAAGACTCAGGGTACTATATCTCAGTGAAAGGGCAAATGAAGGGAAAGACATGTGTCACTGAAAGGGACATGAAGGGATTTTTCTCTCAATATTGATTTTAGATGAAAGAGAAAAAAATCCCTTGAAAATTCATAATGATGAGATTGCCTTTTTATGGTTTTTCAGTCCATTTTTTTATAAAGTTGTCTAGATTGGTAGTGCTTCCAGGCACCTGCAAATACAAAGACATATACTACCTGGAGGAACACAACTTTAAGCTGAACTTTAAAGGATTCCCATACACATGTCATTAAAAAATAAGCTTATGATTTTTTAAAATCACAAAATAAAAGAAGAAACAAACAGTTAAGTAAAATGGGCAAAGACTACAAATATAGAGATTATAAAATATTAATATGTTTATAAAAATAAAAGAAGATTTGAAAAGATGTCAAGTGAAAAGGAATAAAATAGAATTTCTAAATAAAAAAATCAAGTTAGGTAGCTCATAAGGATATTACTCTTTTGGAATCCTCCCATATTGCTGATAGGAGGG
This sequence comes from Trachops cirrhosus, assembly GCA_028533065.1. Lineage (NCBI taxonomy): Eukaryota > Metazoa > Chordata > Mammalia > Chiroptera > Phyllostomidae > Trachops > Trachops cirrhosus. The sequence continues at coordinate 57,883,546 of CM052544.1, read as the reverse complement.
TTAAATTGATAAAACCATTTTGGAAAACTGTTTGACAGTATTCACTAAAGCCGAATGACACATACTCCATGACAGGGCAATTCCTCTAGGTACACACTCAGTAAAAACGCTCAACACGTGTTTCCCCAAAGAAATTTCATATGCAAGAAATTTCATAGCAGCACTACTTAAAATGGTCATAAATATGTGTTTACATTATAAACATTCATCTAGCTCTACATTTAGTATTTGTGTATTTTTCAGTATGTATGTTATAAATGAATGAAAAGCTTATATTCATAGTCATACACAAATCACTCACACAAAAATTCCTTAAGATCTAAATAAAAGGCATCCCTGATAAATCAGAGCAAATACTACACTTAAATGGATATTTTTGCATAAAGTAGGAAAAAAAGGTCAATGAATAGATCAAAAAGTAAACTGGATACCTTTAAAGGAAAAATTAATTAATTAAAAATTATATCTAAGAAAATTATAATACTTGTTCTAAAGAGATGAAGAGATGGAAGTTATGAAAAAAATTAAAAGATAGAGAGGACTGAGTAAAAGGATCATATATACAAGTATATTGAGCCCCAAAAGAAATTGATAGAGAGCATGAGAGACAACATTTGAGGTTAAAGACTAAAAGTTTTCCAGAATTAATGCAAGACTAGAAACTCAAAGTTGGGAAGAAATTGATTTCCCAAGTTTATACATGTAAAGAAATACACACTGAAATACACCCTAGAAAAATTGTTGAATACCAAAGATAAAAAGCAGATTCTAAAAGTAGTGAGAAGAAAAAAGGCAGAAATTAAGCAAAAAAAATATATTTTTTTAAGGCTAGCAGTAACAATGGAAGCCAGAAATCACAGAAGATATATTCAAAAATTCTGAGATAAAATAATTATCAATATGAAAATAATCTAAGTTGGGAGAAAGTTATGCAGAATTAAAGCACATGAATACTTTGTGTTATGTATAAAGATGCAGTATCAAGGTACTGTTCTTTTCATCATGATTTTCTGCATAAAAGGGCATAGTATACTTTTCAGTTGTTTGTGAACTGTAAACAGCTAGTTAATAAAATTGTTCTGTCATTAAAATGTGCTTTATTGACTGTGATGGGCTAAATAGATGTGATAAGTCTAGTCTAAAAGCTCATTTATTCACATTCCCAGGTTCCAGCATTAATTTGAGTATGTAGTAGATGCTGAAGAAATATATTAAATAGAAGGGTGGATAAATGGAGGGATGGATATATGGATTAGAGATACATAGATAGGTAGATGATAGATAGATACATGCATACATACATATATACAATTATTTTGCAGACCATTTTCCTTATCTGTTTCTGACCCTGACCTTGAATACTATTAGGCAGAGGCCTAAATGCCCATTTTCTGGATTTTGAGTTCCCAGGATTCATTAATGTTTCTTGCAGAAAAGCACATGCAGGGAAACAGGTTTATGTGCCCATATGCATAGCATTTGTCTCTATGAACACTCTTGGGTGCCACTGTTAAATGTTATCCACTGAAATCAACTGAGAAAGATTCCTGCCAGGGTAGAAGTCAAATGTTTCTCTTCTGAGTGAAATGTGACATCAAATGTTGGACCAGTTGTAAATATCTTTGTCCAAGGCCCAGAACTTATTTATCTTCTCTGGACACTGACCAAAAAAAAAATTGTAAAGCACACTTTAAAAAGTATGTCACCGTTTCCTGAGAGAAATGATCTCCTCTCTCTGATCTGACTGAAAATCATGGGCAATTGAAAGTCTGGTTTATCCCTGTGGACTATTAGTCACCCTATAAAAGTTAATTTAAAACAAATTAATCCATAAATCTCTACATTGTCTGCAAATAAAAAACCTAATTTGAACCCTTTCCCCTCTATTTTAAATTAGGGTTGCACTGCATTTTAGAAAATGTCTTCCCAACTCAGAATAAATTACCAGTTATTTCCTTTCATATTGATGTCAGTGGAAGTTTTAAGGGCAGTATAAAGTCCAGTATCACAATGTCTTAGTCCTCAAAGAGGAGAAAGAAGGCACAGTAAAGAAGCTTTAATGTATAACTTTATGCATTGGAGAAGTTTAATTTTAAATGCATCTCCTCAAGTCATTCCTCTGAGTCACTTAATAGAGTTCCTTAGTTAATGCTTTAGTCAAACTTAGAATGTGGAAGAAAATGAAATAGAGAGATAGGTCTTTGATAGAGACAAAATTTTCACTTTTATCCAGATCATTAATATTGGAGTCTCACAGAAGAATGAAAAATGGCCTACACTTAATCAAAAGGCTAAAAACAGCAACTTGGACCATGAAGTAGCTCAGATGTCTGTTGAAAAGCCAAACTGCAAACTTTATTTACTGTAAAAAATTGCTGAAAATACTTGTAGAACATGGCAAAAGACAAGGGCACAAATAGTGTTTCTTGTCTTTTTTTAGCAGATGAAGTTGTAATGACTGGAACCACAGTCATTTATAGCACTAATTTATATTGTTCCCATTTTGAGGGGCAGCGCATTCAAAAGGGGGCATTGCCACCTCTGGTATTTTGGAACTTGAAGAAATGGATTTTTAGATGGAAAAATCTTAATTTTTATGTTAAATGATTTCTATCCTGCATATTTTTTTAAATGGCTGCTTTCTAAATCAGAGGAGGATTTAAGTGGTGATTAAATCAATAAAATGCAAACATTTCTCCCCTTCTCCAATCCCATTGTCCACAGCCACTAAGAACAAACAAGGGAGAGTCTAGTGCACTGAGATATTTCACCAAAAGGTGTTCCAGGCCTGTCATTCCATAATCTGGAAAAAGACCCTTATGGAGCTGCTAATTATCAACCCCCCTACATACTATACTGATGATAAATGGCACTGTTCCATTAGCTGTAATTATCCCATTTGTAATAAATAAGCATTAACCATTTTCAAATGTACAATCACAGATCATTTTTAAAGGATGAGTTTCATGCATTTAAAATCATATATTTCAAAACAGCCTAGGCAACAAATCTGTGTGAAGGCCTAAATTTAAATTAGAAGAGCATTTAAAATATTAAAATGAAATATATTCAGCAACATAAATTATTATAGCCTGCAAAACCTTAGAAAAAACAAAAGAGAATATGAGAACAAAGTGAAGAAAATGTTCCAATGTTCAGTTGGGTGAATATATTAATTCTTCAAAAGATCCAGGTTTCTTTATAGAACTCAGCACTTGGAACCAAGGAAGTGACTTATATGAATATAGGCTGATAGTTGAAGGCCAGATGCAATCCTACAACTGTGCAAATGTCTTTAATCTCTATTCTGAATAAGTGGGGAAGTAAGCAACCATTTGAAACTGCAGAGATAAGGACATGGAGAAGAGTGAGTGGTGGGAGGAGGTTTGGATGTGGAGGAAAGAAGTAGCTAGAGTACATTTAGACATTTCTCACAGCTGCTACCTGGATATCATCTTAGAGAGTGCAAGATTTATTCCTTACACCAATCCTTAGAGGTTTACCCACCTTGCTTAAACTCAAAACAAAACCATTAATTAGCAATATTATAAAAGGTCATAGAACCATACAGTTATGAAGTGTGCACTTCTTCTGTACGTATAGTGTAATGAAATTTACAAAGCAAAGGAAAAATTGAATTGATAAATTATAAAGTTACTGTAAAAATATTTGTATATCTATATATGGGTAACAAAAAAGGCTAATGTTGATACAAGGAATAAAGCTGAACAATAATTTTTAAAGAAAATTTTTAAAAATGTCTATTGAACTCAGAGAGTCAAAGTTCTGTCTGCTACCCATCTTGTATGGGAAAGAGGTGACTACATATTTTTCCAAGGGTTCTCAAATTTGTTTCATATGTGAACTCCCTGAATGTCTCGGTGCTTTTAATTAAAATAGTAGAAACTATTCTTATATCTCACTGATTTTATGAACATTCAATAATTTTCATAGTAGAAAATATGACTTGTTATATATACATAATATAAATTCCCAATTATGAAAAAAACACCCACTATCAAAAAACAACAAATAAGATTATTCTCTATTATTAAAGAGGGATTGCTGTCCAGTGCTGCCCTAATGTGGCTATTTAAATTTAAATTAATTATAATTAACCAGAAATAAAAATTTGTTTCCCAGTGGCACTAGTGACATTTGAAATGCTCAATAGCCACACATAACTCGTGGCTATGATTTTCGATAACATGGACACAGAAAGTGTCCATTATTGCAGAGAGTTCTATTGGGCAATACTTTCTATAAGCAGTTGCTAACAGTCAGTGGGAATACACTCAGACACCTCCTAGTTTTCTTGCCAACCAAAGAAACTGGTGAGTTGCTTTTATTTCTTAGATTTTCTGCAACAAATAGGCTTTTTAAATTTTGTGGTTAAACATGCTCTGAAGTTAAAGTTTATATTCCTGAAAAATTAAATGAGAACTTCAAATCTGAAGCTGTGTCTTCAGGAGCCTTATGCACATTTTTTATAAACATTAGGAAGAAGAACTGTGATTTTCTGATGACAAGAAACAGAACTTGTATAGATTTAAACTTAAACAGATTCTTTACTGCACTTGCCTCTGTTGTCTGTTCATTGGGCTGCTGCCCTCCCTAAATGTAAATAGTTTCTAAATGTCTCTTATCTTTGCCCTTAAGCATAATAGCTAGCACAGTGCATCAAATTTTCAAACACAAGACAACCAGATTATTTTTGTTCAACTATTCTCATCAAATGTCATTGTCAATTCAAAGTTTTAGTGGTTTGAAAGTTCTTTCCATACTGGGAATGCCATTTTTTAATTTCTTCATTCAGGTCCCTTTAGAACCTTTAACACACTGAGAAAGCATAAAACCTCAGGAAATTTCTAACAGGAGCTATTCACCGGTTTTTCCCCAACATGGTCCCCAAATTTTGACTGCTAGTTAAATAGAAAGCATTCTATCTAGTATACTGTAGATTTATATGTGTAATAATGTATTAATACATATAACATGTATTATATAATATCACATATAAATCCATCTATATGTCTATGATATATTTCATATAGTATAAAATGATGACTCAAGAAATTTCTTTTGTTCCAACTTTTTAGCTGAACTCACATTAATCAAGAAAATTGGCAGAGTTTACTCTTATAATATCTGTATACTGGCACCAAGGAATGCACAGTGACTTTGCTCTGAGGTCTGTTCTACATCACAGGAAGTTGAGAAACATCACCCAGAACTATCTAGGGCAGCAATTTTCAATCTTTTTCATCTCATGGCACAGATAACTAATTACTAAAATTCCACAGCACACCAAAAATATACTTGTTGACAATCTGATAAAACATAGGTATAATTTTGATTGACTTATAAAATATTAATAATATTAGTAATTACCAACCCTTTTTTTTCAAGTGACTTTTTAAAAACTCAGGTGCTAATACTTGTACATAAGGATTTCTGGTACCAAGAATTAACCAATCAGATACAAACTTATTATGAGATATAATCAAAAAGATACAACTCTATTACCTGTATATGACCTATGTATTTATGGTTCAAGACAGGGTATTTATACCTGATGGCTATTGTTGTGTTGGCTGTTGTCATTTTCTTATTTGACAATCTAAGAGAAAAGAGGTCGGTACCCCTGACTAAATAGTCAGGTATTGCATGTTTTAAAAATTCTTGTGGCACACCATTTGAAAATCACTGATCTAGGGGGATTTCCACTGGCTGGTCTGTCCTAGTTGACCTTGTATGGACCAACTTGTGCTAGTGCCATGTGGTCATTCCACCTGTCATAGAAAGCCTTCCTCTTACCCCAAGGTCTTCACCAAAATGTTTTCTACACCTGCTTCTACATTAGCCCAAAGTAAGATGTTAATATTTCAATTCTTTAATCAACTGATTTCTTCAGAAAGCTTTATTGCCTTATATTAAAAAGAAAATTCTGTGTCAGTGGTTGTAGCTCTTTGTCTTATTCTTTCCTACAATATAATTTTACCTATTCCTACTCACTTAAATCAGAATTCCAAAAGGAAGAGGCCAGGCAAAAGCATTTTGGAAAACTCTTTTGGGCAATTCTAAGTCAGAGTCAGAAGTAAGAAACTGCCAAACTAATGTGATTCATCTGACTCCCTTGTGTATGGGTGCACATCCTGGTCCTGTCACTCACTCAGGATGTGGTTTGGTCAAAGACATACCCAATCTTCTAGTGCCTCATTGCCCTTGTGCATAAAATGGGAATAATAGTAGTCCTATACAATTGTCAAAAAAATTAAATTACCTAAAACGTGAATCTCTTTATGGAAATGTGATTTGTTCTCACCCACATGTGTTCTTTGTAATTGGAAAATGCTTTCCAAACTTATTTTGGGGAAGAGGCACATTCCCACTTGGAGTTAACACAGAAGTGAATTCCTTGTTAGGCAATTCCATTAAATGGCCTCATTCACATGCCACTACCACTTGGAGAAATGATACTTTACATAGCTATTATTTAATCACGCTATACCCAGTACTGTGTTGAAGGTAAGCTTTGTCAGTCTTATAAATTGCTTATCAGCATTTTGGGAGACTCTAATCAAGGGAGAGAAAAGGTTTCACTACAGATAACTTTATCTCTTCGCTTAATTTGATTTGGTGTACTGTGAAAAGACCATTATTCCACTTCAGTGTTAGAATACCTTCCTTCAGTAAAGAAGAATAGTTTGAGTACCACTGAGGCAGTAACTTGTATTCTGAGCTACTTAGCTGTATGAGAACAGAGGTCATGTATAGTTCATTTTGGGGTCATGTATAGTTCATAAGTAAACAATATTTAGTAAATACTAAGGAGATTGCAATTGAGAGAAGCAGTCAGGTTTTAAATTCTAAACAGTAGGTGGTTTGGTATTCTTTTTTAAAAAATTGGAATACATTGTTTTCACCTTCCAATTAATGTATGTTTGAAGGAATCTGGCTTCACTATGTATTACTTAAGCCCAAACCAACAGAAGATGACCAGAGGGGAGAAAATTCGGGGCTTGCAGTTTTCCATGAATAATCCACATGTGCTTTGAAATATTTCAAGTATTTATAAAACAAAATCTGAGTGCTCTGGCAGAGTCACAAGACTTTATAAAGATAGCCGTGACAGACAGAACGGTTTGATTCCTGACAATGTGAGAGGATTGGCTCATTTTAAGAATAGTTATTTAGAACTCTGCAGGTAAAAAATTAGAATTACCCCAAATGATTTGCCCTGCATTCCAGAGCAGGTCCAGCCAAAATCTAGCTAAATGACTATGAGGTGCAACTATCCTGATGTGTGGTTGAGCATTTGCATGGGAAATCAGGAGACAGAAAAAGAGATCCTTTATTTCATAAACCTTGAGGACCAAATTCTGGAACAATCAGAAGTTTAAAAAAAATAAAAGGAAACCAAAAACCTTCATACAACCGTGAAATAAAGTGGCCCTAACTCATTTTCCAAATAAAGTCAAAAGGATGTCCCTTGGAATATTCTGAAAGGCACAAAATGTGTCTTCTTGCCCTCTAACCTTTCTCTGCCCCTTTCACCATCAATCATAGACAGCCTTCTTGATACCAGGAGCCTCTTGAATCCTTGTCATTCGTTTGTGATGGCTGAGTGATTGGCATTTTCTGAATGAAATTCATTCACACTCAAGTGTTACCTTGAGCTCTCATTTGCATTTAAACCCTTTTCTTTCCATGGAATTGCCAGATATTTTTTCCGCTTCTCAAAAGATTTTCAGGCAGAACACAGGAGAGATCTGATATGGGGGCTGAGGTTTAGGATCACCCCTTGTCTGTTTTCTCAGTTCTGAAATAAAAGCTCAGAGAATGTGGGGTTTTTTTTTTTATGTTTCACTTGGGAAAAGCAAGAGGCAAGGAAAGGTGGAAAAATGGTGAGGTAAAAGGAAGGTAAGAAAAGTGAAAAGAAGAGGAGGGAGATTATTTTTATTTTTATTCCTGAGTTAAAGATTTCTGGTCTGATGTCCTTTTTAGGATGATCTTGGGGGTTATAAAGAATGGGGAAGTGGGTCCTTGTAGCAATGATTTCTACTAGAGCCCAAAGCCTATCTGGCTTCCCTTCTTAATACAATGGACCAAAGATCTGGTAACTCTCCAGATCCCACAATTTTAACACAATCAGTCTTATTTCATTCCTTTTTCCCAAGATGTGGACACACATACATTTTGTTAATATTTTTGGTAGGTTTTATTCTTATGCTCATATATTTGAATGATGCAAATAATCCCTCTATATCATTTTTTTGTTCAAACCTCTGTTTCTGACAACATAAGCATATTGAATCTTTTGATAGTAACTAGAAGCATAGGTATTATCTTGGAGCATATTGTCATCAACCACTCACAGATTCTCCATTTTGCTGAGAATGGACAGGAAACTGATTTAAGACCAGGCAAGGCCAGACTTAAATCTCACCTGGAAAGCTGGGCTTTCACACATACTTTTCTAAAGTTGGATGATTAATAGTCTCACCAGCCTTGCATGTTTAGCAGGGAAGATTGATTAGCAATGTCTGCTCTGACTGCAGGACACTGACTCTTGTCTAAGTTTCTTAAATAATCTTATTTCTGTGGCACTTTGTGGCCCTCTTCACACAACTCTCTTTTCCACTCAACTTGTTAAATCTTACTTTACTAGAGTTTGTTTGTTGTGAGTTAGGTGGCCTGAATTAATAGAGATTACATTTGAATGCTCTAAGCATAGCATGCTAAGACATCCCTTTCTCAGAGACAACTCACTTTATAACTTTTCTATAGCCTCTGCGCAGGTAAAAAATACCATGAAAATTCCAGCAAAGCAATTATTATGAAACTGCAAAATATTTCACACTTACAGTTCTACAGTGGTGTTGAAATTACAAATGTTTTATGTGGAGATAATATTAATGATGATAATGGTGATGATAGCTAAATTAAACAACAGTCTCACAAGGCAAGATGACCAAGACTGGCTGAGGGAACAGCAGACTGCCATCTCCCACCTTGCTCTCACTCTAGGGTGGACTGGCAGCTGGAGTGCCTGCATTGTTGAAATCCATCACTTGCACATTTTGGGGGGTCATGGTTGCCAGTCATGTAAAGTTGAAGTCTTCTAAGTGAGATGTTTTGCTATGAATGTGCACTGTTCTCCCAGCCATACTCACACCTGAAAAGCAGCCCCAGCAGCTTCTTGTAATAGACAAGAATGGGGATGTCCGTGAGCACATGCTGCTCATGTCCAGTCCCCCAGCCATCCCTAGTCCAGGATGCCATAAAAAAACACACTCTGCTCATGACAGAGGGAGATGTCTGCAGTCCACACACGAGAATGAATGCCTCAATGAACACAGGAGTTCATAGACTTTGGGAAGAGACAGATATGAGGTAGAATCCCAACCCTTTTCTGATTAACTTTGGCATTGAGTGACTTTTGCCTTATCTGTGTTTCTTCTGCATCGGCAGGTATAATGGCACCTTCTTCATACATAGTACAAGGATACTTTGCATAGTAAGTTAAAGCATTTTTTCCATGTGGATTCCAAAAGTAAGTTCATTCTAATCCTGTCAATGAAAGAAACTATATGGTCTGAGGATAAATTTGGGCTTGAAGGGACTGTTGTCATAGGGAAAAAGCATGATCTTCAAAAGCAGGAGTCATTCCATCATGCTCTCAAGCCAGCTTTTGCCAAGTAGGAATCTAGCTCAGTATTTTCAGATTTTCTAATTTTTCAATGGATTTTTTCCTAAGATAAATAAAAAGCATAAAATTTCATGTGAAATTTCTACATGGGTAGGGTAGAGACAACCTGTCCTAGAATAGGATTTGGCCCTTGGGCCAACTTTTTCTATCTAGCTTAACAAATCACAGACATTCGATATTCAATGGGCATTATTATTATCATTAGCTTTGCTACCACCAGAAAAAAAACAAACAATAAACCAAATTGGAAACCTCTCAACATTTATATGACAATTGTCTTGTCATATAATAAAGTTGATGTTGAAATCCTTAAACTTAACTGATGACCTGAGGTTCTGTATGCTCAGACCTAATAATGAATTTTTCAGTTAGTGCCTACATAAGCAAGCTTGGGCTCATCTAAACCTAAATAGAAGCATCCAGGTTCACCTGGAAATTCAGTATTATCCTATGAACATAATAAAATGCAATGCATAAGCTTCTAATTTGAAAGCAGAAGAGAAAAATGAAAAGTGCTTATTTCTATGTATACAGCATATTCTATACATGCTAAATGCAGTTTTACATTATATCAATACATAAGTAAAGTGCTTATGATATATTTATAAACTTTCATATAGAGACAGTTATGGAAAAAAAGAAGCAGTTGTGTTTAGTTACGTTGAATTTTTATCCCATGAGTAGCTGAGAGGTCTTGTTTTTGCTCAGAGGTATATTCAGTATTTATTTTGTCAAAGCTTTTTCTTTCTTTAGCAGGGTGATAAGAGGTCAAAGTGATTCAAACTCTCCAAGCTTCATCTGTTAAATGGGAATAAATATTAAGTTCTGCCTCAGAGGCTGACTCTGAAGAACAAAGAAACTTAATGTAAATGTGCTTAGCGAAATACCCAGAACACAGTAAAGGCTCAGATGATTAGTAGTAGGATGACAGTTAAACTAGTGAAATTAGTATAGTGATAACTTAGCTTTTTTAATGAGTTAATATTTTTATTATGGTATCTATCTGGAAGCTAATTACAAAAATTAAGACTTCTGACATTTTCTAATATTAACATGTGTAAGGTACCATTTAAATGCCTTTCTCCAGGACAAATTTTTGGAGAGCAGTATTCTAATGCAACATTCTAGTGTTATAAACCAGGAGCTTTTGCCTTGTAAACTCATGGGGTGAAATCTTATCCTTTGATCTTCAAAGTATGACAAAGAGCTATTGATTGAAAGCATATTGTCATTTAAATTACAATTAGGAATGGGTGAAAGGTGGTTATTCAACAATTCAAACCTTTCTGTCAAGGACGACTTAACCTTCACCCAAACACATTGCTAAAACTTCTGAGTTTCAATATGTCTAAAATCAATGTGCTTTTCTTAAAGTGAGAGAATTATGACATTACTCTCAGATGCTGAATTTGGTAGTTTTGAATCTGGTGGTAAAAATCATTCAGAAAGCTATGCTCTTAGTCACAAAACAGCTAGGTCAAAACAAAAATTCAGTGCAGTATTTGTACCTTAATGTGAAATTAAAACAGTGCATTTTCCTAGAGTAGCTAGTTATAAAAGTATAAGCATTTTCAAAAAATTAAGTGCTATGTGGTAATGTATGTTTTAATTTAGAGTACTTTAAATAAGAAACCATCTTTCTGAAGCCACTATTGTTGTGAACTTCATGTCTTTTGGTACTGGAAACAATATTCAGTTCTAAAGTCATTCGGTGGCACGTATTTTAAAGGAGACAATGGAAGGAATGGAAACTGTGACTGCATGTGACTATTTATGCTGCATTACTGACTCTCTTGTATTTTGCCTTATGAATACACTTTATAAATAATTTGCTTTGATATTGCAAACACACACACAGACACACCCACTAACATGCGATGCCTGCACTGGCAAAATACTGAACTCAATCTCACAATCTTGCTCAGGCCAAGTTCCCTGCAGCTTCCACAGGAATGCAGACAGCATGAAGACGGCAGCTTAGCTCTCCTATAATGAAGTAGGTTTAGAATTTATTTTGTCAAAGTGCCTCCTCACTCTCTCTCTCTCTCCCTCTCTCTCCCCCTCTGTCCCTCTCTCTCTCCCTTTCTCTTCCTCCCTCTCCTCCTTCCTGTCTTTTATGCATGCACACCTGTCTGTTTTTCTCAGGAGTAGCAAGCATTTGCTGGCATGACATGTTTGCCAGAGGTGCTGTTGGCAGCCTCTTGTCCTCAGGGCGACCCATTGTTTTGGAAGCAGTAAGTCAGTGAGCAATGCAAGGTCATCCAGTCCCACAGTCCTCCTCCCCTTCTCTTGTATGGGGCATGAGATCCAAGGTACCCTTCACTTGCTTGTCATGAGGTCATGGAAGATCGTCTCAGCTCAGGCATGTAAAAGGTAAGCGATAGCACTGAAAAGGCAGCTGACAGGACTCATCAGTGTATGGGAAACCTTCAAAAACAGTGCTGACTGAGCCTCCTTTCTCTCTACAATTAGATCTTTTCTTCTTGCTTGTGAAGGAAACCTATCAGAAGTCTATTTTTCTGTACTCTAATGGTTTGTCAGGGTGTCTGCTATATAAATGGGAACATCCAATTTTACATATTATTTGAAAACTCTGAGTAGCACAATAACATATGAATGCTGTTATCACATAATGTAATTAGGAAGAGAGAAAAAATATATCAAGCTTGATATTGCTTAGATAGCATGATCTCTACTAGAAAATTTACAGGGACTTCAGTGTGACTCTGAAGAACAGGACAGGAGTATTAACTGTCAATATAAAAAGGAAATTTATGTTGTTAAAACTTTAAGGATTTTTATTCATATATTGTAAGGCAAATTAATTGAAGTTCTCATCATGATCACTAATGTTTGCTAATACCTTATTTTTGAATAGCAAAGTAGAAATTTAAAAGCAAAACAGTTGGGTTTTAGTGTTATTCAAGCAAATATATCTAAATGTTTAGAAAATGAACACAGGAATTCAAAATATTGGGGGGAAGAAAGATGTTTTACTGCCGCCTTGTGGACAATCTAAAACATCTCAGTATTTATTTAAACCAATGGTTAAATCGTGAATCTTGGTCAGGTAATTGAACCAGAAAATATAGGCATGGGGTAGAAGTGGGACAGAATTAAATATTAATTAATTGAACTTAGAACAGTATTTTCTTTTTTAAAACCCAAGAAGTTCCATAAAGTCTTCAAGTGAGAATGCCACTATGCTACAAGAAATTCCTGACCTCAACAAACAGAAAAATAGGGAGAAAGTGGATGGGACAGAATGAAATATCAGTAATAGACTTTAATCTGAATAACACTGACCTGTTTTTTTTTAACTCAAAGAAGTTTCATAGACACTTAAAGTAATTTTGCCATTATATATCAAGAAGATTTAGAAAATCTCAGTTACCATAGAATTAAATGTAGCACCAAAAAAGCAGTGATAAGAAAGACTGGACATATACTAGGGCTCAGTTCAGTATTTAGTTTAGGGTGTTTTTTAAATACAAATTAAGTTTATAAACTTTTTTCTAGTGAGATTTATGCTTCTTTCTGGTTTTGGCTGAACTGAAATAGTCCAATCTGACTTCCTGCAAAGAAGGTGCTTGTGATAAACCACCTTCTTCTTAAATTTTGGCATTAACAATGGACCTTCGTTGTATATGTATCTAATTACAAACAAATGTTTAAGTAGATGCCTAATTTCAATCTAGTTACAAATATCTCAGAAATAGTGTCCTGAAACTTAGTATTTCGGCACCACAAAACTCCATGCTGACAAAGCATCAACAAATACATTGTAATTTCCAATTTCCCATTCTTCATCTGTTGGATAAATACTGAAAATGTCTAACTGATCCATTAAGCAAAAAGTTGTCTTAGCCTTTTTGAGTAATGAATTTAATTTAAAATTGGAGGAACAATTAATATATTTTTGTTAAAAATGTGTTGAAGCTCATCAACTGAGCATACAAAATAAATGCTCTGCAGTTTAGAACATTATTTTCAATGATTTTGTAGTTAGCATTGAGTCATTATATATTTTTTACTGGGAATTGGACAGGAGAAGTATCTTCAGTGAAACAATCTGAAAATCAAGTAATGGGGTAACATAAATTTTGATAAATAATATAAATTTTAAATTATTCATTTTTATTATTAGGTAGTCTTGATTATGATGTGAAGTGGGTACAGGAAAAAATCAACAAAATATAAACCCATGTTCTCTACTAAACAACAGTCTCTACTCCACAAGCTACAAAACAGGGTGCTATGACATTCATTACTTTTTTTCTTGGTCTTGAATATGACAAACCTTAAGTAACTATCATTTTCGAAATTTCTGTCTCATTTTTATTGTAGTACAGAAGGCTTTTAGACCCATGATGAATATAGTGATCCCTATTGTTAAAATAAGGGTTCAGTTCTACATTAATTCACAACCATGTTATTCCTGCATACCATCAGCAAAATACTGAAATATATATAGTTTTCAATGTTGTTGAGTGTTCATTATATGCTATACACTTTGCTTGTATTCTCAATACAGTCTTCTTACAGCCCATGAAGAGGTTGTTATTATCTCATTTCTTATAGATCAGAAAAAAAAGAAGGCTCAGAGGGGTTGAGTAAACTAGCCATGCTCACACAGCCTTTCAATGGTTCTTTCAATAGCATCATTGACTTTGAGTGCCTCTCCACCTCCTCCCAGTATGTTTGGGGAATGAACATCTCTTGTTTTTTAAATGATATGCAAAACTTTTGAATTTTACTATAGCTAATGATCAAAGACCATCTAACAATGTTCAAGCAAGTATTGAATGCATGCTAAATCTGTTTATTATTTACTCAATAATTAATTCGATAAACATTTATTTAATGCTTTTTATGTTTTGGGTATACTGCAAGGTGCAGAGTCACAATAATGTCACACCCAGAATGATAACTGCAATTTTGGAGCCTACAGTTCAGTCACAAATTTCATTCAGAAATATGAGAGTGAGAAGGACCTGGTCCTTCATGATATAGGGCAAAAAGCAGTAACGTTGGAATCATTTGAGGTTCAAGTGTCTACGTGATCTATTTCTGAGGAAGTTAGAAGACATTTGTCTTTCACCTTTGTTTCCTCTTCTGTGCAAACGTATTTATTCAGAGGCTTACCATAACATAACACATGTGACATTGCTGGCCAAAAGTAGGTGGTCCTTACATAGTGACAATTATTGTAACAGGTCAGGGGAAGCAAGAGACATGTAAACAATTCAGTAATCATGTGAAATGTGCCATCTTAACGGTAATGACAAGGTTCTCTGGTAACCCAGGGGAGCAGGGACCAGAGAATGTTGGTGACAATGTCATGTCAGAAGTGATATCTGGTTTGAGTCTTTAAGGATAAGAAGAACCCACTGGGAAGAGAGACCTCCATGTATATACAATAACATAAATGGGTGAGTATTTTTATGAGACCAGAGAGTTAGGATGTATGTAAGATTGAGAAAAAATTGTGGTCATAAAAATTTCACAATTTTATGCACTCTGTAAATAAATTTGGAGCATATTATCACTTAGGAATCTTTGCGAGTATAAGTAAATTAACCTCAGGTGAGATTAAACATTGAGATTTAAATAAATGAATATTCAAAATTGCACTAGCTTCAGGTGAGGTTTGATCCAGATGTCATTATACCATGATCTATTTTTCTCTTAGTTCTCTTCTCTTCCATGTGGTGACATCATCCTCAGATGAGGCTCCACTCTTGGCAGCAGCAATATCTTACTAGCTCAATAGGGCCACATGATCATCTTTTTTACCTAACACTCTTTTCTAGAAGAAAGAAGTGTTTGCTGATTGGCATAAGCACTCCCCAATAGCAGGAGCAATCCTACCTAAACCATGGGGCTGCAAATGATAGAGGTAAACTGTGGGAGCTCTTGACCAATGGAGAAATTTAACCAACCAACATCTAATATTTTCCCTTATATGATGGAGTTTCAGTTGGAGTTGATTCATGGAAGGGCTGGCATCCAACCCTGTTTAAAATTATTAAATTAAACAAAAACAAGATGAAACAGCAGTAAGTATATTTTCCTATTTCAAAATAAGGAATATATCATTGATACAGTTGAGACACAATTATGAATGATATAGCTAAAAAGAATTCCAAAAATATTGTTCCCCAGTTCATCAATGTGTATTCCTAAAAGTGGGACTCTGAACCAAGTACATTTTAAGGTTAATTCTGAAACACATACTCCTAGAATTCCTTTTTAGTTCATACATATTTGGTGTCTTTTTTTTTTCATGCTAACACAGGCCAGAATGAATTTAAATATGATGGCAACAAGAAAAATTCAATTAAATGTTTATTGTATTTTTCCTTTGTGTTTCCCAAAATGTTTCCCTTGCGTAAGCTTCTAACTTCTATAGCTGTACATGTGTCATCATTACTTAGCTGGAATGCTTGCATTATTAGAACCACATTAGGCAGTAAGCAAAAACACATGCCCGGGAGTCTAGTTATGAGATTTGTGCATGTTTTCTTTGAGTTGAAACAAAAGAGTAATGACCAGCAGCATTCAGCAACTTAGCCTTGTCTCTATCCTATTAGGATCATATTCCCAGGAGAAAGCTCTGGTTTTAAAAGCTATTTGCAAATGTATAGTGACTTTTTTATTGTAATTTTTCACAAAATAGTTGCAGAATAGAGCAGGGGGAAGCACAGTATTTCTTGACTTAAGGATGTCCTTTTTTTCTGAAATGACTAGTGAATGACCAGAACACTAAGGAAAATAATGATTTGTGTTTCTCATTTAGTAATGTATGTTTTTCCCCCCATTGCAGCTTTTAGCTTGTGGAGAAGGATGTTTGGAAAGAATTCAGATTGATGATGTGCCTTGTTTAGTTGGGATTATGGTGATGTGCTGAAAGAAAGACATGACATAGTTTATTTTAATTCCTAATACAGTAACATGAACATTATCTTATCCAAAGTCCATAAATTAAGGCCACTGAAATATAACTTTGTTATGTTCTCCTATTCAATGCTGTTTCAATGTAGCTTACCAGAGAGAGTACATAAAATTTTGACACTTTTTAGGATATCCATTAATACATTGAACGTTTATTAAGTCCTACTATGTGCTGGCCATTGTTTGAGGTCCTGAGGATGTGGAAATCAATCCAGTCTTTATTCTCATAGAAATAATATTAGCAGTTAAGGAATAATTAATAACATACTTCAAGAACATTTTAAAAAGACAGAAAAGAATAATTAGCAAAGAAAGCTGTGAGAACATATGAAAAGTCAATCTAAATTGTTCTCTGGGGCCAGTGGTCACAGAAGATATCCCTGAGGAAGTGGCAGTGAAGTTGAGATCAAGTGGATGAGTGGGGATTATCTGGGTCAGCTCTCTGAGCTAAGAAACAGCAGGATTCAAGGCAGGATTCCCAGACCAATATCATAACAGAAAGCACGTGCAGCAAGGGTGTTCATGATCACGAGAACCCTAGCATGGTTCAAGGGCCTTGAAATCAATGCCAAGTGTTGGCACTTTATCTTACAGGCAATGGGAAGCTAGTGTTGGGTTTTAATATGGGGGGTGACACAAACTGATGTGAATTTTATGTGGTCACTCTGGCTGCGGTATAGAGAATGATTCTCAACATGTGTGTATTATAAACAGAATGTTTAAGTCTGTTGTAATCTTCTATTTCTCTTTCTCCTTATTAGCTTCAAGATGGCAACATGACTCCTGACTTAATGCCTTAAATTGCCAGATCAAAAACCAGTAGATTCATTCCCTGACAACTGATTTCACGAAACTTTTTAATGGAATTAGACAGTTTTGGACTTAATGTGCTTTTTTTCGCAGGCTATTTAAGTAGTCCAGTTACTGCCAAATTTAAGAACACAAAAAGGTTACAGGGTGGAAGTTCTTTTGGAGATAGCCAGAATTAGAACCAACCAATTTCCAGCCTTTGAAATTAGTTCTGCTGTTTTCTTCTTTTGATTATGTTCTTTATCTCATATTATAGCCCCATAAGATTTTGGTCATATGACATTAAAAAATTATTGAATGACTGATTTTCTAATTGCACCTTTCAAGAAGTCTATGACACAGTACATGGAATAATGAGAAAACTTATTTGACACTAGCAAGAGATAAAAGAATATGTACCCCAGAAGAATGGAAATGTTCCTGTTAATTGAATAATTCTGTTCTTCTAGTTATTAACAGAAACTCTAATACATTGAGCTTGATTACACAGGAAACAGAGAACTTCTCAGTTTTCTGGTTAATGTTTCTGGGATGTGACTCCCTCTTTGCTATGGCTGCTAGTATCCCAGGGTCAAATTCAGGCCCATCTCTATATTGTAAATGACATTTAGTATGCATTCAATAGCCAATAAACCTAGAATTAAATTTTAGTCTTTAAAATTAAGAAATAAGAATTAAGAAATAAGTTTTACTTTTGTTTGCCCAAGTTTTCTCATTACTTACTTCTTATAAACACTTTCTATAAGTCACCTCGTTATTTTTTTAGCAAAGTGGAAATATAAATAAATAAAGTTTTTGCTGTTTTGAATTCTCCTAATGACCCCTCCCCACAACATTGCCAGATCCTTTTAGGTCTATTAAATATGTATTAAGTAATATTTAAAAATCATGCTTCCTACTTTGAAATAGCTGTGGGGTTGACATTTTAAAAGAAACCCATGCAAATGATCTTTGGTAACCAATGCCCTCCCCATTTCTGCCTGCATGTAGCCAACATGACAGTGGATGCTAGAATTTGGCCCTAGCCCTCTCAATAATTGGTCTAAATGCACTGTGTATCTGATTGCATTTTGTGACAGTGAGGGCAGATTGAAGGACCCGACTTTAGTGAACTGTGCCAGAGAACATTTTTGGGCTGTGCCCACCCCTAAGTTGAGTGTAAACAGGACCTTAAAAGGTAGGGGAAGGTCAGCCTCAGATGAGGTTAGCCACCACCACAGTCAATCAGCAGATGTCCCATGGGCCCACCACTGTCTGTAACTAGAAAGGAAATATTTTTTCCTGTGGCTATTAAAGTCATCCATTTTTAATTTTTCTTCTGTAATCAACAGGTCTTTTAAAGAGATAAAATTTGACTAATTTTCTATTTCTTTCTTTTTTAGAAAACATTAAACATTTTGGTAATTTAAATGGGTTTAGTCAATTCCAGGACATGGACAGTTAGGGGTCAGCAATGCCCCCAACATAATGTCATTAAATGTTCAATGATAACTTTAAAATAAATAGCTTTTTGGAAGTTGTGTCTTTGAAGTTTCATTAATTAGTCATATCATTGGGAATGTATGGCTAAAGTAAATTACAGTGTTTAAAATATCTACTTTTTCAATGTGAAAAATGAAAGGATTCTGTTACCTTGTCTTTATACTAATGAAGATATTATTAATTGGTTTAGCAAAAACATAGATCTAACCGTAATGTGCAACAGTTATTAAAGATAATTAACTACAGATCATTGGTTTGAGACATCTAGACCAAAATGATTTCTGAAGGGCACATTATTCTATGAGATAAAATAATTAAATTTCTAACTGCTGCATGAGACAGCTGTGGCATATCTAGTGTTTTAATTTCTTTTGTTCTATTCTCAGGATACTCTTACACTTTTAGGTTTTGAAAAAGCTATCCGTGTTTCACAGTGAGCTCTCTGTTAAGCATGGTTTGCTGAAATCTTTCATGTCTATGGAAAAATTATGATTGAAAGAAAAGGATTACAATGATGCTAGACCTAATGAAAAGCTCACATAAATTTAGTTTCTCTTTACTAGAGAAGGGAGTGTGGTAAATCAAAGAAATAGAAAACTAAATAACACATCCATTATACAATCTATTTTTAAAAATTGAAAGCTTCACATTTGCAAAATAAATAAGGAAAAATATAAGTACGAACAATGCCAGGTACTCATGGGTTAATATATAATTTAATTAAGTGTATACACATAAAATAAAACAATTATAGTAAAAGCAACTGAGACACTAAAACAGAAAATGTCTATTAAGAGTTATAAGATTAGCCCTGGCTGGTGTGGCTCAGTGGATTGAATGCTGGACTACGAACCAAAGGGTTGCTGGTTCAATTCCCAGTCAGGGCACATGGTGGGCCAGGTTCCCAGTAGGGGGCCCACAAGAGACAACCACATATTGATGTTTCTCTTCCTCTCTTTCTCCCTCCCTTCCCCTCTCTAAAAATAATTAAAATCTTTAAAAGAAAGTGCTACAAGATAGAGAGAAAAATTCTAACCACATTTCTGAAATTTATTTTACTTGCTGTTTACCATTTGAAGATCAATTAAGTTAAAGAGGGAAAAATTAAGATTTGGATACCAAAAATAGTAGTTTTAGGAATCCTACACAAAATTCTGACCAAAATATTGAATATTCTAGCACATTAAGATATTCATTGTTATCATGTTTAAAATGACCCTGACATCCATGTTAGCCTCAATGTCAGTTGTCCAAATTTTTAAATAGTTATTGTACTACCTTGTGACCAGGAACATTTTTTTGTATAAAACCAAAAGTGAAAAATAATACTAATGTTTTTTTAGGAGAAATTCAAATTTATATTAAGTCTAAATTTATAAATCCTGTCTTAACTTGTGGTAGACCTGGAAAAGGCAATTTGTTTTGAGCCCCAGCTCAAGGCTTAGGTATAAGTTATTTTTTAGACATATTATTAATGTCTTTAATTTAGGAATTATACACTTGGTAAAACAAGATTCTTAAAAAACATAAAAAATAAAGGCATTTTTTGTTAAGATTAAAGTTTATGATATGACAGAAAATTTTGAACTTTTGAAATTTATACTGACACTGATTTCATATACTTGGAAAGAACAAAACCAAAATATTTAATACATGTCTTTTATTTCTGATATACAAAAAAGTAGAAATCACCCTCAAAAGTAACACATGAATGGAAAATATATTTTATGGCTAAAAGTAAGTAAAGTCATTACAACTTCTTCACTATAGATTCATGTTTCTGAAGATTAAGAAATGTGTTATGATCCCTAGTCAAATATTCTTTGGTCAAAAGTTTGAAAATACAGCATACCATAGCTCCTTTTAGAAATTTCAGTGTGCATGAGCAAAATCAAAGGCTCTGAGAAGTCCCACAGTCACAATATTCTCTTAACCTAGCTCAGAAATGTTAATTTTCCTGGACTACTCTTTCACATTCTGTAATATACCAAGGAATCAGCATTCTGTATAACACCAAGGGAGATTCAGTTTCACAAGGCCTTGTGAAGATAAGTCTGGTTAGACTTTAGGGCCTCCTAAGCCCTTTTTCATATTTTTCTGGTGTCACCTTCTCTTACCTTTATCCACTTGTTACATCTCTTCTTCATACTGAAAACACTTTTTAAGGTTTTGGTTAGATATTTGCGACTAAGTATGTAAGTTGCTTTATTATGTTTCCTATGGATATTTATTTTTAAATGTTTTGTTCTAATTTCAGAATAAAAGAGTTTGTGTGTGTGTGTGTGTGTGTGTGTGTAAGACATTGCAGAGTGTGAGGTGGAGGATTTTTAAGTTTTTCTGACAGTGAGACACACAGGTAGCTCCTTTCATAGAAAAAGAGTCAAAAGTCTTGTGAGCAATTGCCAAAGGCCAGGAAGTCACCAAAGGTCAGAACTGAGGATTGAACCTCTGTCCTCTTATTGGCAGATTCAGGATTGTGTTTTTTTATATTTTGTATGGACAATGACAGGTATTTTAAATGTGACTACAAATCCCATTTAGCATGCAGATGTATTTGTCTGCCTCGTGTTTAATTTTATTTTAGATTTTTAATATATATATATATTTTTGATTTTTAATATATTTTATGTTTTATTTTACTTTTAGAGAGAGGGGAAGGAAGAGAGAAAGAAAGGGAGAGAAACATCAATGAGTGAGAGAAACATGGATTGGTTGCCTCTCACATGCCCCCAACTGAGGACCTGGCCTGCAACCCAGGCATGTGCCCTGACTGGGAATTGAACTGACAGACTTCTGGTTTGCAGGTTGTCACTCAGTCCACTGAGCCACACCCTCCAGGGCTGTCTTGTGTTTAATATAAAAAATAGAGAAATAGTTGGCAATAGTAAAAATTCAGGGATTCCATAGATTCTGTCTTCTCAGTAAGCAGAGGACCCTCTAATACCATACTCACTGGCTGGAATGCTCATTGCCATCCAATTTAGAAAAGGCATCCCCTTCACTATCCATTGAGCCACAGTCCCCATCAGTCCTAGAAGCCTCCTTGACACAAAGTGGGAGTTGGTTGTCATGTATTGCCTTAGTCATATTGCTGATTATTTATACCAGGATTGCTTCTCTTACTTCAATGTCCTATTTGGATTCTGTAACTTCTTTTAATTTTCAATCCCTGGTGACAACCACCTATATATCCTACCTCTCTACAATGGTTCTTTTCCATCTGCAAATTTTCTTCATTTCCCTGGTAGGGAAAATATTTTAACTTGGTCACCAGAATGTTGCATTTCAATAAATAACTGAAACCTAAGCTCACTCAACATTCCAGGCAGAATCTCGGGCTCACTCACTACTTGGCTTACCCTGATTAGGGCCTTTGGCTATTCCAAATCCAGTCTGCCATGCTGCTATCTCTTCTCCTAAACTGTAGCAGACACATGCCACTCACATTGCATGGGGCTGGAAAGGTGACAGAATTTGTAACTAGTGCCCCAATAATGATTCAGTCTTCTGACTGACTGTCTTTCCCTTTTTATCTGAGACATTATGCATGTTTTCATAGGAAAGACATCTCAAATAATGGGAAGAATAGCACAATGGTTCTTGACATGTACCACGTAGCTGTTTTTTCCTCCATTAGGTTTCACTTTATATAGACTAAAGGAAGTGTGATGCATGTTTTCAGCTAAAACAAATTTCCATGGACCATGTATTATTGGTTGAAGTCTCACCAGCAAGTGATGAGTTTCAGTGAGAAAAGAGTCTGTTTCTAGTCCATTCCTGAAAATAAGAAAATTGAGTGGTTAACATAGGCATTATTAACAGCCTAGAAAGGTGGCCTGAGCTCTGAAGTCCAAACTGTGTTTTCTCCTGCCTACTGTTTGAGTGTCCATGTTCCCAGGCCTGGCTTGCTCTGTTACTGCAGAGTAAGAGTGAGTGGGGGAGGTTGTGGCTGTGCTGCGTGCAGTCAGATGGAGAGGTGCAGCCATCTGCTCTAACTTCACAAGTTATTGTGGGCTAAGTAGTTGCAGCTTTGGTTTGGGTCTTTTCACAGTTCATGTAAGCAAGGAGGAGAGAGTGGATTCAGAACAGGAGGCCTTTGCTACCAGTGAAGTTTCATAAGGTTTTCTGCTCCTCTTTCTAACCATCTCTTTCTAATCCTTCTCTTTTCTCTCAGCATCACTCTTTTATCCTTCCCTTTTTCCTTTCTTTTCTTGGCAAAGAATTTCCACCCCTGGATCATCACTGCATCACTTCTTTCCAGTCCTGAACCCAAGCTATTCACCATCAATTATCACTTATGATATTTAAGACACTTGGTATGGTATTTTCTGGAATATTCTTGTTGAATTTGAACTGCATCCAATAATACTGGTTCTTACCAAACTGTCAATACCACAAATATGTTCACTGAACATAGGTTTTCTAGAGGGTTCTAAAAAGACTATTGAATAGTATTTTTATTGAACTTTTGTTCATGGATTATATTCTGGGTAGAGGAAAGGTTAGGTTCTTGAAGACTTTCATTTTTCAATCCTCATAATTAATTTTTTAATTTAACATTTATTGTATTTTTCAATTACAATTTATTCCCCTTATACCCACCCTATCCCCATGGACAACATTGTTATCTGTGTCCGTGAGTCCTTTCTGCTCAATCCTTCCACCCCCTTAACTCCCTCTCTGCCCCATTAGCTCTCATCTTGCTCTGCATCTATGAGTCTGTCTCTGTTTTGCTTGTTAGTTCATGTTAATTAGATTCCACATAGGACTGAAATCATGTGGTATTTGTCTTTCTCTGGCTGGCGTATTTCACTTAGCATAATGTTCTCCATGTCCATCCATGCCATTGTGAAGGGTAAAATTTTCTTGTTTTTTACAGCCAAGTAGTATCCCATTGTGTAAATGTCCCATAATTGTTTTATCAACTCATTTACTGATGGACACTTGGGCTGCTTCCATATGTTGGTGATTGTAAACAATGCTTCAATGAACATATGGGTGCTTATGTTTTTTCAAATTAGTGTTTTGTGTTCCTTTGGATATATTCTGAGAAGTGGGATCTCTGGGTAAAAAGGCAGATCCATTTTTAATTTTTGAGGTATCTCCAAACTGCTTTCCACAGTGCCTGCACCAATCTGCATTCCCACCAACAGTGCAAAATTGCCAGCATCATACTCAATGGGCAAAAACTACAAGCATTCCCCTTAAGATCAGGAGGAAGACAGGGATGTCAACTTTCACCTCTTTTATTCAACACAGTAATGGAAGTCCTAGACACGGCAATCAGAGAAGAAGAAGAAATAAAAGGCATCCAAATTAGAAAGGAAGAAGTAAAACTCTCTTTATTTGCAGATGACATGATACTGTACATGGATAACCCCAAAGATTCCATCAAGAAACTACTAGATCTGATAAATGAATTCAGCAAAGTAGCAGGATGCAAAATTAATATGCAGAAATTAGTTGTATTCTATATGCCAATAATGATTTAACAGAAAGGGAAATTAAGAAAACAATTCCATTCACAATTGCTTCTAAAAGATTAAAATACCTAGGAATGAATCTAACCAAGGATGTAAAAGATCTGTACACAGAAAATTATGACACTGAAGAAAGAAATTGAAGAAGACACAAATAAATGGAAGCACATACTGTGTTCATGAATTGGGATAATTTACATCTTTAAAATGTCCCTAACAGCCAAAGTGATCTGTAGAGTCAATGCAATTCCTATCAAGATTCCAATGATGGATTTTACAGAATGAGAACAAGTATTTCAAAAATTTATACGGAACCACAAAAGACCCCACACAGCAACGGTGATCCTGAGAAAGAACAAAGTTTGAGGAATCATGCTATATAACATCAAATTATAATACAAGGACATAGTAATCAAAACAGCCTGGTACTGGCATAAAAACACATAGATCAATGGAACAGAATGGAGAGCCCAGAAATAAACCTACACCTTTACAGTCAATTAATATTTGACAGAGAGAGCACACCCATAAAATGGACTAAAGATAGTTTATTCAATAAATGGTGTTGGGAAAATTGGACAGATACAAGCAGAAAAATGAAACCAGACCACCTTTTTACACCACACACAAGAATAAATTCAAAATGGATCAAAGACTTAAATGTTAGATCTGAAACCACAAAAATATTTGAAGAAAACATAGGCAGCAAAATCTTGGGCATAGATCAGTCCTCATAATTTGTCTTTCCTGTAACAGTTATTCTCTGTCCACTTTCTTGCATGTAAGACACTTTACCTCCAGAAAAAATGATGAATTATGTTTAAATGAGATGACAGTGAGTCCACATTGCTCTGCATGTTTCCTTACTTTTGAACTGTGCAACTGGATACCTACACAGAAAAATAATTGACTTTCTTATGGTTAGGTGGCATAACTGTACAATGATGTATCTATCCCATTACTTAATAAAAATTTTTATTTGGCAGTTTTCTTTTAAAAGTAAGTGGTGAGTGCAAAAGACAAAAAAGAGACTTACACTTTGAAAATTAAACGTTTAGATAGGAATAAAACCTGCTTTGCAAATATTTGTCTTTGTTATTAATTTACTGTAGAAACTATAAGAAAAGGTAATGTTGAAAGAAAAAGCACAATTGCTAATTCCTTTTAAGAGGAAGCTTATATGGACAAGAAGAAAAACAGGAAGAAAATATGTCCTGATGAATTCACTTGATGCGGACCCTGGCTTGTGGGGTCTTCGACATTGTGGATGGGCTAGAGACATTCACATGGACTACCGAGTCCTGTGGAGGAAAAGGGCAAGTGGCTTTGCTCTCAAGAGGAGACAAAAGCCACGGCCTCTGCCATGACAGGCCTTTATTTCTTTATTTTGAGTACATTACATGATGGTTCTCATTTACTATGCACAGGTTGGCTTTAGGTGATTACCTTTTACAGAAAACAAAAGATGCCACAGGAGAGGGATATTTGCAAATGAAAAGGGAAAAGTGGTTGAACCAGTTGCACTCCATACTGCAGAGTTTTAGCATGGATTTTAGGATGTTAAAGTAAGCACTTGGTGTCTCAATTCAGGGTGAGGGAGTTTTAGCAAAGCAAGTCTCAAAGCAGCCTAGGTACAATGCAGGCCTGATTCCCCATGGGGGAACCTATCTGTGGGCGTGGGTCCTGTGCATCTCTGAGTGGGAGCTGGGCCCACGCCATGCAGAATGGTCTCCTACATTCACTGATTTAAAAAATACATTATTATACAGGCCACCACTTTTTCCCTTCTGTGTTTCAACTTTACCCCTTCAGCCCAAAGTTAGCCTCAGATTCCTTCTCACTTCTAGCACCCTAGGCTGGCAAAGGTAACACCATGACCTGCACAGGGGGTATGGAATCCCTTCAGCATTCCTACGCTCTTTCATGAATTTGATATCTTGAGTCCCAGACAAACAGTCAATCATGTGTGGACAGAAACTAAGTTCAGATTATCTGTTGTGGGGGTTTGACAACTACTTTTTAAGAGATTAATTTATTTCTTTTCAGATGAATGGTGCCTACTGCCATATGAAGGATCAAGGATAAGAATTCCAATGTTTGGCTACCTGAAGACTTGTGATGTTTTAGAAAGAACATTAGACACAAGGGATTCAAATTTGATTCCTGCCTCTGTGAGTTACCAATTCTGAATAGTCAACAGGATTCACTTGTCCCCAGTTTCCTGTAAAACAGTAATAACAAAAAATTATTCCTTCATAATACATATTGTGGGAATTAAAGATGATGATAAGTATTAATTAGGGTTGGAAACTCAAACTAGAGCAGTGCAGGTAATATATATGAGTCAAGTAGGCTGGGTATAAGACAGTGTATGGCAACTGAGAGTCTCTGATTTGGAGGGAGTATTAAGCCAGTAATAATATTGAGACTTTCCGTCCCTCTGAAGGGGTAACTGTTCCTGTATGGATTCATCCAGTTTTTGAAAAGGAAAAAAATAGGTACCTGGTATTGCCAGATTTTCTAGGAAGTGGGAACTATAGACTTTATGTGATACTTCCAATTTTTAGTTGTTGACAATTAATTCAATTTTAAATCACAGTGCAAGACAAACAAAACACATCTGCAGGCCACATAAACCCTGGCTGCCTCCATTGTGATCTCTGATATATGTGAACATGCTTGTAATAAAAACTGCTTGTTATTGATATTCCATAAGCATTTGCTTTGTCTTTTCTTTTTAAAAAGATTTTATTTATTTATTTCTAGAGAGAGGGGGGAGGGAGAAAGAGAAGGAGAGAAAGAGCAATGTACGGGTTGCCTCTCACAAACCCCAAATTGGGGACCTGGCCTGCAACCCAGGCATATGCCCTGACTGGGAATCGAACCAGTGACCCTTTGGTTCACAGGCTGTCACTCAATCCACTGAGCCATACCAGCCAGGAATGCCTTATCTTTTCTTTGTATGTAATATCCAATGTGAAAAAAGAAAAATAATTTTTTAATTTGAGTTCTCTAGATAGGTATCAGATTGCATAGTCTTAAGGCTCAGATTTATTACTTAA
Organism: Trachops cirrhosus; assembly: GCA_028533065.1. Taxonomy (NCBI): domain Eukaryota; kingdom Metazoa; phylum Chordata; class Mammalia; order Chiroptera; family Phyllostomidae; genus Trachops; species Trachops cirrhosus. The sequence goes on along the minus strand of CM052544.1, from coordinate 57,856,046 downwards.
GTCATATATTAACATGTTTAGTCTTATTGACCATTAGGATGCTTAACCTGGGCACTGCTTATGCTTTGGAAAATTTAAATGGATCCTGTAACTTTGTAACAGAGGTTTAATTTTTGTTAGAAAACATACACTTAAAAAATAGCGAAGATACTTCTAAATCAAATCAAGGAAAAGTCACCATTTCTGCTGTTGGCCTGAGTTCCTTTGGGTTCCAGTAAGTGAGCAGTTGCAATCTGGATTTTTCTTTGTCTCTAGAGGGGCAGGACCTGGTTTTAACTGGTACATCTTCATGTTGTTCAATCCTTAAGTAGTTTAACTTACTTTTAACTGCTACATGCCAACAAAACAGGTTGCTTAATTGGTTTGACCTTTCACAGTATTTTTTAATTTTTCAATCTTAGTTTCATAGTTCCATCTGGCCCTTTAAAACGACATCTGGTTAACTGTACTTAACCAGCTGATCACTGTACAGTTATTTTTAAATGTAATGTATGCTTAAACAGATGTTATTTTTATAGATGTGGATCTAAACCACACTTGTGTATGCGCTATGTCTGCATAAACTCTTTCTGCAATTCAAATGTTGACACCCAAAATTACAAACCAGAATACTTATGAACTCCACTATTATTGTACTGCACTTTTGTGCCGCTTGTTAGGTAAACATCAATTCAGTTCTTTTTTCTCTCTTCATTGCACATAAATAAAACATTAGCATTTAGTTTATAAAGTGATGAACATTTTGCTGTGTTGGATTTAGCTTTATAAATACAACTGCTGTCAGCAAGAAAAAAGGATTTATTGAATAAATAATAAGAAAGCTAAGGGAAAATGAAAATATATATATTATGCAAAACATGGTGTCTGTCAACAGGTCACAAAGGGTCTTCAACGCATTTGATATTGCTGTTGGAGATAATTCCCTCTCTGGCACAGTGTCTGAAGCATTCTGGACTGTCTTCTCATGGTATGTGTCTTAGGTTTAATCCAGGAGACACATGATAAAAAGTAAATTCATTTTGTAGAACTCTGAATGCTTAACTGTCCAGGGCATAATTTACACTTACAATTTAAATGTTGTCTCACAAAAGCATGGAGAATGCTGAGAAATTCCTACAGTTTTATTTTCATCTTTTTCTATTAGAAAAGAAAAAAAAAGGCTGACAGCAGTTTGTAGGTAAATGGAAAGATTTTTTAATCATGAAAGTATCTTAGCTTTGAGTATATCTTGTTTCAGAGAGAAAGCAATCTTGCCAAAGTAAGAGATCTCTAAGCACCATTATTGGTGGATAGTTTGCATATGACACAAAGTTGATTCTTACTTGAGACAAAGAAAGTGGTCACAGTTTAAAACATTTTACTGAGAACTTTAAAAGTACCATTCTCAAGGTTAAAAATTGCTGTTATACATAATTCCTCAGTAATTGATAGACATTTTCTCTCTCCAGAGTCCATTTTCCATGAAAAACACCACATAACATCTGTTCATAAACAGTCCTTCTGTGAAAACACTGACCCGGGTCTTGAGCTTCTGCGGGCTTAATTCCCCTGCTCTGTGCAGATGGCAGTGTGTATTTGTACAGCTGAAGCCCAGTGTATCTGCAGGTATGACTCCAGACAAACATGTGCTGCTGTTCCAAGGCCTCACCCAGGTTGTTGAAGAGTTCCTTCTGACACAAAGACAAATTGTTTCCCCCTAATACATGGGATTCGGAAAAATCACCTTTGGCAATCAACGTATAACTCTACAGCGATAAGGACATTTCCAGTTTTTAAAAAGTTTCCATGGAACACATTAATGAAAAACCAATTAGGTTACAGAGGTATTTGGGAAACTAAACATGACTGTGATTATTCGGATGTCTTTTTTCCTCTCTGTGCTTTATGTGTGATGTTTAACTGGTATTAATTATTGCAACTAAAAGCAAAATATTTGAGGTTACAGGCTTAAATAATTAATGTTCAACTTTTTAATAATAACCATGAGGGGGAAATGCCTTTATAATGAAAGAAGTTATTTCCCACGTAACGAGTCTCTCCTGTGACACGTGAAATGCAGAGTAGTTAATGGATAGAGGTTTTTTTTGTTTTTTGTTTTTTTTTTAACTCAGCATTGTGTAGAAACACTTCAGAGGCTTTCAAACCCTGGTGAGCTCTCATTGATTTTCGACCTGGTTTCCCTATTAGTTACTAAGATGTTGGTCCTTCAGCATTATTTAAAATTGTGCTTTCTTAGAAACAAGACAAATTCCAAGGAACAGCAAGCCTGCTTCTCACAACCTGGAGGAATATTGACTTTAAATGAAAGCAGGATGCTGGAGCTTCCAAAGGGTTTAGGAGACCCAAAATTTACCCAAATAAACAGAACAAGGAAGCAAAACATGTATACCCAGGTTTATTTGTACCTGTCTTTGTTACATAGCTGTAATACATAAGAAAATCACAACCAGAGAAACTTAACTATTTGTATTTTATTCTCTGTGAATACCAGGCAAATTCTTATTCTATTTGTCCAGCTGGGGTCAAAATGCTACCCAGTGTCTAAAGGAGTTTTACTAGCTTCAGTCTCCATTTTATACATGAGTTATCTGGTTTGTGTATTTTAAAGATGCTTTTATAGTCTTTATAAACCCACAACTTATTAAATAATCTTCATAGTGGCTTATCAGCTCAGGGTACAAAATAAAATTTGGTAAAAATTTGCAAGAGAAAAAAATGAGCCATTTGAGAGTATAATGGTTAGGTGTCATGACTGACTCAAGGAGGCAGATGAACTAGAACACTGATGGAAAAATCCTTCCAAAGGGAAAGTTGTAGGTGTTTGCATCTATATTACTGAAAAACCTCAGTTACGTTTCACAGTTGACTTCTTTAGTTATTCCTTACTTGCATAATAAACCTCATCTAAAACACAGAAAAAATAATTAAAATGAAAATAAAGTTATACCTTCAAATCACACACCAAGACTGCTTTGCAATAAATGTTGAATTGTTTTGTTTTTTGAGTGAAATGATTCAGTTAGGTGTATCAGAAGAGACCATATGCAAATCACATTTACATCTGAGAAAACACATGTTATGTTGTGCAAAACTTTTCTGGTTTCGGTTATTAATTTTATTATTGATACTTTATTTTCTTCTGAAAAATTTAAAGTTCAGAAATGCACAGTCACTTTTACCTGGTATATGTACACATAATAATAGGACCCTAAATTTTTTGGAAATATTTTTATCATATTCAATACTCCTACAGTGTAATGGGTTCATTATGGCATTATTTCTAATAGTAAAAAAAAGGAAGCAATACAAATAATATGTAGTAATAGAAGACTGATGAAGAACATGGAAAATTATGTCATTAAGTGGAGAAAATTTTAAAAAAACATCCTGCATATATACTACACAATCTTAATAGGAATATGACATAGATGGGCATAGTAAAAAAGACCTGAAAATATGCTAATGTATTAAAAATAACTATTCCTGGGTGGTACACTTATGGATTATTTTAATTTTCATCCTTTTATGTATTTCCCAAATGTTTTACATTGAACATATACTACCTAGAATCAAAAATTGTGATGAAAAGCATAATAAAGGCAATTTCTCCTAAGAAAAGCATTTTTTATCTTAATAACAGGAGTTTTGGCATTTTGGGGGAGGAATGTAAGTACACATAGAGTATATTAAGTTATATCTTGGAGAGAATTTCATGGAATTTATAAAGGGATGGTTTAGGAAATTCTTTTTCTTCCCAGCAAGGTGCCATGGAAATAGTTTTAATTTGCTGCCTAGATACTGAAATAATGTCTTAGGTGGTCTTCTTGACTTTATTAATCTCTCCTTTCCCTTCCTCAATCCCTCCCATCATTCCTTGTTCTCCTTAATAAATATTTATTGAGTGCTATTATGAGCCAGATGCTCAGAGTAAAGAATTACCTGGGTAGAATTGGCAGCCTCTGAGGGAAGATAGTCAATGAACAAGCAATAAAACATCTGACAAGCACACAGATAATCATGTTGAAATTGTGGTATAGGCACCTGAGGAAAGCAGGCATGTGTGGTCCTATCATTTGCAGAGTAGAAGAGAAGTCCTATACAAGACAGTAATATGTGTACTGAGAACTGAAAGCAAAAGAAGGAACAAATTTTTTGTACCAAGTGTGGGAAGATGCTGAAGGGAACATGTGGTCCCCACTGATTACTTGTCACTCTTGTCCTAAACCTCTCAGAACTCCAGTAGGGGGTGGTCTGTCTCAGATGAAGTACTCAAGTGTTCATTAAATTGTCTTGATTTGGAATATATGCATTTAAGTCTTCCAAACAATACGACCTGGGATTACTGAATAAATTTTGCTCTTCTATCGGTGACTTTAATTCCACTTCTAAAAACAACCTGCCTTCTATGAGGTCTGACTTACAATCCAGAGATATTCTGGCTCATTGTTCCTAAATATTGAAGGGTTTACTTGTGGAAACATGGAGACTTGTGGTAGTTTAAAATGGATTCTCCATTTAAATGAAGAGGAAGTTTATCTCTCTATTGTGCCCTGATGTAAAGTCAGTAATTAAAATGGATATCAGACTCGGGAAAATTATTATCAAATTCCTGGAGCACTTCAGTCAAATTTCTAATCATTTTAATGCAGTGTCAAATGATCCGTTAGAACTGTCAGCGTATGTGGCTAGCTGTTTATAATTCTTAATGTTTTTCCTTAATAAAAGTATTTGGCTTAATCTCAAAATCATCAAAAAGACTAGACATACGTTGGTCCAAACCACTCATTCTTTTTGAATTTGTAGCAATAACTTTCCACGAAGTGGATGACCACCTAGCTGGAAGAAAGTTGAAAGAGTGAAAGAATTTTTGCCTTGATGGATGCCAAAAGTGGCTTTTGAGTTATTTTTCCCCACTAGCTTCATCAAGTCAAGCATTTCACCCGTAAAAATAAAAATAGTAATAAATATAAATAAAAATAAATAAATATGTCCTTCTGCTTGATGAGGGCAATGGCATCTAATATCAATAAGGGAATATCACTCTCACTTACGGTCCAACCTAAGAACTACAAAAAATATATACTTTGTGATCATGAGTTATAATAGTTTCCACATAGAATGGTAAAAGAGGGTTGGGGTGATAAATATGGGAAATGATGAACTTTCCTCCTCTAATGAAAACAGAATGCTGATCACAAAAGTAGTATTACCAGTGCCTAGTATTTAAAAATCTATCATAAATAACAGTTGCCTTGCAGACACATATAATTGATCCTACTTGTATCAACAGTAAGTTCTTTTTCTGTTTTTTTCATGTTAACTTCTTTTTACATGATATTATTTTCCTTAAATGGCATTTCCACTGACAACTACACTGAATGCACCGTATAATTATCATGTCGTCAGTTTCTTTTCCTACAGTTCTTTTTAATTACAAAATAATACCCTTTCGAAGCATGCGTCTTTGATATCTTAACCATCATTGGGTCAATATAGCAGTGTGCACTCATTATCAATACATTTTAATTATTTAATTATTTCTAATGCCCTGTTTTTGTTTTCCATGAACTTCCAGGTAATTATATTTGTATCAGGATAAATAAGAATCTCTGGGGCAGAATCACTGTTCATTTTCTTCTTATTTTTATTTAAGCCACAGCAACACATTAAATAGGCATTTACCTGAATTGACAGTCCTTTGTTGCGGCAACAGTAACTTATTGGTGACCTCAGAGCTATTTTTGGTGAAGCTTAGAATTACCCAGAGCTAAGGTCTCTGGCCTCCTGAGTTCTCTTTAAATAGAGCAATGCTCCTTTAATTATTACACTGTTAAATTCACCTCTGTCCACTTCATACTCTAATTCATCCCCCAAAGTGGAGTGTAGATTGTTGAGGTGGTAAATTCAAAGGATACTTATATGTATAAAATTACTATATCATCTTCTCAATCAGAAAATCACAACTTTAATGTAAATTCTAACTACATAAAACAACAAAACATCAGCGATTTCACAAATATTTATTGCTAGGAACTTATGCATGAGTTATATGTTTAAAAACAAAGTAGAACAAGGTGAGGTTATTAATGCTTGAGGAAAGAGCACAGTGCAGGTGAATTGAGCAAAGTGTGTTGTGTGGCAGATTCACAAGAAATTTCAGTCTTCACTGTTAGTGTACAGATTTCTTCTTAGCAATTTTTCCTCTAAGGTGTTATTCCAAAGGAAGGAAGGGACTATAGAACCCAGCTGTGTTACCTTTGGCAGGTTACTTCATCTCTCTGTGCTGCAGCTTTCTCAATAGCTATGTAGGGGCTAAGAGAGGGCCTGTGCACTTCTCTATGCCAGTCATTACTTGAAGACAGCCTTCACATTCCTATAATCAACCAAGGTAAACAGCACAACATCTTCATTCATTCCCCAGATGAGAAGCTCCCAAAGATCCTCAATGTTTGGTCATTTTCTTTTTGTTTATGCACAAATTTTGAAGGCTTCTGATGAACTGTGGCCACTCCAGGAAGTTTGAGCTCACAGAGCAAAAGGGAATAACCATCCTCTCCACTTTCAACCAACAAAGAAACTTAAATACTTCTACTTTTAAATCATCAGCTTTCTGGTTTTTATCTACTTTCCTTTCTACCTTTGAATTACTTTTAAAGTCTGATAAATGTGTTTATGATTCTTTTCAATGTCTTCCTGTCTGCTGATTACTGGGCTTGGTGCCAGCGACACAATGTTGTGATCTCTGTTTTAATCCCTGCCTTTCTAATGATATTAAACTAAATAGAGCCAAGGACTCATCTTAATTTTCGGTATGTCAATATCTTCATATATAGTAAATAAATATATGGCAATTTGATAATTCCTCCAGTGGAAATGAAAAGTCAGAAGAACCAGGTATTTCCTGTAGAATTAATTGAGAAGAGACAGGAGAAAAGCTACTATGGACGTTGGACAGGGAGGTAATTTACTTTATGACTCTCTAAATTGCTAATCTTGGATTGATTGGTCAAAGTTATAGTGATCACAAATATTGTAGAAAAAGAAAGCTTAATAATAGGTTGAATTTTGACTTTTACAAAAAAATTCTGCCTAAGACTTACATACTAAGTATGGTAAAATAAACAGTACCACAGTATTTTATATTCTGTACCTTAAACCTGGATATACCTCAGTATTGTATATTCTTTACCCTGAACATAGATAAAGCATTTGAGCACTTTCTAATCCGCTTATGTGTATTACTGAATTAGTGCTTATGCAACTTCAGAATGTCACTTGTCCTAAGGCCACATTAATTAATTGTTTTATAACTTGTACAAAAAAGTATAACTGAGCATCTACTGATTGCTGAGTGCAGAAAAAGCTGATTTTTGAGAAGAGCTTTTGTAATAGCATTTAGACCATAATTTTTAACATATCATCATGTCAGCTTTTCTTAGGCATATACTGCATTGTGTAGTTCAGGTTCCACCATCTGCATTTCTGACTATAACCTTGAATATGACGTCACTGCCTTCACTCCTCCATATTGCCAGATTTAAGGAATTGCAAAAACAAAAGAAAGAAAAAATAAAAACACAACAAACCAAAAAACTATGAATAATTTTATGTTCAGTGATATAAAAAGTGTTTGAATTTTCATAAGAAGGGTTTTCCATTTGGATTTATCAACTTCAACATAACAAATTAGATATTGGACTTTCCTCTACACTCTAGCTTATTCAATTATTGATATGAGGCAATCTAATAAATCTTTAAAAATGTATAGTTAATTTATTATAACTTTTCATTTTATAAGCAATTCTTTCCTCATAAAATCATTCTAAAAATTTAAATCATCCATGTCTTTCAAAAATTTCAAATACATAGCATGAGCCTTTTAAATGTTCTTATTTGGGGGGGTGACTACAATGTAAAGGAACATTTAAAAATAAGAGTAGCCAACATAATTTTGATTTTTGCATGATGATAAATTCAGAGAGAAACTTACACAATTCAAGGAAATTAGACTTTTAATAGAAGATTTTTTAAATCCTTAATGGTGTTACGGTTTATATATAAGTCTCTTATCCACCTTGAATTTATTTTTGTGTATGGTGTAAATTGGTGTTTGAGTTTCATTTTTTTGCGTGTAGCTGTCCAGTTCTCCCAACACCATTTGTTGAAGAGGCTATTGTGACTCCATTTTATGTAGCTGCCCCCTTTGTCAAGTATTAAATGACCATAGAGATTTGGGTTTATTTCTGGGCTCTCTGTTCTGTTCCATTGGTCGATGTTCCTGTTTTTACACCAGTACCAAGCTGTTTTGATTACAGTGGCCTTGTAATATAGTTTAGTATCAGGTATTGTGATCCCTCCTACTTTACCTTTCTTTCTCAAAATTGCAGCAGCTATTCGGCATC
>CM052544.1:57833453-57847144 GCA_028533065.1 Trachops cirrhosus | reverse complement strand
AGAAGGGAAGGGTTTACAGGAACAAATATAGAGGACACATGGACAAAACTAGGGGTATTTGAAAGGGCAGGGAGGAGGGGAGGAATGGGTGGGTGGGCTGGAATGGGAATAAAGGATAGAAACTGTACTTAATAAACTAAAATAAATAAATAAATAAATAAAATCCTAGCAGTGACCTGATTTTAATAAAAGGTTCTTCCATATAGTGGCGGCCAAGATAGAGGTGTCGATAGATAGACTGTGCCTCCTTGCATAACCAAAAGAAGGACAACAACAAATTTTAAAACAAAGACCAACCAGAACTGACAGAAAATTGAACTGTATGGAAATCTGACAACAGAAGAAACATTCATCCAGGCCTGTGCGGGGGGTGCAGACAGGCCTCCGGGGTGGACAGGACTCAGGGTAAGGCAGTGGCTGAAGGACTGGGATAGGTGAGGTGGAGACTAGCAAGATGGTGGCTGGTGGAGCTGGCAGTCCCACATTTGCAGGTGGATAAACCAGGAGGAACAACTGGGGAGTGAGACAGACCACACAACCCAAGGTTCTGGTGCAGGGAAATAAAGCCTCAAAACCTCTGACTGAAAAAACCTACGGGGCTGAGGTGGCAGGAGAAACTCCCAGCCTCATAGAAGAGTTCCTTGGAGAGACCCACAGGGTCCTAGAACATACAGAAAACTATTCATCCAGGAATCAGCACCAGAAGGGCCCAATTTGTTTGTCGGCAGTGATGGAAGTAACTGACAGCCAGCAGAGAGCTGAGCAAGCGCCACTGTTTTCTCTTGGACCCCTTCCCCACATATAGCACCATAATGCAGGTACATATTGCCCCACCCTGGTGAATACCTAAGACTCCACCTTTTATTACTTAACAGGCATGCAGAGATTCTAAAAAAAAATTAGGCCCAAATGCAAGAACATATCAAAGTTCCAGAAAAAAAATACAACCAAGTGATGAAGAGATAGCCAACCTATCACATGCACAGTTCAAAACACTGGTAATCAGGATACTCGCAGAATTGGTTGAGTATGTTCACAAAATACAGGAAAGAGTGAAGGCTATGAAAGTGAAATGAAGAGAAATGTACAGGGAATCAATAGTGATGGGAAAGAAACTTGGACTCAAATCAATAGTTTGGAACAGAAGGAAGAAATAAACATTGAACGAGAACAGAATGAAGAAAGAAAAATTCAAAAAAAAAAAGAGGAGAGACTTAGGAACCTCCAGTATAACTTTAAATGTTTCAAATCTGAATCGTAGGGTTGTCAGAAGGAGAAGAGGAAGAGTTGGAAATTGAAAACTTATTTGAACAAATAATGAAGGAAAACTTCCCCAATCTAGCAAGAAAATAGACTTCCAGGAAGTCCAGGAAGCTCAGAGAGTCCCAAAGAAGTTGGATCCAAGGAAGCACACACCAAGGCACATCATAATTACATTACCCAAGATTATAGATAAGGACAGAATCTTAAAAGCAGCAAAAGAAAAGGAGATTTACCTACAAAGGAGCTCCCATAAGACTGTCACCTGATTTCTCAAAAGAAACCTTGCAGTCAAGAAGGGGCTGGAAGGAAGTATTCAAAGTCATGAAAGGTAAGGACCTACATCCAAGATCACTCTATCCAGCAAAGCTATTATTTAGAATGGAAGGGCAGATAAAGTGCTTCTCAGATAAGGTCAAGTTAAAGGAGTTCATCATCACAAGTCCTTGTTATATGAAATGTTAAAGGGATTTAACTAAGAAAAGCAAGATAAAAAGCAAGATAAAAAATATGAACAGTAAAATGACAACAAACTCACAGCTATCAACAACTGAACTTAAAAAACAATGAAAACAGAAACAAGCTAAGCAAACAAGTAGAACAGGAACAGAATCAGATACATAGAGATCACATGGAGGGTTATCAGTGGGAAAGAGGAGAAGGGAATGGAGAAAAAATACAGGGAATAAGTTGCATAAATGGTAGGTAGAAAAGGGACAGGGGGAGATTAAGAATAGTATGGGAAATGTAGAAGCACAAGAACTTATATGTATGACCTAGGACATGAACTAAAGTGTGGGGGAATGAGGGTGGGAGAGGGTGTGCAGGGTGGAGAGGAATAAACGGAAAATGGGACAACTGTAATAGCACAGTCAATAAAATATATTTTTAAAAAGGTTATTCCATATAAAATCTATACAAAGTAATATTTAGTAGATACAGCACCCTTTAAAAGAAATGGTTAACATCCTTTAGCAACATTAATATTATTGCTTATCTTGTAAAATCATCTATGGAGACACAAGACAATTCTAAATTTTCTAAGACTCATGACTCAATGATAGGTATTTGTAACTAAATAAAGGATGTAGGGTGGGATACCTACAAGGTCAAACTACCTATTTGAGGAACTCGATGGGAACAAGAGGGGTTTTGCAGCTTTGTATCTGAGTTAGCATCCAGGGGGCTATACAGAGCTGTAAGAGCCACCATGAAGCTGCATTCTAATGCTTTCAGCTTAATGGTATAAAACAAAATTGAATTGAATGTTGATTTATAGTCATTCTCCTTTCACTATCCCCTACTTCATTTTCTCAGTTTATTTTGATTTGACTTGTAAAAGTAAACTTCATTTTTGCTTGGAAAGAAAATGTTTTAGGCACTCTCAAAAGAAATAACTCAAACTAAAGAAATATGTCAAAATATGAATTAATTTTTGAAATGACAGGGCATAAAAATTTATTTTCTGTTTTCCAATAATATGAGATTACAAGTATAATAATATTTTTTAAAAAACAAAGTGGTTTAAAAAATAACAAAACTGCAACTTCACATTTCTTGGGAAAAAGAACAATAGTTCTGCTTTTAGCAAGAAAGTTGAAGGGAAAAAACCTGTCTTAATAAATGTTTTTAAAATTTCTTTTTTTGTGTGTATTACACAAAAATTTCTTTTTTGTGTATTACACAATTTCTTTTATATAAATATAAAATTTCTTTTTTTGTGTTACAAAATAAGTTGTTTCTATACTGGCTAAACATAAAGAGGTTAATCTTGCAATGGTGGTAGCAATTCAATAACTGAATAAATATTCTCAGTACAAGGACTCATTTTCTATATGAAATAACAGAACATGCTATAGAAATATTCACTTTGGAAGACAGAATTGTTTGTATATACCTAATGTGGCAAAAAAAAGGGTAAATCAACTGATATCCAAATACTGAATTAAGAGATGACAATAGCTAGAAGCTGTGGTTTTGTATCTTTTCACTTTCTGAACCATTGAATATGGTTCAATTGACGGCATCAATATTTAGCATTCTGCATTGCTCAAAGTTGTTTGAAAATTTTTAGATATTACACAGTATGTGGTAGCTGACAACTAATCTTAATTTTCTAATGTGTAACTCTGTGCTAAAAGTTTTCCATATTCTAAGAAAATTGAAAATCTTATATTATCTTTTCAACAAATTAATATTATGAAAACTTGTCAGAGCACAAAAAAGTAATGCAGTTCTATATTTTCCAGTACTCTCTAACTTGTTCAAAGAAAGAGAATACAGGAAAAATATTTTTCAGGTAAAGAGAAACTTAATGTCTAAGTTTATAGTGTAAAGCACAAAAAATTCTTTAAAAATTACAGTTGCTTAAAAATTTACCCCCAAACTCTTCCACTAGGTCCATGTGCTACCCACATTTAACCTCTGATTTGCTCAGTGCCGATTCAGGTATCAGAGGTATTGAGTTTGAATTTGAACTCCACTACTCATTAGCTTTATAACCTCAAGTAAAATACTTGCTCTCTGAAGCTCAGGGTTACACCTGCTAAGATAGAAATTGCAATCTATAAACAGTTCATAAAAATCATCAAGAAATGCTGCTGCTATGTTATATTTTTATTACTATTATCATTACTACCACTATGTTTGCTATTATTCTTAATACAATTATTAATCCTAAAGTTTTCATGAAAATAATTTTCTAAAATCAATAGATGAAATATTTTAACATGGAAAACAGCATAGTGCATTTGAATGGCTTTAATTTGTGTCTCAGCTATGTAACTTACTACTTTTGTGATTTCTCAAATGTCATGATCCCTAAATGAACATTTGGTTTCCTGTCTGTAAAAGGAGGATAAGAATATCTACCTTTGTGTCTTGAGTGAATTAAATAAGATTATGTATGTATGTAAATCATAAAACACCCTGCAAATGCTAATAATTGTGAGGACAGTATTTAAGAAATGACAACTTTTTAAAGAAAATATATTATAATTAAAGGTCTATGAATATTATTGCGGTGAAGCATTTTCTGATGTGTGGGTTTATCTGTTGGTGTTATTCAACACACATATTAAACATATTACATCAAGTAGTTGAAATCAGATTAAATACAGTCATTCTGGTCCACTTGCTGAAACACGCCAATCAGATGTTTTCCAATTTTCTCACATAATATTTTGCTTGTCCTTTGGGGCCATGTGGTAATTTCTGCAGGGAAAATAGTCTAACTACCATAAAACTGATCAAAGTATTACTATAAATACTGCCTTAGGACAAATGATTTGAACCCTTCCATTATCAAAACATCTGCAAATGTTCTCTTTTATTTGTGTGTCAATGAATGAATCCCCTTCCCCTTCAGAACATCTGACATACACTTGACACTTATATTGAATTCAAGAAAAATTGACAAATGGTGGAAACTTTTGGGAATCAGCAAATTCATCTAATATGGGATTGCCCAAATTCTAGAAAGCCAGGAATCATTTTGTATAGTCTTAACTGTAAATGAGTTCTGCAACTTTGAGTTAATATGTTGGTTCCTAAAATATTACTGTACATAACTATTGCCTTTGTACTTTTTTTAAACTTATATATAGTGGTGGTGTATAAACTTCACCATGATATACAAGGTCTGTCCAGAAAAAGTCCAGCCTTTGTTAATGTAGACCTTTCTGTGTGGCGTGGGCCCAGCTCCCACTCAGAAATGCACAAGACCCATGCCCATGGATAGGTTTTCCCATGGGGAATTGGGCCTGCAATGTGCCTAGGCCACTTTGAGTCTTGCTCTTGCTAAAAAGCTCCCTAACCCTGAATTGAGGATATTTACTGCAAACTAACTTCCTAAAATCCATGCTAAACCTTCCAAGGATGAGTGTAACCAGTTCAACCACTTTTGCCTTTTCATTTGCAAATATTCTTCTTCTGTGATGTAATTAGCGGCATGGGCTCCTTTGTTTTCTGTAAAAGATAACCACCTAAAGCAAACCTGTGCATAGTAAATGAGGACCATCATGTAATGTGCAGAGAAAGAAATAAAGGCCTGTCATGGTGGAGGCTACAGGTTTTGCTCCCCTTGAGAGAAAAGGCATGCTGTCCCTTTTCCTCCACCAGACTTGGTAGTCAGTGTGACTGTCTCATTTCATCCATAATGATGCGGACACTGTGGGCCAGTGTCTGCATTAATTAACATAACAAGAATGGTTTGAACAACATCAATGTGACCTGGCCGCTAAGGAGAGTAGACTGGAATGTGCAAGTGTGAACAATGATGACTTCACTGTACTGGTCCATGGGGGTGGTAGATGCCACTGAGTGAGCACGTGTACTGTGTGGTGGTAGAATTCAAAATAAATGAGCAAGTAGAGTAATGAATCTGCATGAAATTTTGCATTAAGCTTGAACATTCCTCCACAGAAACTTTTAGATGATTCAGAAGTTTGCAGCTATGGGCAACTAGTGATTGGCAATTTTATCAGCACAACTTGTCAGCTCACGCATATCATCTTGTGCAGAGTTTTTTGGTGAAACACCAGTCACTCTGGTGACTCAGCCCTGCTAAGGCCCAGATTTGGCACCCTGTGACTTCTGGCTTTTTCAAAACTAAAATTACCCTTGAGAGGAATAGATTTCAGATTGTTGATGAGATTCAGGATTATACAATGTGGCAACTGATGGTGATTGGGAGAGTTGTATGAGGTCCCAAGGTGCCTACTTTGAAGGGGGCTGAAGTGTCATTATCCTATGTACAATGTTTCTCGTATCTTGTATCTTCTTCAATAAATGTCTATTTTTAATATTACATGGCTGGATATGTTCTGGACAGAACTTGTATACCACTGAAGGTCCTTTATATGCAGTTTTAAATAATCTCAGTTTGATTTTTGTCATGTATTGACACAGTTTATTTCTTATTTTGCTAAATAAACCCTTAAGTAAAAAGGAGATAAAATATTTGCTTTGACAATAACGAAAGCACTATATGTTTCTTTCTTTGAGTGTGTGTGTGTGCACACATGCACACCTGTGTGCAGTATGTATCTCTAATCAAAAATTAAGCTTTAAAAATAAGACATAATAAAAATGGAATCATGGGTTAATTTCTTCCATCTTTATTTTTTAAACTGCCATAGGTAAGTAATTGTTTGGTGTTTTCCATATACTTGTTAAAGATTACATATGTGTAGGTTGGTCCTGGCCCATTTCACATGTGTGTGTTATGGAAGTTGTGTTGCATTAAAGAAATATAGAATAAAAATGACAATTTCCTTTGGAAAATCTAAATGTGAAATTATGCATGCTAACATAACTTTCAAAATAGCAAATAATAAAGTACTTTAAATTAGTCATTAAAAAGAAAAATGTATGTTTTCTTTCACTGGCACTAGTTTGATTTTAGCTATCAAATTATTTTGGCTGAATAGCTGCATTGGGCAAACACCCCTTTCTTTCTCCAAATATAGGTGTGTCCTGGCCTAATTTTCAGAACAATATAAACCTGTGCCTTAATGCAACAATTTTTTCCATTAAGACTTTTATTAGAATTTTCATGCATTCCAAAATCCAAATGAAGTATAATATATTTCAGTACTTTGAACAATATGATCTACATATATTCTACATACACTGAGTCCTCTTTCTCCATTTAAAGACACTAAAACATGTCATCTAAACATTCTTTTAGACTAATGTTAATAGTCACAATTCCAGGTTTTCAGCTCCTGTAGTTTACTTTAATCAATTTATTATATTTTTATTTTTCTATATCAAGTTCCTCATTAAGTTATAAATAAAAGTATATGTTTATGGAGGTATTCCAAACATATTACTTTGAATAATAAGAGTGTTTATTTCTTTTAAACTTTGAATGACATTCTTCGTACTAGTTAAATGTTCTCTAACAATATAATAAAATGTAAATCATCCAGGTCCACATCCAAATTAACTCATGGAACATTCTTTTCTGTGCTGTTTGAGAGAGTATGCTCATGTTTTACTGTTGTTTATTCTTCAATAACTAATCACCCTTCTTGGTCTTCCAAAAGTTCCTGGTATTTTACTAGTTTATACATTGTTTGAATACTGTTCCCAGAATTTCTTTTGGCTCTGGGCCAACTGCTATGATAATAAGCTGTAAGATTTATTCCAGTGGAGAAGTGTTATAAACATAAGGATTCATAAGGTAGCACACTAAAAATGAATGCTGATACTTTCTTTAAGATGATCAAAACCTTTTTGTGACTTTAGTGCTGATCTTTACACTCTCCACCTACACATGAGCTTTGCATTTTTGAGATAAAGCCATGCTCATTAGATTTGATAATTTGGTGTTTGTATTAATCATTATTAGCTGGTTTAACAAACTGAAATGATTTAATTTCTCAAAATCAAATATAGGAAAGTCTCAGATAATACTTTAAAAACCCACCTTCATGGAAATTAAGGAATTAACTGCTATACATGATCTGATACATTTACTACAATAGGATATATTATTATATTTGTTGATAGGAGGAGTAAACATACAAAAGAAGCCAAAAATTTTGAAAGGAAACAGCTGACAGGTAAATGCACTGAGCCAGAAAGAATAATGAGGAGAAATGAGGTGAGTGGAAAACAGGATGCATAATCATTTCTAAAATAAAAGACACAAAAGCAAAGAAAAATATAACACAGTTTACAGAATGTTGAAAAGAAAACATAGTAGAATATTAATATGAAGTTGGAAAAAAAAACAGATGCCCTTGGAATGTTGGAAAGGCATGGAAGTAGACTATACAACTAAGGCAACTTTTGTATAAAAATGTCTACAACTTGGGTCTGGGGAAACTAAAATGAATCTTAGGAATTTGCCCAGTAGGGTAGAAAGAATAAAGGGAGAGTAGAATGTGGAGACAGTCAAGCTGCATCATTAATAGAGGATCACCAGACCCAGGTTGTAGATCTTTGTGTCTAATAACACTGATAGGTGAGATTCTTCATACCCATTGTCCTGTAGAAAACAACCAAAAATGCTGAAATAAAACTTAAAATATGAGTTTGCTGACTGGTAATAAGGAATTATGACAAAAATAGCTGAGTGGAAGTGGAAATCCAGATAGACAGTGGACCCTTAAAGTATTTGCATGCCTAGAAGAACTTTGATGATTTTAGTGGTTGCACTGGATCCAGAGAAGTCCAAACCCTGGACCCACCCAAGGTAGGAAGCCCAAGAGGATAGTCTCCCTCTGTACCATTGGGACCTACCAGGGCTTTACCCTTTAGGTAAGTGTGGGCAGCTCCACCCTCAGGGCCCCACAACCCAGCTGCCATGGATAAGAATAAATCTACATGATATGGTTGGGGAGGAAAGGTGGCTGATCTCTCAAAGGAGAAAGGCCAAGAGCCTTTTCCTCAATGGGCCTTTATTGGGTTTATTTTGCACAGGAATACACGTAAAGCTCATCAATCATTGTCAAGCAGTAAGGATCAAACAACAGATAACATACAAAGAACTACTAAAGCTTATTCTGAGTCAGGGTCTGTTAGCGAAAGGGCTACAAAACTTTGGAAAACAAACTCATTTCCTGCTTGGACATTTATCATTTAATTGAGAACATTCTTACCAAAGCAGGTTTCAAAGGAGTTTATGTATTCTTTCTTAGGCCTGATTGGCCTGGGGAATCCACCCTTTCCAGCACAGTGCTGCACCACCCTCTGTCATTTTTTCAGGCTTAAGTCAGGTAGGGGAAGTAAGGCAGCCAAGAGATTAGGAGACTTCTCACAGACAGAATGAGGACTCAGGCTATGTCAAAGCCAAGGGGTGAAGGTCCATCACCCCCTTTTGCTATAGCCTCCCAAGTCCTTCCCTGGGGGCCCCCATGATCATGCCTGTCTTAGGTCATCCCTCCCTTGAGGGATCTTACTCATCATTGACTAACCAAATAAGCACTGGGGGCCAGGCAAGGTGAAGTAAAAGAGGCAGAGGTGGCGCCCCTGCCAGGGAGATAAGCTTTGTCTCTTTAGTGGCTTATGGTCCCAAGGTCACTCACTCAGGCTTAGCCATGGGGGACAGGGTTTACAGCTTCTGAAACCAGACAAGGTGGTTCCCAACAGGTAAGGGCAAATTAAAGGCACACTGGCCACATCCCTCCAAGACCCAAAAGCCTTACAGGAAGTTGTCTTGCTGCTGAGCAGAGCAAGGAGATGAAAACAACTCTGGAAAATTATAACCACAAGTTGTCCTTTGCAAGACAAAGTAACAGTGTTTGGGTGGTCCAAAAAATGTCTTGTATATAAATCCTCACATCTTTAACTGTTTTAAATATGATGATGATGATGAAAGTGGTGATGATGATGACAGTGATGATAATAAAATACACAGAACATAACAATTTATAATTATAACCATTGAAAAAGTGTTCAATTCAGTGGCATTAATTGCATTCACAGTATGCAACCATTACCACTATGAAGGTCCAAACATCTTCATCATCTGAAATGGAAACACAGGCCCATTACACAATCACTCCCCACTCTACCTTCCCCAAGCTATTGCCAATCACTAATCTGCTTCTTATCACTACAAATTTGCATATTCTGGGTACTTCATGTGAATGGAATTGTAAATATGTGCTCTTTTGTGTCCAATTTATTTCACTTTGTATAATGTTTTCCAGGTTCAAATACGCTGTAGCATGTGTTAGTATTCCATTTCCTTTAATGGCTGAATAATATTTCACTGTGTGGATTTTGCACATTTTATTTATCCATTCACTTATTGTAGGATATTTGTGGGTTTTTTTCCTCCATATACCTTGAACCATTTTTCAATGGCTCTTCACTGGTAATGACCCAGAACACCTGGCAGAAATAAAGCAGATCCCCTAAGACATCTTGACCCTAAGAATTCATATTATTCAGGAAATGAGCAGGTCACTCAAGTGTAATCAAGCATATGAGTAAACAAAGCATCACAGCTGAGCATCCACAGAATCGATAGCAACAAAAGACCTGCAAAGACTGGACACTAGGATTACCAAGTGCAGGTTATAAAGCAGTACATCTAAAACTTAAAAGAACTTTTAAACTTTACACACACTTTTCACTGTTAATATAGTTGGAAAGTACATAAGGAAAAAACTGAGACGTTTGGGTCACCAAAACTATGTAATATCAACTACCTGAATAATCATTCAATGTCTTGAAGAGTACATTTATTATTTTAATTCCCCAAGATTCTACATGTGATTTTTTGAAATATTACCATTTCTTAATACAATGTGTTTGATATTGAGTTCCTGACTAATTATAACATTGTTCTTATGTGAAAATGTCAGTTACTTTATGATACTTGGCATTTCAAACATATTTCTAAAGTGTGTTGTGACAAAACATAGACACTATTTTTATATTTCATTCTGTAAGGTCAAAGATATATGGAAGATCTTGGAAATGAAGGCAAGTCCACTATCTAGGACTTAGAAGAAGTGAAATATTAAAATCTGGGGAGGTGTGTTACTATTAAAGCTTACTTTCATTCATGAATATAAACAGAAATAAGTGAATAAAATTTGACAGGCAGGCAAACAATAATAATTCAGTATGTTTTTTATATCATGACAATATCTTCAGGTGTTATTTGAATGACATATAAGAATTCTTCTAAAATGAAATTCATAACCTCCAATTGTATATAGAAGATCAAATCACATGAAACAAAAAGAAAACTTTAGCCTATCAGTACACTGCCTTGTCCCCAGAATGCTAAATATCCAGATGATCAATACCAGCATAGCTTGTATCCTGATATGTACTCACTCTCAATGCAAATATGGGTAAATATTAAAGGTGATTTCAAGGGAAAATAATTTTTCATCATCAAATAGTATAGCAAGATATTGTATATGATAAAGGCTTCAGCAAAACTGGTTATATTTAATCCTACCTACTTAAGAAAATATCAATTAATTTATAACTTTATCTGGCCAAAAACTCTATAAAATTTTATGTTGAAAACTGGAGATACACAATAAAGAAATTCAACAAAAATATTTGACTGCAGGCAGTCCTCATTTTTCATGGCATTGTGTTAACTGCTATGTCCTCCCTGAAGCCAGGACTGCCTGTTTCTAAACAGCTCATTATTTCACACAAATACATGCACATACCAAGAAGCAAATGCCATAGTGTCCCTATCTGGGTGAGATATTGAACTCTTTGAACTATTTAAGATATCCTTTGTTTTCCCAAATACTCTTTTGTTTTTATAAAATATGGGGAAAAAATGGAATTTAATTTGCACACTGTTACATTATTAATCAAATGCTATTTTTATCTGAGAACACTTTTCTGGAGTCTATTTAATGTAACTGAAGATACAGAAATTATCACATATAACAGTAAGTGAAACTGAAAATGTTCATTCCTGTGAGTGAGGTTTATTTTGTTCTCTGAATTCAGATAAGTACATTCTATTCTGAAACAGTCTCTTTTAACAAGGACCCTACAAGCACAAAGAGATGGATTAATTACATTAAAAACTGACATATTAAGTATAAAGTTAAAGAAGTCAAACTTATGCAAATAGAAAATTTATCATTTAATACTCAATTGGATATAAATGAATTCTTTTTTACTGTCATCAGGTTTCAAAACATTTTTGACATGGGATAAGAGGCAATTTATCCCTCATCATGGAAATCTGAGAAAATAATTTTTCTTTTATATTTTGAGAAGAATCACCTCCTATTTATAGGCCAATAATAATAATAAAACTTTAGGATAGAGACTTGATTTAGAAAGTAGGTCAATGTAAGGAAAATGCAGACCATTAATTTATCCAAATCAGCATTTCTTTTCCAAAACCTCATTGTTCTTATCTCTTATTGCTGAGAAAATAGCAATTACAGAGTAACAGAAGGTTCACTTTCCTGCAGGGCACTTTCATAGGCAGAGTCACCAATGAAAAGTATTGCTGAATTCCAAACAATAACATAAGACAAGTACTTTTTTCCTCATTTTTATAAATCAAAAGGAAGAAATATAACTATCTATTTAAGCTGTACATTTATTGAAATTCTCTACTTATAACTCACTTGTTTGAAAAACTACAGCTATAACTATTCCCTCCAGACATGTGGTAATGCAGTGGTTATAAGAGCAACAACTCTGGAGCCACCAGGCTGGCTTAGCTCTTATACCTGCTCTGCAATCCCTAGCCGGATAAGCTTGCGCAAATTACTTAACCACTCCATGCTTCAGTTTTTTCATCAGTAAATGGGATAATAATAGTCAGTACCTATGCCTTAAGGCTATAACAACTATAGTGTTAAGAGGATTAAATGAGTTAACCATGAAAAGCATTCAGATAAACAAATAAATGCCCAATAGATATTGCAAAAATAAAAATAAAACATTACCACAGAAGTCTGGGTGATGACAAAATAATTATGGGTGGATAGATTTCCAATTGGATGTAAATTTTTAGAATCTTCATATTTATTTCCTATTCTACTTTTAACCGTCCTCCTGCAAAACAGACCTATTTGGATCACAACAGGGCAGGCCCATAGATGTCCTTCTGTTCAAAACTTACTAAGTCATTTTTCTCTCTGTCACAACAGTAGGAGAGCATGAAAGAAAAGGCAGGTCACAACACACATCAGAATCTAGAGAGTTTGCTGGTAATTTTAGTTCAGACTAGTCTTTACACACTGACCCAATTCCTCTCACTCCAGACCCAAAGAAGCAATTAGTTCCTTAGAAAACAGCGACATCAATAGTTTTAACAGTGGAGAAAGAAAATGAAACTGTTTTATTTTTTTCTTTTATTTCTTTTATTTTATTTTTAATATATTTTTAATATATTTTATTGATAATGCTATTACAGTTGTCTTATTATCTCCCCTTCATTCCCCTCCACCCTGAAAACCCTCTCCCACTCCCATTTCCCCACTTTAGTTCATGTCCATGTGTCATAAGTTCTTTAGCTTCTACATTTCCCCTTCTATTCATGCCCTCCCCGTCTATTTTCTACCTACCATCTATGCTACTTATTCTTTGTACCTTTCCCCCCTCTCTCCTCCTCCCACTCCCTTGTTACTAACCCCCCATGTGATCTCCATTTCTGTGTGTCTGTACATGTTCTAGTTGTTTGCTTAGTTTCTTCTTGTTTTTTGTTTTAGGCGTGGTTGTTAATAATTGTGAGTTTGCTGTCATTTTACTACACATGTTTTTTATCTTCTTTTTCTTAGATAACTCTCTTTAACATTTCATACAATAAAGGCTTGGTGATGATGAACTCCTTTAATTTGACCTTATCTGAGAAGCACTGTATCTACCCTTCCATTCTAAATGAAAGTTTTGCTGGAGAGAGCAATCTGGGATGTAGGTCCTTGTCTTTCATTACTTGGAATACTTCTTTCCAGCCCCTTCTTGCCTGTAAG
>CM052544.1:57794555-57833353 GCA_028533065.1 Trachops cirrhosus | reverse complement strand
GATGTCCTGGAGGTTCCTAAGCCTCTCTTTATTTTTTTGAATTCTTATTTCTTCATTCTTTTCTGGTTGTATATTTTTCTTCCTTCTGGTCCACTCCAATGATGTGAGACCCATCTTTCATTCCATCACTATTGGTTCCCTGTGCATTTTTCTTCATTAAACTTATTGTAGCCTTCATTTTTTCATCTAATTTGCCACCCAAATCAACCAACTCTGTGAGTATCCTGATCACCAGTGCTTTGAACTGTGCATCTGATAGGCAGGCTATCTCTTCGTTGCTTAAAGGATGGGTTCTGGGGCTTTCAATTCTTCTTCTGTTTGGGCCATCTCTTTACTGTTTTTTTTTTTTTTTGGTCTTGTCGAGCTCCTGTATTGAGGGGTGGAGCCTTAGGTGTTCACCAGCGTGGGGCACCCCGGTTGCTGGGTTGTGAGGTTGTATGTGGGGGCAGTGTCTGAGAAGGAACAATGGTGCTTGCTCTGCTCTCTGTAGGACCCCACACCTTTCCACTGCTTTCCGCAGGCTAACTGGGCCCCTCTGGCACCAATTCTGTTGTGGGAGGGGCTGTGCACCTCGTGGGACCTTCCTTTTCAGTCAGTGCCCCAAAGCTTTATTTCCTGGTGCTGGGACCCTGAGTTGCATGCATTGCTTTGCTTCAGGATGGCCGTCTTATTGGGTCTGCCAGTTGCCTCCCCCTGGCTGGGGGCCACCAGCCACCTGCCACTTGTGCGTCCAGGGTCTGTCTGATGCTGACTTGAGCGTTGCCCAGGTTGCTCAGCTCTCTGCTCCGCGTCCCTCTCCCTCGCAAGGGGGCAAAGCCACAAGACCGGACTCCGCCCCTCCTACCAGTCTGGATGAACGTGTCTATTTTTAAATCCTTGGGTGTCCGACTTCCATACACTTCAATTTCCTGTCAGTTCTGGTTGTTATTTTGTTTCTATATTGTTGTTGTCCCTATCTTGGTTGTTCAAGGAGGCACAGTTCCCCTACCTATACCTCCATCTTGGCTGGAAGTCCTCTGTTTTAAAGGCAAGTCCAGAACTGGAAATCTTGTAAAATACCAATTAAAACATGATTTTCAGAAATATTTAAACACATTTGTCAATAACCATCACACATTTGCATGTGCAAATCTGAAAACTCCCTTATGAACATATGTGAAGACTCCTTTTTTGCAATAATGATAGCAGTAATAATGGCTGCAGTTTATTATATGGTAGCAATTTTGATATACTCTCCATATGGATTATATCATTTAATTCATATAGCTCTATGGGGCAGTACCTATTGAACCTTATGGCAAAAATATTTTAATTTACTCATCAAATGGCCAAAGTCCAGATTTGAAATCAGATTCTTCTGACTTCAAAGTCCCTGCTCTTAAGACATGTTCCATAGTCATTAATTTTTATCAATTGTTTGCTTGGTCTAATTCTCCTTGCTGTAGAAATAATATGGCACCTTTCTTACTTCACTCAAACATGAGACAATTCAACTGGAGGGGTACCTCCACCTGAAGAATTTCCAGGGTATATCTCTGCCCTACCTGAAAGCAAAATGAGAGAATCAGGTTTATTGTTAATTTAATTTTATTATTCCGATGTCAATTGTATCTTTGGACATAAAAGAGAATGAACTTTTGAAATAATTTCCAAGGACTTTCCATCTTTTTTACTTGCTAAAACTTTCATGCACTAAGATTTGAATTATATGTCAAATTCTCAAATCAGATGTAAAAGCTTTTGAAAAACTTAAACAGCTTTCAAGATCAAGTTGAGAGGCTAGATATAGTTTAAGGAGAAATGACATGTATTCAATTTTAATGTTAGAATTCAAGTTATTTAAACTTAGCTAAAGTGGTAGTCACAAGGTTTGTGTGTGGAAAACACATGAAAATAGTGGGTCCATTTCAGTGGAGAGATCATATAGACTAAATGGAAAATTTAATGTATGTATCTTTCTTCTTTTTCTTGTTATTATATTTCAAGCAAGAGCTCTGTCCTGCCAAGTCTTCATACTAGACTGAATTTAGAACTCTTATGGGCACACATTTTCAACAGAAAGATTCTCTTACTATTATATTAGTAATTTCAGGCAGCTGTTTTTTAATGTCAGTGGAAATTTAGGGTGCCAAATAATATATTGATTTCTAAAAGCAGAAATGTGGTTTCAATATAACTGTTTACAAATATTACTTTCATCCTCTCTTGGGCTATATTTATTTTTGAAAAATAAAAAAATGGTAGTTTTATTTTAGCAAGAGCAAGTTTGCATATCTTCAAAGATCTTTAAAAGCCAATCTTGTGTAATTGCTTCAGCATTGAATTTAATACTGTATTTTCCTTGTGAACACATATATTCAACTAGATGGGTAGAATAAGATTCTAAAAGATTTTGGAGATTAATTGTAATTAATTAATTAATCATATTGTCCCCATTTATCTAGGATAGGGAATTTGTAGTAGGTGTACAAAGGGATGTTGTATGGACAAACTTGGTGCAAAAGAAACATGCTTAATAGAATGTAGGTAGGAGGGAACTCATGGATGAAGTAGAAGTTAGGAACTAAATGTGGGAAAAAACATTGTTGAATGGTATATTTCTGAGAATTTGCTACATATACCTCAGTCCAGACATTCAATGTCAGTTGCAAAACTGGCATAAGAGGGCAGACAGGTTTGTATTCTGATATATCTAGTTAGTTTTATTCTGCTACAGAGTAAGATACCTTATGAAATTGGTATATTTTTAACAATAATTCATTATTTTAAAAATATTTTTATTCATAAAGCAAAGCCTTTTTACAGTATGAAATGTAGAAATATGTACAAGAATAAATAAAAACACAAATCTATCTTCATAGATAACCAGTATTAACAATTTTGTACACCTTCTAAAATGTCTGTATGCATGTGTGTATGTGTTGGTATATCTATATGTTTGTATAAAGCATGAATGAAAACAGAAATTGTACATTTTATAATTTACTTTCTGTACACATGTGGAAATATTTTTTCTGAGATTATTTTTTCTTTAAAACCTAATGTCTGTGTGTAGAACAAACAAGAAGAATGTGAAATCTGGACTTAATACTAGAATGCCTTTGTTCCAAGCCAACAAAGTGGCTGGGGATACTGGAAAGACATAAACTTTAAGGAGAAGAAACTGAATTTGCTATTATTAAAAAAAAAGAAAAGAAAGGAAAGAAAGAAGGAAGGAAGGAAGGAAGGGAGGAAAGAAAGAAGAAAGAAAGGAAATAAAAAAACTGCAGGCCAGAACCAAAAATATATCATTCATACACTAGATTTTGAGGAAAAATCCAGGAATCATAAAGGTAAGATGTGCTACCAAATCTAAAAAGGAATATAAGTCATGTTATTTTTGCATCTCCTACTCACACAGTTACCTAACAAGCATTACTTTCTTTAATATATGAGATACATTAACATAAAATTAAAAGTCAGACTTTTGGGGTTGGAATCTTGAGTCATAAGCCTCGGCATCCTCCTCTGTAAAATAGGTAGAATTAGTAGGGTGTTGTGAAACCAAATGAGATTAAAGGCTTGGAAGAGTGCCTGGTGTAATTCACATAAACCAAAATACCATTATTGTTGAGGTTAGATTCTATTTGCCTGACTACTGTCTTTGAATTAAATGGAACTTTCCAGTAAAGTCTTTCAAATACAATTTCCTTCCTTAATAATAGAAAGTACAGTTTTTTAACCCTTGCATGTGTTGCTCTTATCACATAGCTAGCCATCTTATAATGGGGTGAAAAAATGAAGTGAAACAAACAAGTGAAACAAATCAAACCTGCAAGGAAAAACCCTCTCTGTAGATCTTGTTCACTAGCCTTTAGTTCATTCTATGAGCTACCTGATAAAAATTCTTTTATTAAATTTTTGAAACTTAAGTTAGCCCTAGTTTGTTTCTGTTGTTAACTGAAGAATATCAATTGTTAATGGGACTCAGATATCCCCAAGGCCAAAACAGATGTCATTCATTGGTGAGGAATGCTTAGAAGAATATTATTTTTCTAGACCATCAGTTCATAGGGAGTGTTTTCAAGTCATGACCATATTCCCTTCAATATATGATCTTCAATATATGAGGGTAGAGAAACTTTCCTCTACCCTCAAAGTTCTTTTGGCTAATATGATAATCAAGTAGACATGAGACAGATTAATAAGAAAAAATAACCAAATTTAATTACTTACATATGTATGGGAACCCTACACATAAAAGAGAATCAGAGACCCCACATGCACAAGAGGTTCAGAGACAGAAAAAGAACATGGATATATATGACATTCTGAGCTGGGATGAAATAATGCACCTTGGGATTGAAGGTAGCTTCAGGAAGAGGACAAGTTCAGTAATAAATAGTTTTCCCTGCCATATAGATAGGTTATCTCTGATAATCAGTTATTATAGGTAAGGCCCCTAATTCAGATTCCCCAAAAGAATTAAGGGTGGGGAGCAAAGTTTCTCCTGAGCCCACAGGTCTTTCTTGGTTGCCTTTATCTTAAAACAATCTTTACACCACAGAGTCACATCTTGGGGTGTTTCATTCTGAACTCATTACACTTCAATGGTGGGAACCTGAAAGAGAAATTGATGTAAAGAATCAATTGCAATTAAGACCACAGACTATGGACTTGGTATCTGGGTTCCAACCTCTGCTTTACCCTGGACTATCTGTGTATTCTATAGCAAGCTATGGAAATTCTCAGTGTGTAATTTCCTTATCTATAAAATATGGGAAATAATAATTCCAACCTCATATATTGTAAAGTATGTAATGTGCTCAGAATGTTGCCAGAAATAAGAATTTAATAAATGATATCAACAATAACATAAATAATGGTTGATTAAAAATGCCTGGAAACAGCTCTATGTTGCATTGGTTCTATAAAGAACAAGTGAAGTTCAGTGAGGACCCTTAATAAGTGGGCATGCTGATAAAACAAACACTAGTCTGATTGAAGTCTCTGCATTACCAATACACTTTAGTTGCTTAATTTTGAAGAGAACAAAATTAAATATAGTTGTTGGGTTACAACTGTTAAAAATAAAGGATGTGCAAAGAGTAGCAGTGAATGCAAACAAAGGGAAATAAAAGTAAAGAAGTGATACTCGTAACAGAAAAGTGGAATTAAGGAATAAAAGCAGTTAGCAGGATAAAGAGGGGAGAGGGACAGTTGATGATGTAGATACAACACACCTGCATTTCCAAATAAGGTAACAACTAATATCTAAAGCAAAGCCATAAGCTTTGCAAGGAGAAATTAATAAAAATATAATTATAGTGAGAGTTTTCAGTAGCCCTCAATAATTAAAAATATGCATAAAATAAAAATAAGTAAAGAGATGAATTGATCAATAAACTTTAATTAATATATACACAGATATATTTTCTTTGCTCAGATAGAGAATATACGTGTTTGTATGTTCACAGACTATTTATAAAATTAATCATTAAAAACATTTTTTAAGTAGAGCTATATTTTTAAGATATAGTCAAACAGTTCTTGAACATCTCCCATCTTAAACAATTCAGTTCTCAACTAAATTCTTCATGAAAAAAATGTCATAGTTGTTAAACAAGACTTTGGTTCTTGACCAGAAAAGATTTTCATGCTGATAACCTGTATGAACAGTCACACGTCTTTCAGGACAAAAGCAAAAGAGAGAATGGATGAGTCTGAGTAAGTTTACCACTAGACCTTACTTTGTTAACATCACAGGGAATTCTGCTGTGAACATTCTTCTGTTTTTTTTCTTTTGTTGCTGCTTGTTATTATTAAATATGTACAGTAATTCACCATGGGTTTAAGAACATTAGTGATAGCAACAATGTGAAAAGGAAAGTTGTGAAAACAATGACAGTGCTTTAAAAAGAAATAACTGCAGGTTTATTTCTGGGCTCTCTATTCTGTTGCATTGATCTATGTGTCTGTTTTTTCCCCCCAGTACTATGCTGTTTTGATTACTATGGCCTTATAGTATAGTTTGATATTAGCATGATTCCTCCAACTTTGTTCTTCTTTCTAAGGATCATTTTTGCTATGTGGATTTTTTGTGGTTCCATATAAATTTTTGGAATATTTCTTCTAGTTCTGTGAAATAATACATTGGAATCTTCATAGGAATTGCATTGAATCTACAGATTGTTGTGGGTAGTATGGACATTTTATTGATGTTAATTCTTCCTATCCATGAACATGGCATGTGCTTTTCCTTATTCGTATCTTCTTCAATTTCTTTCTTCAGTGTCATAATTTTCTGTGTATAGGTTTTTTACATCCTTAGTTAGATGTATTCCTAGGTATTTTATTCTTTTTGAAGCAATTGTGAATGGGATTGTTTTCTTAATTTCCCTTTCTGATAGTTCATTATTGGCGTACACAATACAACTGATTTATGGATATTAATTGTGTATCCTTTTACTTTGATGGATCCATTTATCAGTTACAGAAGTTTCTTGGTGGAATCTTTGGGGTTCTCTGTGTACAGTGTCATATCATCTGCAAATAAAAAGAAGTTTTACTTTTTCTTTTCCAATTTGGATGCTTTTATTTCTTCTTATTTGATTGCTAAAGCTAAGATTTTCAGTACTGTTGAATAGAGGTGAAAGTGGGCATCCCTCTCTTGTTCCCGATCTTAAGGGAAAAACTTATAGTTTTTGCCTTTGAGTATGATACTGGCAACGGGTTTGTCATATATAGCCTTTACTATGTTTCAGTAAGTTTCTTCTATTTCCACTTTGCTGAGCATTGTTATCATAGATGGGTGCTGGAGTTTATCAAATGCACATAGTTAATTAATACTCAACAAAGAAAACAAGCACATACAATGGGCTAAAGATAGTTTATTGATAAACAGTGTTAGGAAAATTGGACAGATACCTGCAGAAAATGAAACTAGACCACCTTCTTACACCATACACAAGAACAAATTCAAAATGGATTAAAGACTTAAGTATTAGATGTGAAACCATAAAAATCCTAGAATAAAACATAGGCAGCAAAATCTTGGACACTGCTCATAGCAATATTATATCAGCTATATCTCCCAAAGCAAGGGAAACAAAAGAAAAAAATAAACAAATAGGATATCAAATTAAAAAGGTTTTGCCCAGCAAAGGAGACAATCAACAAAATAAAAAGACAACCCACCGAATGGGAGAACATATGCACCAATACATCTGATAAGGTGTCAATATCCAAAGTTTATAAAGAATTTAAAAGATTCAATACTAAAAAAGCAAACAATTTAGAGGACATACAGATGCTCAATATCACTAATCATCAGAGAAGTGAAAATTAAAACCACAATGAAATAGCACCTCACACTGGTCCGAATGGTTATCATCAATAAATCAACAAGCAACTGCTGACAAGGATGTGGAGAAAAGGGAACCCTTTGCACTGTTGGTGGGAATTCATATTGGTACAACCATCATGGAAAGCAGTAGGGAAATATCCCCCCAAATTGAAAATGGATCTGCCTTTTGAGCCAGTAATCCCACTTCTTGGTATGAAAGTAATCACAAAACAACAAACACAGATAACTGAAGAGGTAGAAAAATTGTTGATTTCAATGAACAAAAAGCAGTTAGCTGGTGATAGCACATAGGAGGCAATGGTATGTGAAAAAGCAAATATGCTGCATGCTGACCTGAAAGACACCCCTGGAGCAAGTGTGGAAAGTGATAATTTAAGGTTAGTAGTGGGTGGATAAATAAATTTAAGAAAAGAAGTGACATTTATAGTGTAGTGAGGTATGGGGAGACTGCCAGTTCTAACAAAGAAGCTGCTGATAATTTCATGACAGAATTTCAAGAATATGTAGAA
Organism: Trachops cirrhosus; assembly: GCA_028533065.1. NCBI lineage: Eukaryota > Metazoa > Chordata > Mammalia > Chiroptera > Phyllostomidae > Trachops > Trachops cirrhosus. Next base: position 57,825,499 of record CM052544.1, on the reverse strand, counting down.
GCTGAGGGATTTGTTCCTGAACAAGTGTTCAACTGTGATGAGACAGGCCTCTTCTAGAAGAAAATTCCAAAGAGGACCTATACCACACAGGAGAAGTCATTGCCAGGACACAAGCCAATGAAGGACAGGCTGATGTTATTGTTTTGTGGGAATGTGAGTGGGACTTTCAATTGAAGCCCCTACTCATATACCATTCTGAAAACCTGCAAGTTTTGAAGAAAAATAGTGTCATGAAAAACAAGTTGAGCCTGATGTGGAGGGCTAATTACAAAGCTTGGATTACCAGGCAATTTTGTTCTGAGTGTATTGATGAAGTGTTTGCCCCAAGTGTGAAGAAACACCTCTTGGAAAAAGCGGTTGTCATGCACAGCACTTTTTGTCATAGACAAGAAGCCCATTCACCCTCCAGGCTTGGAGGCTGAGTTGGTAAAGAAGTACAGCTTCGTCATTATTAGGTTCCTGCTACCTAACACAACTCCTCTCATCCAGCCCATGCACTAACAGGACATTTTTAATTTTAAGAAAATCTACACAAAGACAGTATTTGAGAGGAGTTTTGAGGTGACCTCTGAAATTAATTTAACCCTCAAGGAGTTCCAGAAGAAACATTTTAATATCCTCACTTGCTAGAAGCTCATACACAACGCATGGGGGGAAGTGTCTTCCAGGACCATGCAATCAGTCTGGAAGAAACTGTGGACTGAGACTGTTGCTAAGAGACTTTCAGGGCTTTGAGGATGAGCTTGTGTCTGTTGTGGAGGTTATTTTGTCTTTGGGCAAGTCCATGGGCTTGAAGGTTGATAGTGATGATGTGGAGGAGTTAGTGAAGAACCACAACACTGAACTGACCACAGAGGAACTCCAAGACCTTCAGATGGAGCAGCAAGAGATGGCAGCTGAGGAACTCTCTTTGGAGAGAAGAGAAAAGCTCTCTTTGGAGGAAAAGCAGAAAAGGGTTAGGAAGAATCCCAGAAGAACAGTTGCATGACATTTTTACAGAAGGGGATTCCCTTCCAAACAATAACATCCCTCCATCCCTCCTCTATATATTCAGTCATCAATAGCTCTCAACGTTAAAGGTAAGTTCTAGTGTATACACCAATTTTCATTTTTTCCTATACCTTTTATTTCCTTTTGGTTAAATTTTCATTTGTATTTTGTGTCCTTTTTTTAAGTATTCATAGTTTAAACAGTACATTCAACATGTACTATATAAGAGAGGTTATAACAGGGAATCTTTTGGGGGACTCTGAAACAAATTAATTCAACTTACATTATTTCTAACTGGAAAAAATGATTTGGGTTTTGAGCAAATTGCTTCTTGAACAGCCTTCCAGAACAAATTATGCTTGAGAATGAGGGTTCCACTTACTTTTTAAGAAATTGTAAATTAATACAAACATCTAATGCAATTAGATATAGACAATAGATAATCAAATTATTTTATATATTAAAATTAAATATTACTCTCCCAGATAATTTCTGGAAAATAAAATTAAATGCAATCTAGAAAATACTGAAACAGGGAATATTTCATCTCAAACATAATGGCTCAGTGAAAATTGTACTACTAGGTCTAGTTTGACCTTAAGAATCTTCATTATTAAAGAAGAAAGATGAAAAATAAAATAGTTACATAACATCTTAACAAATAATAAAAAACAAGGTAAACAAAAAAATGAAGATACACTTATTTAAGGATATAGAAAAATATTAAGCAATGTTATTATTACTTCAACATTTAGTAATATATTTACTTTGAATATATTTAAAGGAATATTAAGTAATATTATTACTTGAATATTATTATGAATATTAAGTGAATATTATTGTAACATTGCTGAAAGCTAATTCCTAGAAATGGCTAGTAAAGGAGATGACCCCCTTGCAGTTATTTTTGGAGCAAAAATTTAAAAAAATAAAAGTAGAAATAATTAAGAATGATGTGAGATATTTGACCATTAATTCAAGTGAAATTAAACAAATATGAAGGCACTGTTGCCTGAAATATTATGTCATTCAATTAGAAATTCTAGAGAAAATGGGTGATTATCTGGCAAAGCACATATTAACAGATTTATCCCAAAAAGAAAAGGCTAACCTGAGTAGATCATGTACCCCAGAAGACATTAAAAGGTGGTTAGAAATGTGCCATGAAAGAGTTAAGAGTTCCAGATTCCCTCAAAGCTGTGTTTTTGTCAATCTTTGAAGGATACATACCCTGTTATACACAATGGATTCAAGCCACAGAAAAGTATAAAAATTATCCTCAAGTCATTTTATGAAACCATTTTTGTGTTAATACTAAAACCTGAAAATATAGCAGAAATAAAACTGAACTGCAATATTAACTTACCTGTAAAGCAGATATAAAATTCTAAATAAAATATTAAAAGTAAATCCAGCAGTGTATAAAGAATAATGATTAAGCAAATAACAGTGTCAGCAAGACTATTGAATAATACTTCAATAAATTAAAAGAGAAAAAAAGAAGGCATGATAATATTTATGGACTCTGAGAAGTTATATTATAAAATTTAGCAGACAGTTCTCTTTTATTTGGCAATTGCAGTTGGCATTCTATATTATTTTATATTAGTTGCATGTGTACAGCATAGAGGTTAGGCATTTATACAACTTCCAAAGTGATCCCCTGGATTAGTCTAGTACCCCTTGGCACCATACATAATTATTATAATATTACTGACTATATTCCCAATGCTGTAATTTACATCCTTGTGACTATTTTGTGATTACCAATTTGTACTTCTTAACCCATTTACCTTTTTTTTTTACCCAGCCCATGAATTCCTCTCAGATCTGGCAACCATCAATTTGTTCTCTGTATTGATGAGTTACTTCTGTTTTATTTGTTTATTTTGTTCTTTAAATTTCACATATAAGTGAAATAATATGGTATATGCCTTCTTCTATCTGACTTATTTCACTTAACTTAATACCCTCTAGGTCAATCCATGCTGTCACAGATGGTAAAATTTCATTTCTTTTTATTACTGAGTAATATTCCATTGAATATATGTGTCACCTGTTATTTTTTCTGTGTTTCAATAAAACTTTATTTATAGACAATAAAATTTGACTTTCTCATAATTTTCATGTGTCAAAAATATTATCTTTTTGTTTCTTTCTAGCCATTGTAAATGTATAAGCCATCCTATAAGCTAATGAGCCATGCTTATAGAGGGGCCAGACAATCTCTGCTATAGGCAATTGAAAGTTTTAAAATATGTACATACATATTTTTATTTTTCAATTACAGTTTACATTCAATATTATTATACATATGTATAATGTGTACCCACCTTGCCCCATACATAGTTATTACAATATTATTGACTGTATTCCCTATGCTGTACTTGACATCCCTGTGACTATTTTGTAACTACTAATTTGTACTTCTAAATTTCTTCATCTTTTTCACCCAGCCCCCTAACCCCCTCCCCCCTGGCAATTGTCAGTATGTTTATGAGTCTGTTTTTATTTTGTTCTTTAGATTGCACATATAAGTAAATCATATGTATATTCACCTCTTCTTTATCCAATCATCTATGAATGGATAAAGGTTGCTTCCGTAGATTGGCTACTCTAAATAAGGTTGCAAAAAACGTAGGTGTGCATATAGTCTTTCAAATTAGTGTCTTGAATTTCTTTGGATAAATACGCAGAAGTAGAACCAATGAGTCATAAGGCAGTTCCATTTTCAATTATTTGAGGACCCTCCATAATGTTTTGCATAGTGGTAGCACCAATCTGCATTCCCACCAACAGTTCACAAGGGTTCCCTTTTCTCTACATCCTTTCTGAAACATACCATTTGTGCATTTATTGATTTTAGCCAATCTGACAGGTATGAGGTGCTATCTTACTATGGTTTTAATTTGCCAATTGATTTGTGACATTGAGAATTTTTTATACATTTATGGGCTATTTGGAGCAATGTCTACTCAGGTCCTCTGCCCATTTTTGAATTGAATTGTTTTATTTTTATTTCAAGGTAAGTTTTATGAGTTCTTTATATATTTTGGATATTAACCCCTTATTAGGTAAATAATCAGCAAATATTTCTACCAATCTCTATATCGTCTTTGGGTTTGGTTGATGGTTTCCTTTGCTGTACCCAAACTTGATGTAGTCCCATTTGCTTATTTTTTTGTTTGTTTCTTTTGCCCAAGGAGATATATCAGAAAAAAATATTACTAAGATAAATAAATGTCAGAGAGCTTACTGCCTAGGTACTCTTCTAGGAGCCTCATGATTTTCAGTCTTACATTTGAGTCTTTAGTTAATTTTGAGTTCACAATTGTTTATGGTATAAGAACGTAGTCTATTTCATTTCTTTTGCATGCGTCTGTACAGTTTTTACAACATCATTTACTGAATAGACGGTTTTTATCCAATTGTATATTTTTGGCTCCTTTGTCAAATATTAATTGACCATGTAGATGTGGGTTTATGTCTGGGCTTTCTATCCTTTTCCATTGGTCTATGTGCCTTTTTATGCCAGTACCATCTTCTTTTGATTACTACAGCCATGTAGTATAACTTGGTATCAGGTGGCATGATGCCTCCAACTTTGTCCTTTGTAAAGATTACTGTGGTGATTCAGGGTCTTTGTGTTTCCATACAGATTTTAGAAATTTTGTTTTAGTTCTGTGAAAAATACCATTAGCATTTTGATATGGACTACAGTAAATCTATAGATTGCTTTGGGTAGTATGGCCATTTTAATGAAATTAATTCTTCCTATCCATGAGCAAAATATACAGTTCTATTTATTTCTATAATTAATTTCTTTCTTAAATGCCTTGTGATTTTCCAAGTATAAGTCTTTTACATCCTTGGTTAAATGTATTACTAGAGATTTTTTGATGCAACTGTAAATGGAATTTTCTTAACATAATTTTATGATAGACTGTTATTGGTATATAAAAATTCAATGAATTTCTGAGTATTAATTTTGTATCATTATTTTACTGAATTAATTTATCAGTTCTAATAGGATTTTTTGTTGAAATCTTTAGGGTTCTCTCTATATAATGTCATGTCATTTGAAAATAATGACAGCTTTACTTCTTCCTTTCCAATTTGGATGTCTTTTATTTATTTCTCTTGTCTGATTTCTGTGGCTAGGACTTCTGATACTATATTAAATAGAAATGGTGAAAATGTACATTCTTTTCTAGTTTCTGCTCTTAAGCAAAATGCTTATTCTTTATTCCCTCCTTTTTAATTATATTTTATTGATTATGCTATTACAGTTGTCCCATTTCCCCCCCTTTATTCCCCTCTGCCCTGCACACCCACTCCCATGTGCATCCATGCCTTCCCCCCTTAGTTAATGTCCATTTGTCATATATATAATTTATTTGGCTTTTATATTTTCTATACTATTCTTAACCTCCCCCATCTACTTTGTACCTACCATTTATGATTCTTCTTCCCAGAAATTTTTCCCTCTTCTCCATCCCTGTTGATACCCTTACATGTGATCTCCATTTCTGTGATTCTGTTCCTGTTCTACTTGTTTACTTACTTTGTCTTTGTCTTTTTTTTTTAGGTTTGGTTTTTGATAGTTGTGAGTTTGTTGTCATTTTACTGTTCATATTTTTGATCTTCTTCTTTTTCTTAGATAAGTCCCTTTAACATTTCGTATAATAAGGGCTTGGTGATGATGAACTCCTTCAACTTTATTTTCTCTAGAAAGCACTTTACCTACCCTTCCATTCTAAATGGTAGCTTTGCTGGATACAGTAATCTTGGATGTAGGGCCTTGCCTTTCATGACTTTGAATACTTCTTTCCAGCCACTTCCTAACTGCAAGGTTTCTTTTGAGAAATCAACTGACAGTCTTATGGGAGCTCCTTTGTAGGTAACTCTTTTATTTTGCTGCTTTTAAGATCCTCTCCTTATTTTTAATATTCAGTAATGTGATTATAATGTGCCTTGGTGTTTGCTTTTTTGGGTCCAAGAAATTCTTTGGGACCCTCTGAGCTTCCTGGACTTCCTGGAAGTGTATTTCCTTTGACAGACTGGGGAAGTTCTCTTTCATTATTTTTTCAAATAAGGTTTCAATTTCTTGCTCTTCCTTGTCTCCTTTTGGCAGCCCTATGATTCAGATGTTGGAATACTTAAAGTTGTCCTGGAGGTTCCTAAGTCTCTTCTCACTTTTTTGGAATTCTTGTTTCTTCATTCTGTTCTGGTTGAATGTTTATTTCTTCCTTCTGCTCCAAACTATCAATTTGAGTCCTGGTTTCCTTCCTGTCACTATTGGTTACCTGTGTATTTTCCTTTATTTTCTTTTCATAGCCTTCACTTTTTCCTCTATTTTGAGACCATACTCAACCAATTCTATAGAGCATTCTTATTACCAGTGTTTTGAAGTGTGCATCTGATAGGTTGGCTATCTCTTTGTTGCATAATTGTATTTTCTCTGAAGCTTTGATCTGTTCTTTCATTTGGACTTTTTTTTTGTCTTGTCACACCTTACTACTTGTTAAGTAGTAGTAAGGGACAGAGCCTTAGGTATGTGCCAGGGCAGGGCAACCAATGTCCTAAGTTGTGGTGCTGTATATGGGGGAGGTGTCCAAGAAGGAACAATGCCACTTGCTCAGCTCTCTGACCAATTTCAGTCACTACCTCCACTACCCACAAGGAAATTGGGCCATTCTGGTGCTGATTCCTGGGTGGGCGGGTTTGTATATGTTCCAGGACTCTATGGGTCTCTCGGATGAACTCTCCTGTGAGGCTGGGAGTTTCTCCTTCCACCTCAACTCCCACAGGTTTTTTCAGTCAGATGTTTTCAGACTTTATATTCCTGCACTGGAACCCTGGGTTGTGTGGTCTGTCTCACTCCCCACTTGTTCCTCCAAGTTTATCTGAATGCAAGTGTTGCACTGCCTGCTCTGCCAGCCGCCGCCTCTCCCACTCTGCCAGCCACCACCTTGCTGTGAGTCCTCTCCATCCTGGCTGCCTGACTCCGCCCCTCCTACCAGTCTGGATGAATGTTTTTTCTTTAATTCCTTGGTTGTTGGACTTCTATACAGTTGAATTTTCTGTCAGTTCTGTTTTTTCTTTTTTTTAAAATTTGTTGTTGTCCTTTTTTTTGTTATCTACCTACACCTCCACTTGGCCAGAATTCCTCCCCAAAATGCCTATTCTTTTTACTATTAAGTATAATGTTAGTTGTGAGTTTCTCACATATGGCTTATATTATATTGAGGTAGGTTCACTCTACTTCCACTTTGCTGATTTTTCATTATAAATGGATGCTGAGTTTTGTCAAATGCTTTTCTGCAGCTATTGATATAATCACCAGATTTTATCATTTATTTTGTTGATGTGGCATATTATGTTATTTCATTTGCAGATATTGGGCCAACCTTGCATTCCAGGAATAAATCCCACTTGATCATAATTATGATCTTTTTAATGCATTAGATACTGATAATTCAGTTAGTTAATGTTTTGTTCAGTAATTCTGCATCTTGTTCATCAGGGAGATTAATATATAATTTTATTTTTGTAATATCTTTGTCTAGTTTTGGAATCAGCATAATGCTGCCCTCATAATTTAAGCTTAGGAACCTCTTCTTCTCTTTCATTTTTTGAATAGTATGAGAAAAATAGGTGTTAATTTTATTTGACTGTTCCGTAAAATTCATCTGTGAAGCCATCTGGTTAAGGACTTTTGATTGCTGGGACTTTTTTATTACTGATTTGATTTCATTAGTATTAATCAGTCTGTTCAAATTTTCTGTTTCTTGTGATTCAGTCTTGAAAAATTGTATGCTTCCAGGAATTTTCCATTTCTTCCAGGTTGTCCAAATGTTAGGCAAGTAACTGTTTGTGGTATATTTTTATAATCCTTTGTATTTCTGTGTTGTCAGTTGTTACTTCTCTTTAATTTATTATATTTTATTTTTTTAGATATATTTTTATTGTTGTTCAAGTACATTTGTCTCCATTTTCACTCCATCATGTGCCCTCACCTCACCCATCCCTGCCTCCCACCCTCAAACCCACTCACTTTGGATTTGTCCATGTGTCCTTTATACATATTCCTTGATGGACCTTTTGCTATTTTCCCCCATTACCCCTCTCCCCACTTCCTTCTAGTTACTGTCAGTTTGTTCTTTATTTCAGTGTTTCTGGTTATATTTTGCTTGCTTGTTTGTTTTATTGATTAGGTTCCACTTATAGGTGAGATCATATGTGTTGGTCTTCACCACCTGTCTTATTTCACTTAGCATAATGCTCTCCAGTTCCTTCCATGTTGTTGTGAAAGATAGGAGCTCTTTCTTTCTTCCTGCTGCATAGTATTCCATTGTGTAAATGCACCATAGTTTTTTGATACACTTATTTACTGGTGGGTATTTAGGTTGCTTCCAGCACTTAGCAATTGTAAAATGTGCAGCTATGAACATTAGGGTACATGGGTCCTTTTGAATTAGTGCTTCAGGATTCTTAGGGTATAATCCCACCAGTAGTATTGCTGGGTCAAAAGGCAGTTGAATTTTTAGTTTTTTGAAGAAATTCCATAGTGTTTTCCACAGTGGCTGTACCAGTCTGCATTCCCACCAACAGTGTACTAGGGATGCCTTTTCTCCACAACCTCACCAGTACTTTCTGTTTGTTGATTTGGTTATGATGGCCATTCTGACTGGTGTGAAGTGGTATCTCATTGTGGTTTTGGTTTGCATCTCTCTGAGGGCTAGTGATGCTGAACATCTTTTCATATGTCTCTGGGCCCTCTATACATCCTCTTTGGAGAAGTATCTGTTCAAGTCCTTTGCTTATTTTTTAATTGGGTTGTTTGTCTTCCTAGAATGGAGTCATGTGAGTTCTTTATATATTTTGGAGATGAAACGCTTGTCTGAGGTATCATTGGCAAGTATATTTTCCCACACAGTTGGTTCTCTTTTTATTAGATTGCTGTTTTCTTTAGCCATGCAGAAGCTTTTTGTTTTGATGAGATCCCATTTGTTTATTCTTTCCTTTATGTCCCTTGGTCTAGGGGTCATATTGGTGAAAATATTGCTGCGTGGAATATCTGAGATTTCCCTGCTTATGTTCTCCCCCAAGACTTTTATGGTGTCACAACTTATATTTAAGTCTTTTATTCAGTTTGAATTTATTTTTGTGTATGGTGTAAGTTGCCGATTGAGTTTCATTTTTTTTTTTGCATGTAGCTGTCCAGCTCTCTCAACACCATTTGTTGAAGAAGCTATTTTTACTCCATTTTATGTTTCTGTCCCCTTTGTTGAATATTAATTCAGCATAGAGACCTGTGTTTATTTCTGGGCTCTCTATTCTGTTCCATTGATCTATGTGTCTGCTCTTATGCCAGTATGAGACTGTTTTGATTACTGTGGCCTTGTATAATAGTTTGATGTCAGGTATTGTGTTCCCTCCTATTTGGTTCTTTTTTCTCAAAATGTCTGTGGCATTTCAGGGTCATTTATGGTTCCATATAAATTTCTGAAATGTTTGTTCTATATCTGTGAAATATGCTTTTGATACTTTAATAGGGATTGCATTGAATCTATAGATTGCTTTGGGTAATATGTACATTTTGATGATGTTAATTCTGCTAATCCATGAACATGGTATATGCTTCCATTTGTTTGTGTCTTCCTTAATTTCTTTCTTCAGTGTTGTGTAGTTTTCTGAGGACAGGTCTTTTACTTCCTTGGTTCAGTTTATTCCTAGATACTTTATTTTTCTTTTTGCTATATCAAATGGGTTTTTTTCTGATTTTCATTTCTGATATTTCATTGTAGGTGTACAAAAATGCCTTTGATTTCTGAATATTGGCTTTGCATCCTGCTGTTTTGCCAAAAACACTTATTAGATCAAGTAGTTTTTTGGTGTAGTCTATAGGATTTTCTATATACAGTATTATGTCATCGGCAAATAATGACTGTTTTACTTCCTCCTTTTTGAGGGGTGTCTTTTATGTCGTTTTCTTGTGCGATTGTTGTAGTTAGGACTTCTAATACTTTGTTGAACAGAAGGAGTGAAAGTGGACATCCTTGTTTTGTTCCTGATCTTAGTGGGAAAGCTTTTAGTTTTTGCCTGTTGAGTATGATGTAGGCTGTAGGTTTCTTGTATATGGCCTTTATAATTTCTTGTTTTATTCACTTGGATCTTCTCTGTTTTCTTGATGAGTCTAGCTTGTTTTTATCAATTTCATTTATCTTTTAAAAGAACCAGCTTTTGTTTTCATCGATCCTTTGTATGCTTTTATATTCTATTTTGTTTATTTCTGCTCCAGTCATTATAATTTCTTTCTTTCTACTCAGTTTTGTTTTCTTTTTCTTTTTAGTTACTTTAGACATAAGGTTAGATTGTTTATTTTTCATCTCTCTTGCGTTTTTTTTTTTTATCCATTCAGCTACCCTCTGTCTTTTGGGAACATTTAATCCCTTTATATTTAAAGTGATTATTGATTGGTAGTAGTTATTACCATTTTATTATTGGCATTTATATTCTTTCTTCTTTTAAAATAATCCCTTTTAACATGTATTGTAATACTGGTTTTATGGTGATGAACTTCTTTAACTTTTTCTTGTCTGGAAAGCTGTATATCTCTTCTTTAACTTTAACTGATAGCCTTGTTGGTAATTTTGATTGTTGATCCTTGCTGATCATCACTTTGAGTATTTTGTGCCAATCTCTTCTGGCCTGCAAAGTTTCTGGTGAGTAATCAGCTGACAGTCTTATGAAAACTCATTTTGAGGTAACTGTCTTTTTCTTTTTGCTTTTAAAATTCTCTTTTTGAAGTACAGATTGGTAGTTACAAAATATTCATGGGGTTATAAAGTACAGCATAGGGAATATAGTCAATAATATTTTAATAACTATGTATGATGACAACTATGTACTAGAAATATAAAAGGGAACACTTTGTAAAGTATATAATTGTCTAACCACTATGCTGTATATGTGAAACTAATACAAACTAATATTGAATGTAAACTGTAATTTAAAATATTCTCTCTTTGTATTTAAAATTTGGCATTTTAGTTATGATATGTCTTGGTTTGGGCTTCTTTGTGTTCATCTCATTTAGAACTCTGCACTTCCTGACTTCCTGGACTTATATGTTTAATTTCATTGCCAGATTAGGCAATTTTGCAGTCATTATTTCTTACAATAGGTTATTGTTCCCTTGTTCTCTCTCTGGCTTATAGTACCCTTATAGTGCATATATTGTTAAAGTATCCTCATTTTATAAAATTCTTTCTTTTTGATGTTTTCTGCTACCTTGTCTTCCAAATGGCTGATTCAGTCTTCTACTTCATCTAATCTGCTGTAAATTTTCTTTAGTGTGTTCTTCATTTCTGACATGTTCTTTTTTATGGTTTCCATGTCACTTTTTATGCTTACTATTTCTTTGTTCAAATTCTCTCTAGACTTGAGCATAAATTTGAGCATGTTTATGACCAGTGTTTTCAACTCTGCATTTGGTAGATTGCTTGCCTCCATTTAATTAAATTATTTTTTTTGAGTTTTGTTCTGGTTTTTCATCTGGAGTATGCATTTTTATCTCTTAATTTTTGGTTGCCTCTCTCTGATTCTTCTATGTATTAGGTGGATCTGCTATGTATCCTGATTTTGGCAGGGTGGCCTTATCAGTTTATCAGTAGGGTCCATTGGTGTAGTCTTCCTTATCACCTCATCCAGGTGCTCTAGGAGTGTCCCTTGTGTGGGTTGTGTATGCCCTCCCACTATAGTTGAGGATTGATTATTATTGGCACATCTCCGGGTCGGGTTGACACTCAGGCTGACTGGACATGACTATTTATCATGACCATAGCATATAAATTGCTAACTCCATTAAGCAGGACTTGCCCCTGAAGGCTCTGGTGACTGTCAAGACCACCCTTTGTGTGGGTTGTTTGTGGAGCTAATCAGGTGGTGCTCTGCTGTGGTCTGAAGACGGATACTAGAAGTGTTAATTCTGTGATCACTTGAGAGGGGCTCTGCTGTAGCCTAAGGTCAGTTACTGCCTGTAACTGGCCAGGCAACCTGGTAGAGCTACAAAGCATTCTGTGGGTCGATAGTTGCCAACAATGTACCTAGAGGCATGTGTTAGAGGCCACACTGAAAACTGACACCAGCTGCCACTAGTATTGGCCCTGGGGCCACTCAGCAGAAGGCACAGGGCACCCTGAGACCTGTTACTGCCTGCTGACTGCCTGTTAAGGTTCAGCCAAGAAAAAAATCCTTGGGCCATACTCAAATAAGGTGAGATAAAATCTCACAGAGTCACCAGGGTGGGGTCAATGATTACAATGTTAATGCAGATTCAGATCTGGCACTAGTTCCTGGTTGGTGGCTGCTTGACAAAAGTTACAGAGTACACTGAGGCAACTGACCCCTCTCTGGGTCCTGAAGAATTTTGAGAGTTTTTAAGAAAGTTTTGAGGCCAGTCTCTTGCCTCTGAAAGGGCCTCTGGCTGGTAGAGTTGGGTGGTGTGGGGTTTCAGGGAGTCATCAGGGTGGGGCAAGTAGAGTTTTCCAGGCTAATGCAGATTCAGATTTTGTTCCAGCAAATACCTGCAGGCTGCATGGTGGGAGAGTTCAACACAGGAAGATGGCTCCTCTCCCTCCAGTTCTTACCCTGAAGACACATGACTCAGTTTCTCCCTATATGTATCTGGCACCTCTTGATCCTCTGTGCCTCTATCAGAGCCCAGAGTAAGTACCTGTGTGTGAATCTGTGCGTGGTCCCTTTAAGAGTATGTCTGGGTTTCCAGAAGCCCTCTTTCGCACCCAAATGTACTGAATCCCAGCTAATTTTCACAGCCAGATGTTATATAGGCTCCTCTTCCTGGTACTGGTGCTGCAAGCTGGGAAACTTGATGTGAGCTGGGACCCCTTGCTCCCTGTGGGGAGACTTCTGCAGCTGAGATATCTCTCTGATTCATAACAGCCACATGTTGGTTTGGGACCAGCCCCATTTCAGGTCTTCAGTCACCCTCTGATCTCCATGTGGTTTCTTCTTTATATCTTTAGTTATAAAACTTCTGTTTAGCTAGTCTTCAGATAATTTTCCAGGTTGACTGTTCTATAATTTAATTGTAATTTTGATGTCATCTTGACCAGAATTTGTAGCCATTTCTAATAAAAAATCTAAATTAAATAGAAGTTTAAAGAAAGTGCTTAAATAAAACATAATATATTTACCATGTACTGATGCAAGTATTAGCTAAAAATCACTTCAACTTCTAGTTTTATTATGCCATTTCTAACCCATCCCACTTCATTTTCCCACTCCTGCTCCTTTCCATAAGCAAACATTTTTTTGCATGCCTATTATATTTCAGGCACTGTGCTGGGCCACAGTAGATAAAATATTAAATATATAAGCAAAAAAGAAACATATATAAATATAAATATATAATCCAAAAAGCAGCAGCAAACAAAATAATATAGACAATTGACATAGTGGGGGAGCAAATTAAAAAATTTTGACCAAGTTAAACTCAATTTCTCTATTTTGAATCTGATGCTAATTGAAATTTAGTTAATAGAATATTATAAGTTAAAATTTCTATGTATAGGGTCACTGATTTTTAAACACTTAAATGATCTCTATTGTAACAGTCTGAAACAAAACAAAATAAAAAACTGTAATAGCACATTATCAGTGAGAAGAGTGTGCATTTCTATATCATTCCAATGGTACCTGTGTTTCTCTGGGGTTTTACAAAGTTTGCATTTAATTAGAATACTCTGAAGTGACTGCAGGAGCTGCAGGGGGAGCTGACAGATGCTTCAGGAGGCATTTAGTTAACAAATCATTACCCAGTATTTGTAAGACTTCTACCTGAACCCAAACAGAATGCAGAACTGTCTTGGAAGAACAAAGCCCTCAACTGTAAAACAAACCTTGGTAAAGGCAGCTAGGATCAGCAGGGAGGGAAAATAAGATAATTTATTCAAATTGCATATTTGAATAACATAGTTTTCTTGCAGAATATTTGCAGAATATTTCTTGCAGAATATTTTTCTACAAGTAATATAAATTTGGACTCATTAAAAAAACAAAATAGAAGATGAACAGTATTTCTGTGCTTTCTTTCAAGGACAAGCTGTGTCTTTGTTATTTAAGTTGAAGGACAGTAAAAATGAAAATGAAAAAGAATGCTAACAAGCCATTTACCTAAGAAATGATCATGTGTATACTCTAAACTTTTTGTAAACTATGCTATAATTGTTAATTTATTTTTGTCATTGAAAAGAGAAAGGCAAAGTTTTAACACAACCCTATCATTGTGATTTCTTAACTTTTGCCATATTCAGGACTCTTAATCCAATTGGCAAGCTGCAGAAGAGATGAAGAACAGCAAGGCTGAGCCAAATGCAGAACAGAAAAAAAGGTCAAAGCAGCAGAGTTAACTATTATTTTTCAAAGACTATGTGAAGCAACTGAAATTTTGATACCTCATTCTTGTGACAAAGATTGTAATGAGAACAGGAAATGGTACCATGTGAATCCATTGTCCTGACAATGATTTAATGAGAATGGGAAATACTGAGAGCATAATTAATTCGAATTATGACCCTAAAGTTGTCATCTCGTGGTTCTGCTCAGGTGCCACGGAATGAAGGATGTAGGACATCAGCTGGGAGAGTGTGAGAAAAAGCATGCAGATGATGACATTGTGTAGCCTGAAACTAATGGCAGAATGTGTTAGTGATGGAGGAGGAGGGGCACGAGGGGTAGGCAGTAGATAGAAAGCATAGAGTTTGCTGAATGACAAAATAGGAATACATGTAAAGTTGGCATGTGTGCCAACTGGAAGAAAAAAAGCCTAGCATATAAGGCAAAGACTGTGATGGAAAATTTAAGACAGGAAGTAATGAAAAGATCAAATGACAATGCATAAGCAGTGAAATCTGGCTAATCTGGACCCTGTTTTTATCTTCTTTTGGAGATAGATCAGCTTGTCGTACAGCAATTGATTTTGGGTTTCTAAAGCACTATTTCTTTTCCTCCCTAAGTAAATAGAATTTTACCTTAACAATCTCTAATTTAAACAAAGCATTTTATAAGTGAAGCTATCAAAGATACCCCATCCCACCCAACAAAAGCTCTGGAATAATGTGGTCAGTGGGAGAAAGAACATCATTTAATCTGATTATGTTGGTAGAAACCAGCATGTGATATATCAAGATTATTTAGAATTTAAATACAGCAAAGAACAGAAAGTAATTTATTTCTTGTTAACACATAAGTTTTTACCTATTTTCCTAAGTAGCGACTCAGAACAGTTGTAAGTGGCAAATTATTTCAGAACTTCTAGACTTTGGTGAATATGCCAAGACAGTGTTGTTTATCTGCTTAGATTTAAGGAAACAAGCTACCATACATGGAAAAGGTTAAGAAGTCATCAGGGAAATTGAGAAATAAAACTTCTTAATTATACATTTTCAAGTCTACCTTGCTCCCTAAAGTGCAAGCTTATCATATAAAATGATTCCTTAGAAATCATTGGTAAGTTTGGCATAACATGTAGCATGCTTCTCATAGGTGAATCCTTCCCAAAACAGAAAAAATAGAGGCATGCCAGAGTTCAAATAATATACACCACTTGGAAAAAATTGTGTTGTATTAATTGCAATACCAAAGCAGCATGCTAATCATGTTCCATATTCTTTCTATAAAATAATAACAGTAACAACAACAGCAATAATAATGAAAAATGGCAGTGCTTTTTCTAATGTTTTCTCTTAATATCTTTTATTTAAATATAATGATAGAGAATATTTTGAAGATGAAAAACAACTTTAATAAAAATAAAAAGCACAGCGATTCTCTCATAACTAGTCAAAAGTCTTTCAGACTAAAGTAAATGACTCTAAGCCATTAGAAAAAAAATTATTGCCAACTTATGTGTGTCTAAGCCCCCTACTTTGCATTTTGATTCATATTTAAAATATTGATTCCATCAAACAGAGGAATAGTTAGTGTCAGCAAGAAGATGATGGAGAAAATGAAGTCAAAGGGGAACAATGTAAACAGTGGATTTATTTATTTACCCTTAGGTGAAGGTGTCATATTTTACTTATATTGAACATTTATTCAATTTATTTTATTAATTTAATCCTCCTAAAGTACTACTTCATACTCTGATGTAATTTCAGATCAAAGAGATCACTGTGTACTTGTTGAATTCATGGTTAATGATACATGAATTTATAATTCAGAATGATTCATAATTGAGTTAGCTACCTTATTTTACTCCCCTATTACAGGAAAGGTTCACAATGAAAGACTATGATGTTCAAAGAAGGAATGTGAAAGATATTCTCAAAAGTTGAACTGTACTCTTTGGTAATAATGTCTAGTGAAAATGAAATATTTAATGCCCGCATTTAGGTTCTCACTCATTTATTATGTGGCCATATAAGGGGTGTCAAATGCTGATGAGAATTTCAATTTGACCTGGCAAAAATGAAGTAAGCAACATACAGTATTTCATCCATTATGTCCATTTTCCCAATGAAGGATTGGTTCTATAATACTTTTTATTCAATTCAATGTCAAGGTCTTAAAAACAAATTTTAAAAGCACTTAAAAGGTTCTTTTAACAGCTGTATTTAGTAACAAATGACAGATATCTATTAATGCAAGTACATTTTGTATAAAATATTTTAATATGGATTTTAGGTGATAGTATATTCTTATTAACATCAGGTATAAATTGACACATCACAGCAGCTCTTTTAGATGAAAGATCCATTTAGTCCCATCTTCAAATTATGGATTGATACAATATTCTATGCAATAATGGTTTCAAAAGCATTGGTAGTGCTATGTATTATTCATGTCTTAGGTACTATTGTTTCAGTTCATAACAGCCTGTCTCGTATTGAGAATAAAGTTTATAATGAACTGAATAAAACTACCTAACTGTAGTATTTTAATTGGCTACCTAATTGGCACTGAGGACATCTGAGCACTGTGCTCAAATTTGAGAAAATAAAAATCTTTCAGTCCTGAATATTCTACTCTTATCACACAGGCACAATCAGTGTATTTGAGATGATATTTTAAAGGTGTATATAATCATCAGGTATTATGTTATTATGATCAATTCAATTTGTAAATTAAGATGTTTAATTGAATTAAAATTAAAGGTAGTTTAACTAAGGTCAACATATTTCCACTAGAGATAAGACAAATTCTACTACATGCTTATGGAATCTAAACATTGTCTAACTTGCTTTCCAAACCATACTGTACATACAGAAAACCCAGGCATCTAGTAACTATGCAGAGTCTATTTTAGTCAGCCTGGGTGGGGCTTGAGATCCTTCCAGCCATCTGCTGATGATGCTGACCAGTAGACTAGGAAGGTCACAAAGGGCCAGTGTGGACACCACACAACTACTGACTGGATCCAGATTTGCCACTCTCATGGAATTTAGTTTCCTAGTACTAACTACTTCATAGGGATATTATACTGAGATAATTAAATGAGAAATTCAATAAAGCATTGTTTAGCATAACAAACTACTTCACCTTTGGTGGCCACTTTTGGAATTATGTACCTTGTTTATTCATTGGGCTTAATATCCAATAAATGTTAGTTTAAAGTAAATCCTTCATTGAGCTCTAGTGTGTGACTGAGTGAGCCCAATGACAGGTAATTATCAAGGCCTTATAAAGTAGCAGATCTAATGATTAGAAAGTGCTTGCTATTTTAGCTGATATTTACTATCCTGTAATAATAAACATTGCTTCTGGTTTTGTGTTTTAGAACTGACCAAAATAAAACTAATCCTTTCCTATATATCAGATCACTAATATTTTGTATGTGGTTATTTTATTCTCCTTGGAAATTTTGTTTCTTAAATTACTATTTTGAACAGAATACTTTCACTTGGTTCAAAACCCAAAAGAATCAGGATGCATTGTCACAGATGCAATGGTGTCTCCACTTGAGTCCATGATTAAGAGCAGTGGCAGCCCTGCTGAAGAGCCCCACCTCCAAGCAGTGCATGTCCTGACCCACCAATGGGGGGAATACTGATGTGAGGCTCATGTTGTTGCCCTAAGGTGGCCAGTGGGATGGAGCAGCATTTTCTCAGAGTAATGACCTGATGATCAGTTGTCATCAATTCCTTCCCTCTCCTGCTCCCCTGCCTATGCTTCCTGGGATCATCTGCTAAAAAACCACTTGAATAAGAATTGTCATCTCAAGATTGGCTTCTGGGAGAAACAATTCAAGTCAGAAATGAAGCAGAAAGTCTCCTTCAGTCCCTGTCTTATCCTTCCTCCACTCAGTTTTCATTTCCAACAAGTAAGCTATTTTCTTAGTTTCTTCTCAAGTTTTAATTTTGAAAACCTCCAAGCAAATATAGGTGCTTTTTCCATTCTTTTTATATAAAATGTAGCAAATGATACTCCTACTATTCTGCACCATACCTTTTTTTCACTGCTCTTTCTTGGAAGTCCTTCAATATCAGTGGACCGAGAGCCTTCTCATTCGTTCATATGGCTGCATGGTATTCCACTGTATGTAGATAACCAGCTGGTCCAAATCCCTTTGACCACTTCTTCTCCAGATTAAGTGTCTCCATTTTATTTAATTACTTATCAATAACAAAGTTTAATAATTTTAATGACCTCTTCTGGGCACAAACACATTGTTAATATCTTCTTACTACATATTAAACTCTTATCTTACAATGTATTGTCTCTAGCACATAGACATGGAAAACTACTCCTCATGCCTAAGACAAAGTCAAAAATCAATCTGTGCCTACTGTCACATGGGAGGCCGATAGATACTAAATTTGTAAATAGGTAAATCTCTTAAAACTTCCACTTGGAATTTCTCATCTTGTATTTACACAGTTGATTTCTTTCAAACATAAGTCTGGAACTTTATCTTTTTGTGTCTATTGTATTCCCATTGTTTCAGCTCCTTGTCCTAGTCCATATTGATAACATAATCATTAGTCTCCACTTATTTAACATTTAATATGTGCAAGACCCTGTAATATGTACTTTATATTTATCAATTATCACTTTATTAATTAACTTATGAGTCAATTACTATCCCCATTTACAGGAAGGAAATTGGTGTTCAGAGAAGGTAAGTCACTGCCAGCATCATATATCCAGCAGGTAGTAAAACTCACACTAATATGCCTCACTTTTGACCCTATTGTCCAAAGAATAAACTATTCCTCCCTCCTTCCTGTCAGCTGCAAAGAACAATCACTGTCTTAAGTAGTTGGGCAAATTGGAGATTATAATATGACTCAGGATTGAGACATGAATGAATTCCTATAAAAAACACTCTCTTGTTATATTAGTCAAAGTCCCCAGAAACACAAAACCAATAGGATATGTGCATATATATATATATAAAAGAAGAGATTTATTATAAGAATTGGTTCACATGATTATAGAGGCCAAGAAATCCCATAGTCTGCTGTCTATAAGCTGAGAACCAGTAAAATTGGGGGTATAAGTCCAAGCCTGGAAGCCTGAGAAGTTGGGGGGTTTCTGGTATAAGTCCCAGAGTCCAAGGGTGTGATAAACTTGAATTTCAATGTTGGGAGGCAGGAGAAAATGGATGTCCCAGTTCAAGAAGAGAGAGAGGGAATTCACCCTTTATCCATCTTTTTGTTTTACCAGAGCCCTCAAGGAGTTAGATGGGGGCCCACCCACAGTGGTGAAGACAGATCTTTCTAATTCAGTCTACTGTTTTATGTTAGCCATAGCCAGGTTACTCAGTTGGTTAGAGCATTTTCTGGATATATCAAGGTTGCAGGTTCAACTGCTTGCTGGTCAGGGCACATAAAAGTATCAGCCAATGAGTGCATAAATATGTGGAACAGCAAGTTGATGTTTTTCTCTTTCTTTCTAAAATTAGTAAATACAAATAAAAATAAAATATTTAGTCCCTGGCTGCATAATTCAGTTGGTTAGAGCCTTGTCCCAATATGCCAAGGTTGTAGGTTTGTTCCCTGGTCAAGGCACATAGAAGAAGCAACCAATGAATGTATAAATGAGTGAAATAACAAACTGATATTTCTCTCTCTCTTCAAAATCAATAAATAAAAATTTTAAAAATGCTAATATCTTCCAAAAACACCCTTACAGACACACCCAGAAATGATGTCTTACAAGCTATCTGGGTGTCCCTTAGCACAGTCAAGTTGATGTGTAAAATTAGCTGCCATATTTGTGTAACACTGATCAACAATCAATGTACTCTAGATATCATCTTTTAAAAAGTTAATATGCACCTACCAATATTACTATATCCTTTCCACCATTGCCCAGAAGTCATGTTGTAAGACAGTAATATCACAACAACAACAAAACCTAAAAGCCTTAATGGTGTTAACTTTTTCTCCAGTATCAGGTACAAATAAGGTATGTGATTGGTATGACAAACTATATTGTGGACTACAGAAAAGTGCTTTGCATTCCAAGTCTCCCAGTGGTAATCAGTACAACTTCATTAGGTTGTCTCTTCAAGAATCTGAATATTTTTATCTTTTGGAAATTTATAACAGGTTTTACTTTTTCTAGTATTTCAACACTCCTCCCACCTTCCAGAATTTTCTGTAGCTAGAGATAGTTTCCAGTATTACAAAATCCATCTAAGCAGTAAAAGTTCCATACAGTCTTTTTCCTACGTTCCATGAGGCTCATGCTGGGTCACTCCACTCCAGTTTGAAGATCATTTCTGGTATGGCAAACAGAAGAGCTGGCATCCAGGTTTGCTTCCCACAGTCATTAGTGATACACCATCGGCCTCATATTTTTTCAGAGGTTCCTTTCTTCCAAACATTCCATAAAAAGCTTCTTATAAATTGTTTTTAGAACATTTTGAAAGCTGCAGATCATTTAGTCTTTGGCCTTTTATATTTTACTGTTCTCTTTCATGTCATCATTTCATTTTTTAGTCACTAAGTGATTGCAGGTCATTTTGTACAGACCCATTACTTTTATTTGATATCTTGTATGAATTTAATTCATAAGAGCCTTCTATTTTTCAAGTCCCCTCTTATTCTGCAGCCGTGGACCCTGGAATTTTATGCATCATTTCCAGCAAACTTAAACCTTAGTATGTTTTTTAAAACGTCTCCTTAAAATTTTGTGAAGATAATAGACAACTGCCACATGGTAGGAAGCAAAATCATGTCTGCCATGTCTATCCCCCTTAACTTGCTATTTGTGTGAAAGCAAAACATTCACTTAGTTTTAGTTTCTAATATTGTGTGATACTTTTATAAGAACTTGAAAAAAATCTAAATTTGAAGTAGTACAATATAAAAGTACTAATAAATTTTCACTTTATGCAACAAATTAAAATAATGGAAAATTCCCCAAATTTTAAAATGTTATCAGGGACTGCAGTGTAAAGTAGGTAGTTGCAGTATACGGTGTTTAAGTTATACCCAGAAAAGGCTGCTCACCCTCTTTGATATTATCATTTGAAATACAGTGAAATATGCTGGATTTTAACATTTTAATATTAACTATTATTTTAAAATATTTTAAGTTATCTAATGATAAACCACATATTCTTAATTAGCCACATGTATATATTTGTCTATACATTTTTATTTCAAAAATCTCTGAAACAACTCTCTTCTCATCTATTTTCCTGAATCCTCCTTGGTCCTGGAGATCTTTGCACACCATCCTCATCTCTGTAGCCTTGCACCCTTTGTCCTACTTGCCTCCCATCCTCTAGGCCAGCAAGCAACTTTACATCTGTTGCTTCTGTGTAATGACTCCTGCTTAGAATGCCATTTTATGGCTAATGATATTTGAAGACCAACTATCTAGAATCTATGTCTGACTAACAGAGTACTCCCATCCTGATTTAAACTACAGTGAGACGTGGTAGAAACAGGTGATTTGGCAATGTAGTTGAACAAATGTGCTTCATTCATCCAGCTGAAACTCTGCCTTAAAATTGCCCAAGAAGACAAACATAAAGACTAAGATATCCAAATCCCAAATAGAATTTTCAATAATTACATCTTTTAGAAAGCCAGGTAGCTGAGAGGTTTTGCTTGATCTGTTAACCTGGTAGAGAAACAAAGTCTTCACTAACAGAATCTTACATCAGAGACAGAAACTGCTGATCAAATCAGTAGGTACTCATCTCTTAATTCTTTTCTGAGTAATGTAAAACCAGAACCCTTCTACTTTCAATACCACCTCTCTATAAATTCATTATGAAGCCACAAACAAAAATATTAGATCTACAAAGATGAATGGACAGATATATAGTCTTGTGGGATATTCCCACACATTTCTATAAGTCGAGGACAGATCAATTATTCAAAGATAAATAAGGACAAAAGTATTTAAATAACATCAAATAATGTTGAGTTTAAAACCATGTACAATGTTTCATATGATATATGAATGCATTCTTTTTTAAGCATTAATGAACTATTCAAAAGTATGTGTAGTAGACTGAAAAACTATTAAATACATTTAAACAATAAATTGCATAAAATACTTCTTTGAGCATGATAAAGTAAATTAGCATTAAAAATTAATTAACATTGTAAAAACTGGCTATTAAAGAGCAATCCTTCCACTCCCTAAAAATTATTGGTTTAAAGCAAAGTCAAATACATAATTATAAACTATTTCAGAGATAATAAACATGTGACTGTTATTTACAACATTTTGTGTGATCCCACCAAATAGAAGCCAAGGAATAAATTCAAAAGATGACATATTACATTTAAAATTTTGAAATTAAAATACATTAACAGGTAATGAGCTAAGTTTTACCTGCTAGTATATAGTCTTCCTACTCCCATTCTAAGAGACAGTATTGTGAAGAAGCATATGAAAATTTAACAGGTGTTTACACTTAGCAAGAAAAAAAATCTGCACTCGATAAGGAGAGCTGAGCTCTTTGTCAGCATTGTCATATCCCATTTGTTGCCCAATCTTGAAGATATGTCATGATAAATTATGACAAATTTCCTCCTTGTCAGACAAATTCAGCACCATTTCCCATTAGGCCTAGATAAGACCTCAGAATCCTTTTCAACCCATTTTTCTAGGTAGCCACAATTAGAACTGGCAGAAGACTTATATGCAACCCTTGATCTTCAATATTCTTCTTAGAGTATATTATCCAGAATTTGATTAGTGGTTTGTGTGACAGAAAAATACAGAATATTTCACACAATAGAGAGGTACCATCCCCTTGCCTGGCCTAAGCTGTTGTAGACTAAGATCACAAACATTTTTGCAACCTCATAATGCCATTAACACGTTAAGCTAACACTCAACTAAACCCCTGAAGCCTTCTCCAATACTAGTTGCTATTAAGCCACACATTAAATGCCTTATAGTTTAGATCCAAGTGCATAATTTCCAACTCAATTCATCTAAATCAATTTAGCATGACTTTGGATCTTATGCCAGTTCAACATGGTGCACACCAATGGTTGTACATAGAGTTCCTTAACATACCATTGGAAGCTATGTTCTTTATAACCAGATAAACATGTTTTCAATTACTCTCCCCATCTGGTGTTAATATCTTTAGGATAATATTATTATTCATACTGTACACAATATTTACACCAAAATATAATTTTTTCAGAGCATATAGGAATTCTCTTTCAAAACCATATTATTGGTCTACTAAATTAAGAAGTAAAGATAACTTTAAAATTTTTCCCATACTTTTGAACCTCAAGCACTGACTTCAGCCAGAAAAGCTTTAGGCAAGTAGTATATTCAAGGAATTCCTTGATTTCCAACTAAATTTCTTGGTTGAGCAGTGGTATTCTTGTTGTCATGAAAAATAAAAAGAATATACACACAATTCAGTTTCACAGTGTTAAATAATAAAAAATGTGAGTTACTGCTATAATACAGCTAAAAGACAGAGACTGCTTTGAAAAGTTACAGGTGTTATACAAACCTAAGGAAACATTTTTTAGTATGTATTTTGTTGCCTTAAGGTGGACAATGTTATTTCATCTATGATGGAAGAGGAGAGTAGCATTTTGGTCTTTACTTTTTTACCCCCTCATTGCACTTTCTTCAGTTTCAGTGTATATTATCAAAATACAATTATTTTCCTTTTTAAGCCTGATTTTCTTTGGTAAAATATAGCAACACATTCGGTAATCTCTAATTTCTTGTGATAGCAGAATGTTTTCAATAAGGAAGTTTTACTTGGATCTATTCTAAAGCTGGGGTCATCACTTCAGCTGTAAGGGGCTAGAAAGTAAATATTTTAAGCTTGACAGGTCAAGAAGCAATGTCTTCTTTGAGCAGCTGTCTTCCCTGAAATACCAATAGTCTTTTTTATATTCTACATTTAAACATGCAAAAGCCATTTTTGGCTTATGGACCACGTAAAAACAGGTGGTGGGTCAGGTTGGACCATTCTTTGGTAAACCCTGCTCTAGACCATTTCCCATTAAACAAAGTAAGTCATAGTTTTCTGGATGTCAATCAAAACGTGAAACCTAGTGTTTACATTTGTTATGTGACAACATAGGTGACAGTTCAAAAGTCACCTTCATTTGACCATCATGAAAATTTCACATGTTAATTTTCAGATACTTTCAACTGAAAAAAATAAGACCCCCAAACCCTATTTTTTCTCTTTTATTTAACAGATATCTATTGTCATTTGCCAACTGTTTACTATGCAATAGGTACAAACAGATAAGATCAATACTGTAAACCTAACTAAACCACAAACTCTTTCTGGTAAAAACCTGTAACATTTACAAAAATCTTCACACTTCATAGAAAGATAGATATATCTCATGAAACAATTTGTAAAGGGTTTAAACATAGCTTTTCACAAATGAAACATGAAATCCTTTCTTTAAATTTACCTTCAAATCTGCTTCTCCTCCTACACAAATAATTTAAATATAAATATCTTTATAACTTATAAAGAATTATGCAGCCAAAAGATGAATAAACATGTAGCTCTTCAGAAAGAACTTAAGGAAGAGTAAGTAACATGCATTCTAAGGGAGAAAACATAAACAATCACAGGCTTCCCAAGGCAGATGTTTTTTTTTTTTTTAAAGATTTTATTTATTTACTTTTAGAAAGAAGGGAAGTGAGGGAGAAAGAAAGGGAGAGAAACATTGGCCCGCAACCCAGGCATGTGCCCTGACTGGGAACTGAACCCGCGACCCTTCGGTTCGCGGGCTAGTGCTCAATCCACTGAGCCACACCAGCCAGGGCTCAAGGCAGATGTTTTTATTTCTTCTCTTTATAAGAAGAATTAAACTCATATCTTAAAAAGCCAAAAAAATCCTAAATACCCTCAGACATTTTCATTTGTCACCAAGTCTAACTGAAGTGGTAGTTTGTCATGTTTTCTGGCTGTATCACACATTTTGAACATTCTTCCTATATTGGAAGAATTTCTCATTTTAGGAGTCCTATGTCCCCATGGAAGAAGCAGAAAAACTTGCTTTCTCACCTCCCTCTCAGATCTTGGCTTTGCCCACAGATTTTCTTTTGAAAGAAGCAATATGCAGAAATTGGTGCCATACACACAGAGTATATTTTCTCTCTAAAGCAGAGGAGCCTGGCTATCAAGGGCAGGAGGGCAAAAGCTCTTGACTCCCAAATAAGGCAGCAGCAGCACAAAGCACTGGGGTCCCAGCTGAGCAGGAGGAGCTTTTCTTAAGAACCATACCTTTGTGTGGTTGGCGGGTGTCCCTTGCTTTTTAGTCTTTGTGGCCAGTACTTTGGGCCTGCCTATGAGCTCCCTAAATTCATTTGTCTTAGGTTATTGTTGTGAATTGAATTGAGTCCCCTAAAAGGACATGTTGAGATACTAACTCCTGGTGAACATGACTTTGTCTGAAAATAGAGTTTTGCGGATGTAATTAAGATAAGGCCATGGGTCAAAATCCAGTATGACTGGTGTCCTTGTAAGAAGATTGAATAAACACCTGGAAGATAATTACATGTGAAGACACAGGCACACACAAGGAAATGTCATGTGATAGTAAAGACAGAGATTGGAGTGTTGCAGTGGCAAGCCAACAACTGCCAAGGACTGATCACCACCATCAGAAGTTGGAAGAGGCAAATATATATTCTACCCAGGCAGAGTCTCATAGGGATCATAATCCTGCCAGCACCTTAATTTTGGCCTTCTAGCCTCAGAACTGTTAGAGAATCAATGTTTGTTGTTTTAAGTCACACAGGTTGTGGTTTATGTTATGGGAGCTCTAATAAACTAATACACTCGGGTTCCACAGAGGAGACCCTGAGACAAGGATTTAGTGCAAGTGACATTTTAAGAAAGTGCTCTCACAGAAACCAGTAAGAAAGTAGAAAAAGCAGGGCAGGAAGGATTTAAAAGCCAAGTAAATGCAAGATCTTAGGCAGTCTCAGCCTCAATCTGATCCTGCAAGGAGCTTGGAACTTAAATAACATTTAGAGTTTGTCCAAGCTGGAGGCAGGGGAGCTGACTTTACACTTCTTGTCTGGACAGCCACTCAGTACCTCTGCAGACTGCCCCACTACACCTCATCTGTGGACACTTCAGGCTCTCTGTGCGTGTTGACAAAACAGCAAGAGTAGTTCTTGGACAGGCATCTGAAGAAAGTTGCAGGTGCCAACCTAAGAAAATAAATTCTGGAGACTCTGGTATGAAACACCCAGACATAGTAAAATGATTTGGGAGGTATCTGGGTAAAACATGGATTGTATCAATTACACCTGTTAGTATATTTCTTTTCTGCCCAAACTTCCTAGAATGCAGTCTGTTGATTGCAACTAAGAATAATAACTGATATGGCACCTAACAGATGAAAATCATCTTTTTAAAAAAATCTAAAATAATAATTTAGAGTCACTCATCTTTTAAAACATAGATGGGTTACTAAAATGTTATGGAAAAACCCAGTTAAAAATATTTTATTGATTATGCTGTTAAAGTTGTCCCAATTTTTCCCCTTTGCCCTCCTCTGCCTGGTAACCCCTCTTCCCTCCAGCAAGTCCTCCTTAGTTCATGAGTTATGTATATAAGTTATTTGGCTTCTCTATTTCTTATACTGTTCTTAACATTCCTCTGTCTATTTTGTACCTACCAATTATGCTTCTTAATCCCTGCATATTTCCCTCACACTACCCCTTCCCAGCTGAAAACCCTCCAAATGATCTCCACATCTGTGATTCTGTTTCTGTTCTGGTTGTTCCTGCTAAGTTTTTTGTCTGTTTTTTAGGCTCAGTTATTGATAGCTGTGAATTTGTTGCCATTTTAATGTTCATATTTTTGATCTTCTTTTTGTTAAATAAGTATCTTTAACATTTCACGTAATAATGGCTTGGTGATGATGAACTCCTTTCACTTTACCTTGTCTGGGAAGCACTTTATCTGCCTTTCCATTCTAAATGATAGCTTTGCTTTATAGACTAATCCAGGTTGTAGGTCCTTGGTTTTCATCATTATAAATACTTCTTGTCAGTCCCTTCTTGACTGCAAAATTTCCTTTGAGAAATCAGCTGACAGTCTAATGGGAATTGCTTTGTAGGTAACTCTCAGCTTTTTTCTCTTGCTGCTTTTAAGATTTCCTATTTAGCTTTAACCTTTAGCATTTTGATTATAATGTGTCTTAGTGTGGTCCTGTTTGGGTCTAACTTGATTGGGATTCTCTGTCGTTCCTGGACTTGTATGTCTATTTCCTTTGTCAAATTATGGACATTTTCTTTCATTATTTTTTCAAATAAGTTTGCAATTTCTTGTTCTTCCTCTTCTCCTTCTGGCATCCCCATAATTTGGATGGTGATATGTTTGGAGATGTCCCAGAGGCTCCTTATACTGTCCGTGTGTGTGTGTGTGTGTGTGTGTGTTAATTTTTAATTCTTCTTGCTGTTCTGGTTGAATGCTTTTTTTCTTCCTTATGTTCCAAATCATTGATGTGAATCCCATCTTCCTCCTATCCACTGATAGTTCCCTGTGGATTTTTCTTTATTTCACTTTGTGTAACTTTCATTTCTTCCTTTATGTTGTTGCCATACTCAGTGAGTTCTTTGAGCATCATGATCCAAGTGTTTTGAACTCTGCATCTGAGGTTGGTTATGTCCATTTCATTTAGTTCTTTTTCTGGGGTTTTGTTCTGTTCTTTCATTTGGGCCATGTTTCTTTGTCTCTTCAACTTGGCAGCCTCTCTGTGCTTGTTTCTGTATATTAGGTAAAGCTGACTCCTTGTCTTAGTAGGGTGGCCAATTGTAGAAAAGGCACCTATAAATTGTGTGGGGTGGATCCTAAGGTAATCACCAGGGCAGGGCAACTCATTTCACCACTTTGTGGTTCTGTGTGGGAGGAGGCTTCAGAGAGGGGACAATGCTGCTGTTTGGCTTCTGGAGGTTTGCCAGGCACTCACCACGTTTCCAGTTACTTTACCCCCTCCCCTTGTGCTACTGCTGCCCTTCCAGCTGTTACCCTGATGTTGAATTCCAGAGTGGGTGGGTTTGCATATGTTCTAAGTCTGTGAAGGCCCTTTAAATGGAATCTCCTGAAACTCCAGCAGTTTCTTGCACTGCCCCAACTCCCACTGGTTTTTAGAACCAAAAGTTATGGGGATTTATCTTCCTGGTTCTGGAACCCTGGGATGTGTGGTCTAGACTGGGGCTGGGATTGCTTGCTCCCAAGGTATTCCTCCTGATTTTTATCCACCATACGTGAGTCTGGGACCATCATTCTGCCACTGCTGCTGCCTCTCCATGCCTGTCCACCTGTCTCCGTGACTCTGCCCCTTTTACCCATCTGGATGAATGTGGCTTCTTTTAATCCTTGGTTGTTGGACTTCTATACAGCTCAATTTTCTGATGGTTCTGGGTATTATTTATTTTGAGATCTAGTTGTAATTCTTTCTGTGATTGCAGGAGGAGGTGAAGCATGTCTAGCTATACCTCCGTCTTGACTGGAATTCTTCTAAAAACCTAATTTTTTTAAACAAATCAAGTTATGTTTTAAATGCATGAAGGGAAACTCAATATTGAAAGAAATATTTCTAAAATATTAAGTAAAGACTTTCTATAAATATTCAAACATATCAGTTTTGTTATTATATATTTCCATAAACCTATTATCAGCAAACATAGACCACTATTCTTACAACTATAAAAACTATAAGTTATACTCCCTGTTTCCATATTTAAGGATTCCTATGCTAGTATCTGTGAGATATTTGGCCAAGTCACTTAACATCTTTGAGCCTCAGTTTCCCTTTCTGTGAAATGTTAATTGTAGGAGACCGTTCTGCATGGCATGGGCCCAGCTCCCACTGGGAGATGCACAGGACCCATGCCCATAGATAGGTTCTCCCATGGGGAATTGGGCCTGCAATGTGCCTAGGCCTCTATGAGTCTTGCTTTTGGCTAAAAAATCCCCCACCCTGAATTGAGGACATTTACTGCAAAGTAACTTCCTAAAATCCATCCAAGGATGGATTTAAACCTTCCAAGGATGAGTGTAACCAGTTCAACCACTTTTGCCTTTTCATTTGCAAATATCTCTCTTCTGTGATGTGATTAGCAGCATTGGCTCCTTTGTTTTCTGTAAAAGGTAACCACCTAAAGCAAACCTGTGCATAGTAAATGAGGACCATCATGTAATGGGCGGAGAAACCCAATAATAGCCTGTCATGGCGGAGGCTACAGGTTTTGCTCCCCTTGAGAGAAAAGCCATGCTGTCCCTTTTCCTCCACCAGACTCGGTAGTTCGTGTGAATGTCTCATTTCACCCATAATGACGCGGACACTGCTGGACACTGTCTGCATCAGATAATGTTACTGCAAATTGAAATGGAGATCATTATATAACTTACAGAAATTCTTTTTGCAGACATAAATGATTATATAAATATGATATTAAGAAACACATAAGAATATGGTATGTACAATAAGACCTATGGGAATTACAAATGAAAAAATATATCTGGGTCTTGGGACCTGTGGAGTCCTAGTGGCAGGTATTTTGCACTCAAAGATACAGGTGCACTGTACAATTGCAACTGGATTCCAGAGAACCTTTGAACATTTATCTGCTGACTAATTCCAAAAGCATCAGGTAAAACTCCAGTTACAACTCACCTTCCCACAGAGCTTGCTGCAAGGAGATGATGTGCCAATCAACAGACAGCAATGTCTGAGACTCTGGTAATTAAATTTCCCAGTATGATATGAGATGTCATTATTCTGGAAAGTAAGCCTATGTGTTACGAACATGGGTAATATTAGTTTGTCCTTAAGAGAGCACTGCACTCTCAGTGCATAAAATCATGTTTGTAAGCTATCAAAATGAAAACAAGACCCTGAAACTTTTTCAATTCACCAAGGTACCATAGGTCAAGACTTGGCCAGTATCCAGCAGTTTCTTCCTTGAAACTTCAACTCCAATTATTTCACTTTAAATGAAATAAATGCCATAATTTTTTTAGGTTCTTTTTTTTTTTTAATGCAGTTTATTAGATTAATATTTATGGATTTTATAGTAAATGGTGCATTTGAATATATTCAGAACTTATAATGCCACTTATTTAAATACAATGTATTTTTTCCAGCTTTAATTTTTAACTTTTTACATTTTACTTTTATTTATTTATTTTATTTATTTTTTTATTTATTTATTTTAGATTATTCAGTACAGTTTCTATCTTTTATTTCCATTCCAGCCCACCCACCCATCCCTCCCCACATCCCTTCCATTTCCAAGCCCCGTAGTTTTGTCCATGTGTCCTCTATATTTCTTCCTGTAAACCCTTCCCTTCTCCCCTGAAATTCCCTCTCCTCTCCCCTCTGGTCACTGACATCCCGTCCTCCATTTCAGTGTCCTTTGTTATATTTTACTTGTTACAAATATTTCTTTGTTTTGTTGTTTAGGTTCCTGTTAAAGGCCAGATCATA
>CM052544.1:57738969-57794055 GCA_028533065.1 Trachops cirrhosus | reverse complement strand
AGCAGGAGATATAATGAAGAAATTTGGAAAGAAAGGTAGAAGGATCAACACTAGAAGGAAATAGAAACATAAGTAATTGAATGAAATAACAATAAGAATTAAAAAATGAAAAGTTACTTAATACAAAAATCCAGCAAAAAAGAAAAAAAAAAAAGAAAAAAAAACAAAACAAAAAAAAAAACCTTTGTTGGTTTCAAACTGGCCAAACCAGTTTTCCTAGTTTTGCTGGCTGTAGCAGACTTAGGGGCGAATGCCATGGCTTTGTTCCCCTTCCTGTTCAGAGCTCTGTCAGCCTCTGGCGCACTGTCCCCAGGTCCAGCCTCGGGGTCCAATGCCTCAGGCACCAATCTGTGACCTCCCAAACACTCCCTTCGGAGCCCACTGCGGAGCTCCTGCATGCGTGTGCCCTTTCCAGGTTTACGGGTGTGTACGCTGGCGCCTCTCACCAGGGTACAGGCCTCGAGTGCACTTCAGCACTCCTTCGAAAAGCTCACTGCAGAGTGTGATTGCGTGCCACCGCTTCCAGGTTCACGGGTGTGTACGCTGTGGATTTTGGGGGACTCTAGCCTCCCCCAAATTCCTGGCCTGGGCACCGGGGTTCCCACAGAATGCCCACGCTTTTTCCGTCCTCACAGCTGTAGGCACCAAGCCATTTACCCAAAAAATAACTCTCTCTGGGTTGGGGTGCCCACGCAAGGTCCTGCCGTGTTTGGCTCCACTGGCTGGGCCGTCATCTTCCCCAAAGCTTGCTCGGAGGTCTCCCGATCAGCCCTTGTTTGGCCAGGGAGGGAGCAGATGACCCAGCTCCCCCACCCCAAGAGCCCTGCGGCAGCCCCCCAGAGCTCTGGGGCTGGGGTTGCAACCTCCCTGCTCCCCAAGCTGATCCCTGGGCTGTTATTATCCTGCAGTAGTCTCCTTACCATCTGGTCTTTCCATGTCCGCTACAATTTTGATTTCTTATTTTCATGTATGCTGCAATGTCCTCTGTAGTGTGGTTAGGTTTTCCTGTCTTTTGAAGCGGGAGGTGGCATGTGCTCCCTCCTACCACGCCGCCATCTTCCCCCTCAACCTTTTTTTAGGTTCTTGAGATTCTTCTTAATCAAATATGTGGGAAGCCTGTAGTACTGAAAAAATAACAATTGACTATGGAAAACTGTTCATTAATTTTGACAGCTAGTTTGACTACAGAGAGTAGTTTTAGGGACTGCTGGTATCCAAAAGAGAGGCTATATAAACCTCCTCTACTTTTCATTCCTTCAAATATAATCCCTTGATCACTGATATATGAAATATGTTTAGGGTAATTTGATTCTTATTCATTTTTTAGCCTATTCTTAATATGGAACAATGGTAGGAATTTAAATACTCCTCTATTTTATTTCCAGGAAAGCACCACTGAAATAGTTCTGTTCAGTTAAGATATGTTGATATTCTGGCCTGGCTCCTCTAGCCTCAGAGAGAGTATTCTTCTTTTTCTTTTACTATTTTTCTTCTTCTTTTGGTGATATCTGGATCACTTTTCTTCTCTCTTTATCACTTCTATTCTCATTCTTTTTCTAGGATCTTCAATCTCTACTTATCGACAGATCTGTCTTCCCTTTTCTATGTATGCACAGGCCTCCTCTTTGATAGAAAAGAAAAATAAGTCTAAGGATGGAGGAAGAAAATGGGAGGAAGAGAAAGAGGAAGGGAAGAAATAAATAAACAAAGAAAGGAAATAAGAAAAGAACTGGACATTTTGCTTTTAGTTCAGCATGAACATATAACTATATTAAAATTTTTTTGAATGGCTGCTACATGCAAGTGTTTGGGCTAGGTATTGAGGTAGCAAAGATAAATTAGGCATTAGATACCATCTAATAGAACAGATATCTCATACTTGCCACTAACCTAACACAAAGCAAAGGCGAATCAGCTCCTAAAACAACCATAGACAAATGACCATGATGATGGAAAAGGGAGAAAGAAGATATTCACTTTTCTAGGGGTTGGAGAGGGTAGAACAAATCTAATGGAAAGATGGCACTTGATATGGGCCTTTGAGGATAATTAAGATTTGCTCTTCTTTTGATTATTCCCATCAGTTTCCCTATAAAATTCTTCAAACCAGTTTTCTAGATTCCCCTCTCTAATCACTCCAATCTTCCTAACTTATCTGCCTTCTACCTTTATTCCATCCCGAAATCGATTATTTGAAGAATACTGTGACTCTTTTAGGTTTAAACCCCACATCTTGGCAACCCTTGATTTTTGAAAAAAGTCATTCTTTAAGAACAAAACCTGCTCTCCTTTGAATGTCCCTAACATGGCATTCCCCCAGTTTTCTTCTTACACTTGACCTAGGTTGAGTAATCTAATCAGAATCCCTTCACAGTTTTACCACCATCATATTACAATTTACCTTCTGTGAAATCCTTAAAGACTTCTCCTAAGATGTGATTCAAGACTTAAACTTCTGGCCAAGATGGAGGTGTAGGTAGAAACACTGTACCTCCTTGCACAACCAAAACAAAGAGAACAACCAATTTAAAAACAAAAAACAACCAGAACTGACAGAAAATTGAACTGTATGGAAGTCTGACACCAAGGAGTTAAAGAAGAAACATTCATCCAGACCTGTAGGAGGGGTGGAGACAGGCAGCTGGGTAGAGAGTACTCATGGCACAGCAGTGGCTGGAGGAATGGGTGAGGTTGTGGCTTACAGACTGGGCGGTCCCACATTCGTATGCAGATAAACTGGGAGGAACAACTAGGGAGTGAGATAAACTGCACAATCCAGGGTTCCAGTGCAGGGAAATAAAGCCTCAAACCCTCTGACTGAAAACACCTGTGGGAGTGGAGGCAGCAGTGGAAGACACTCCCAGCCTCACAGAATAATTTATTGGAGAGACCCACAGGGTCCTGGAATGTACACAAACCCACCCACTGGGAATCAGCACCAGAAAGGTCCAATTTGATTGTGGGAAGCCAGGGAAGTGACTGAAAACCAGCAGAGAGCAGAGCAAGTGATACTGTTACCTCTTGGACCCCTCCCCCACATACAGTGTCACAACACAGCAACGTGGGTTGCCCCGCCCTGGTGAACACCTAAGGATCTGCCCCTTACTAAGTAACAGGAGTGCTGAGACAAAAAAAAGGGCCCAAATGAAAGAACAGATCAAAGTTCCAGAAAAAATACAACTAAGTGATGAAGTGATAGTCAACCTCTCAGATGCACAGTTCAAAACACTGGTTATCAGGATGCTCCAGAAACTCAGTGGGTACTTCAACAGCATAAAAAAGACCCAGGCAGCAATGAAGGTCACATTATGTGGAATAAAAAACATCTAGAGGGAACCAACAGTGATGGGAAGGAAACCAGGACTAAAATCAACAGTTTGGAGCAGAAGGAAGAAAGAAACATTCAACCAGGACAGAAGGAAGAAACAAGAATTCAAAAAAATGAGAGAGGCTTAGGAACCTCCGGGACATCTTTAAACATTCCAACATACAAATCAGAGGGTTGCCATAAGGAGAAGAGGAAGACCAAGAAATTGAAAACTTATTTGAACAAATAAGGAAGGAAAACTTCCCCAATCTGGTGAAGGAAATAGACTTCCAGGAAGTCCAGGAAGCTCAGAGGGTCCCAAAGAAGTTGGACCCAAGGAAGCACACACCAACGCACATCATACTGACATTACCCAAGATTAAAGATAAGGAGAGAATCTTAAAAGCAGCAAGAGAAAAGGGGACAGTTATCTATAAAGGAGTTCCCATAAGACTGCCAACTGATTTCTCAAAAGAAACCTTGCAGTCAAGAAGGGCCTGGAGGGAAGTATTCAAAGTCGTGAAAGGCAAAGACTTACATCCAAGATTACTCTATCCAGCAAAGCTATCATTTATAATAGAAGGACAGATAAAGTGTTTCCCAGGTAAGGTCAAGTTAAAGGAGTTCATCATCACCCAGCCCTTGTTATATGAAATGGTAAATGGATTTATCTAAGAAAAAGAAGATAAAAAATATGAACACTAAAATGACAACGACCTCACTGTTATTAACAACCAAACCTAAAAAAAAGAAACTAAGCAAACAACTAAAACAGGAACAGAATCACAGAAATGGAGATCATGTGCACGGTTATTAGTGGGGGAGTGGGAGGGGAAACAGGGAAGGTACAGAGACTAAGTAGCATAAATGGTAGGTAGGAAATAGACAGGGGGAGGTTAAGAATAGTATAGGAAATGTAGAAGCAAAAGAACTTATATGTATGACCCATGACCATGAACTAAAGGGAATGCGGTGGGAGGTGGTGTGCAGGACAGAGGGTAATAAAGTGGGGAAAATGGGACAACTGTAATAGCATAAAAGTAAAATATATTTTAAAAATAAAAATTAAAGTAAAAAGGACAATTATACACTCTTGTAATCTCAATGTGATGGAATTATCTTTGAAAATCTTGGTTTTTGATCCATGCTCACCTTTGACCAAGACTCAAAACAAAAAGGTAACTTTAAAGAGCATATTCTACTCCAAACTGCATTCATGAGTAATTGATACAAAGATGTTGAAGAAAGGTGCACCCACCACCCTGGAGAACCACACCAGCCACTGGCTTCTAATGACTTCCCCATACTCCCTTTGCTGTAGATCAGAGACAGAATACTATATAAAGATTCAGGTTGAGATATGCTGCTATAACTAGGAGTATAAATTAGGAAATGAAATATGGCATAGAGAATAGAGAAAAAAGAGGGGTACTAATAAGATGGTACTACCATCTTATATGGTAGAATGTTGAGAGTAGTCAATGACGATGAAATTAGTTTAAATACATTATATAAAGATAAAATGTTCTTTAGAAGGCCAAAAATAATCTATCAAAAACTGATAGTCAGTGGGGAGATATGTTGGCAGAATAGTGTAAATGAGATAGTGTAAATCTCTTATATTTTATACCCAATATTTTATATTCAAATTTGATAAATTGAGATATAGTAATGAAGCATATTATTTAGCTTTTGTTGGCAATCACTCCAAAGAACTACATATAAAAGCATTAAAATTCATTTCTTCTGTGAATGAGACTAAAGGTATTAATGAATGAACTGGCTTATTACTGCTTTCATTATAAGCCCTCTGTCCCATTTGGTTTTTTAAAAGTAGTATTAATTTTTACTTATTTATTTATTTAAATTGTATTTTATTAAAATTTATTAAATAAATACTTATTGAATTTGCATTTATTAAATTTTAACAGAAAATTTATTGGAACATATTTTAATATTAATTACTTAAGTAAATGATTTTTATACTTTTTTGTCATACTCCCCTAACATACTAAAACTATATGGTCATGATAAATCTAGATGCTAGTAGAAATAAGCAGATTCAGATATAAAGGTTTAATTAAAAAATAAAGGGAAAACACATTAGAGGGATATTGCTTCATTTATAAAATATTTTTAAGTGTGAGTTAGAGTATTTAAAAATATTTAGCTTCAAATGCCCAGTGCAAGAGCTTCATTTGTGAATCAATGTCCTAAGTATTTGCAGCTGGGTATATCTCACCTAAAAATAGAGAGCCTCTATTTTATTGAACTACCTACCCCTGTGGTGGCGGTTTTTGTGAGTCCCCTTTGCTTGTCCTCTCTTTTTTCCCCCTTTCTCTGTGGGGCCCTCTATCTAGTCTGCTGGGATATGAAAATGTTGACAAAGACATGAAACCATGTATTCAAAAGACAGACTACTGTATGGGGGACAAATCTTTATTTTTCAAAGTTGGGGTAATTTGAAAATTCAAATTTGATAAATTAAGAAAAGGTGTATAAGCAAATAACTACCACCATAAGGCGGGCTGATGCTATCTTTTGACAAGTTTCCAAAGACACATTTACCCTTTCAAGAACATATATCTGTAAATGTATTTTCATGTGCAGATGGCTTGGATAAAACTGGAATCTTGGTAGAGGCAGGTGCTTTAGGACCAGCCTCATCCTTTATTACAGATGAAGAGTCTGAAATCCAGGGACAAAGATTTGCCTATTGTGTTATAGCTCAGTATTAAAAAGAAGCAACAAATCAAAAACCAATATATTAAAAACTTATTGAACTATACACTTAAAAATTGGTGCATTTTATTTGATGTGAATTACACCCCAATAAAGTTGGTTATAAACCACTGCACTCACTTTTTTACTCACAAATGTCTCATGTCTCTGGCTTAATCAGCATGGTATAATCTCATTAACTACCTGATCCATAGCAGGAACTGTGCTAAACACTGAGTGAATGATAAGCAGGAGCAGGTACTTTCTCCTTATACAGAGTTTACAGGCTGCTGGAAAAGAGGCATTAATCATGAATCACACCAATAAATCTGTAACTCAACTGTGTAGTTCCAATAGCATAGATAGAGGCTGCCAACCTAGTCACTGAAGTCAGGGACTCCTGCTCAGAAAAGGCACCACTGAACTGAAATCTGAAAGACATATTGAAAGTGAGACAGGTGGGGGAAGGGAGTGGGAAAACATGTATTTCAGGCAGGGGAGATGTCCAAAGGCCCTGTATTGTGGAGATGAACACAGTCAAAAATCAGAAAAAAAAAACATGAGTTAGGAACCCAGAGAGTGAGGGGAACATGGTATAAAAACTTTCATGAACTGAGTTAAGAAAAAACAAAGTTAAGCAAAGTTGTGTTGACCTCATAGAATTGTAGAAATCAAATAACTCAAAATGTCATTATTTTCATTTGACATATTTACCTAAAATAGTTAACCACTGAGTTAATGCATTGCATGCCTCTCTCAAATATCCCAAAGGAAACAACAGACTGATTTGACAGTTTTGAGTAAGTCCCTTATAATTGTTCTGTGGCCACAAGTACGGTACTTCTTTATAGGGAACATTCCCCACTGAAGTTATTTGATTGCTTTAACTACTCATCTGAAAAATGTTTTTTTACTAAAATGATAAACTTTAATCAACGGTATTTTTTACCTAAATGCAGTGCTCATAAACACTGAAAACTGGAATAGCTACACTTTATCATACAACTAGTCAAGTTGATGAAGTTGAAAAAATAAAACCAGTCATGCTATTCTATGTTATGAGTTGTTTTTAGACCAAAATTTGGGATTAAAGTTTTCACTTTTATAGCAGAGATCTTATTAAGCAGTCTGTAGAGAGACTTTAATTGTTAAGATTCAGAAGCCCCACTCTGAGAAATCAATTTCAGCTGGGGAATGCAAAGTCTGGGGGAAGAATTGCCCAGTGGTTAAAAACCTGAGTTCCAGAAATTCAGAGATCTGTGTCATCTGACTATATACGCCATCCTCTAGCTCTGTGACCTTGGACAATACATGTAATAGCTTAATTTCTAATCTGGTTGTTGATGACAATGACAATTCCATTGTAGTTTTTTGCTTGAAGGTGAAGTGATACAATGTTTAATACATTATCTAATGCAAACATAGACACTCAAATCTTAACTATATCATAAGGTAATAATATTAAGTAGCTCTTCGTAGTTAAGGAAGTTTACAACATAGGGTTCCTTGGCATTATCTGACAAAATTGTCAATTTCAACATGAAATGAAGTTGCAATCTGTATGCATTTGACATGAGAAGAATGAGACATCTATGCAAGTGTTTGTAATAATTGACTATCTGGGTCAGAATTCATGGAGGCAAACAATTCCCTTTCTTCTAGGATGTGGACATTCCCTTCCACTGCATTGTGAAAACTGGTGGGAGTGCATAATTGAGTGCCTCTCATAGATCACTTTTTAATTTTTCCACACTAGAATGCCTTTTGAACAAGAGGTTTTATTTTCATTGTAATTTAATCATAAAATGTTTTTAAATCTGGTTATAAAATGTCAATTGTTCCTCAGGAGCTTGAACTTGAGGATTCTCTTTTGAGTGGCCCCTGAGTCACCTTTTTGTTGTGACCTTGGGATTATTTATTTAGCTATTCTATGCTCTGACTTTTTAAGCAAAATGAGAAAAATGCCACTTTTATGAGCAGACAGTAAATCCCTAACTAAATCTTAAAGTATGCTTTAGTTCCTTTTATCTGAGAAAATTAAAGTAAATGAAAATATTTAATTATTAATAATATAATTCTCTTTGAATCTTTGATTAAGACCATTTTAA
This sequence comes from Trachops cirrhosus, assembly GCA_028533065.1. Classification (NCBI taxonomy): domain Eukaryota; kingdom Metazoa; phylum Chordata; class Mammalia; order Chiroptera; family Phyllostomidae; genus Trachops; species Trachops cirrhosus. The sequence continues at coordinate 57,785,919 of CM052544.1, read as the reverse complement.
TATATGAGATTTTCAAAATTAGGTAATATTCTATACAAATTTTTGAAGGTGGAAGCTATACACAAATAGATAAATTTGGGTGAAGACTAATTTTCCCAAGAAGATATAAAATGGACATATCACCTCGTGAATTAAGCATAAAATAGCAGATTCGGATGTAGCATACCCCCAAAACTAACGTTATACTGCTACTTTAAATATTTTATTTTCATTAATGGTAAGAGTAAAAATTTTTAATAATGCAAAACATCTTTGATTCATTTCCTTTACATCGTAAATATAAAGTGAGTTTGTGTTGAAATGTCCTGGAACATGGGGGGAAATGGTACTCAGAAACAGAATGTCATTTTGGATTGACAAAGATTTTTTTTGTGCTAAATCACTAATTTAAGTGTACTATGAAGTGTTTCTCACCACCACACTCTTCTTCATTATGCTGTTAAGGCTTTCTCAAATACAGTGATTACACATAAATGAATATTTTCAGGAAATCTTAATGAATATTGACATTTCAGTTGGTCCCCATTTTATTAGTTTAAACTTTCTTAACATCCTTCTATTAAATGTGTAAACCTACTAAAATATAAGGCACATTCTGAAGGATAGGGTTGAAAGTGTTAAAAAGAAAGTGTCAAATATGTTATAAATTTCTGCCATTGAACTCGTGTTACCCTTTCTTTTTCATATTTTCCAGTTAACATGCATGCAGCTGTTCATGCCATGTAATCAACTGATTGTTACACAAGCATTTTCTAAAGCTATGACAATCTCAGATTTATGAGGTCAAGAAGTGCAGACTTAATCCATTCAATAGCTGCAATTTATCGTCTGATTATAATTGTATACACAAACACAGTAATGATTTAGATGACATAGTGTAAAGATGAAATCCGTTTATTTTAAAAGGGTTTCTAACCTTTAAAATATGTTGCCATGAACACCTTTTGATGTCCGCTTTTAACAACACAATTATTATTGTTTTATTGATCAGGGTTTTAATAGGGGATCTGACACTTATATTTCATGCTAATAGAAAAAGGTGTAATTTTTTTCTGCACAATTTTAACAAGAATATGACTGTAATTAATTATATCATTATTATGTTTTCAGTGTTTAGAAAGAAGTGCTTAATGTATCACACATGTCTTTACAGCATATGGAAACCTCTTTTGAAAAGGCATGGTGCGTGGTCCTTCCCGAGATGATAGGATATGACATAGGCACTGTATTTATAGATTTCTGCTGCCATGCTGACCTAACTTTATAGTGACAGCTCTTCTGGAATGAGATTGGACATTTGCAGCTCAGAGAGTCTGGATGGCACCAATATTTCCATCATTTGGGTTTACAGCACTAACTAGTGGTCATTTCCCGATGCCTTCATAGGTCAAGAAAACAACCTGCAGATAAGGCCAAAGAGACATGGTTGGATAACACAGCAACATATATTTCATGTTTTCCAGCTTGCAATTTTTAACAAGTGACTAAATGTCATTGCCAACTCACTTAGTAATATATGGCAGTTGTGTTCATTTAATACTTAAAATTACATGACATCAGTGGTTGTAAGCTTAATCAATAACCTACAACACATACACACATACCTAAGTATGTGGGCAATATTTACATTGATTTTTAGTTTAATTGTTCATTATCTTTTACTTTTCTAAAATAGTGTGGGTGTACTAGTCAAGAGAACTAGAACCCTTATATAAAGCAGTATAATTTATGTTTCAAATAAAAGTTTTGAAATATTTGTGTCACATACAAATAAAGCCAAGCTCTTTCTTGTTAAATTTTTATGTTGCTCAATAATACACTTATTAAATCACATAAATTTTCACTTCACTTTTTATATTACCTGCATATATGAGTTGCATTTTATTATATACTGCTGTACTGTATCAGTACCATTACACAGAGTTTCTATTATATTAATCCAAAAATTATAATTAATGCATATAATTTGACATATTTAATATTTAAGTACATGGTTTTGTACTTTCTAAAACTCCTTGTATATTATAAGTTTTGATCTATCTATATTTTTTCCTAAATTTTTGGTACAATGCTGATTATTTTAGTTTATTAGAAGACATTTGATTTAATAGCCTCAGTAGAGAGGCATTAAATATTTAAGGGAATTTATAAATATGAAATTCTATACTAAACACTTGTAGAATAGATGAAAAAGTATACAGTATATTATAGGATGGCAAATGAAGTAAAATCAATAGTTGAATTGGTAGCATATTCTACTGTAATTATAGTCATTCTCATTTCTCTGCCATACTGTTTTAAATTGTATTTGTAGAATCCCAAGGGAAAAACACAGGCTAAAAGTTTTTCTTCCTTCTTTGAAAGTACAGAATCAATAGTATTATAATCAATATAGATTTTATTTAATACAATGGGGAGGGAAGACCATCACAAATAAAAATAAGCATCTTCTGGTAATTCAAATTTAAAAGAACAATCTATACCTTCTTGTTACATGTAATTTTAACAATGCATATAGATTTAGATTTTTACTGTTTTGTAAATGTTTCCTATTTAGCAATTTCATTGTGAAAATCATAGTTTTAGCATTTTACTTGGGTTTCCTTGAAAGAGAATGCTAAAAAAAATGCTTTCCATTTCATCATCCTTCTAGCTTCAAGACTTTCATGTTGTTTAGTAAACTTGAAATCATTAGAAAATGCCACTGAAATAGTAGAATAATTTGTGAACTGTTGATTAAATGTCTCATTCCTCATTCATTTAGTAGTATTTGTTGAGCACCCACTATATTCTTGGCACTATTCTAAGCCCTTTCAACACATCACTCAAAAAAACACATAAAGATCCCTTCCCATTTACAGTTTATATTCTAGAATGTGAAAGATGGGAATTTAACTTATAGTAAAAAGAAAACTACCAGGGGTATGGGGTTGAAATTTTAAATAGTGTAGTAGGGGTAGGGTTTATTAAGAAAGTGTCATCTGAATGAAGATTCCAGGAAGGTAAGGGAGGGAAACATTTGCTATCTATGGGGATGATGTTCCAAGCATTGGGAATAGCCAATTTACAGAAAAATGTGGGAGCAGTTTTGTTGTTTCTCCACATCCTCACCAGCACCTGTTGTTTGTCAATTTATTGATAGCCATTATGATTGGTGTGAAGTGACATCTTATTGTAGTTTTAATTTGCATTATTTTGATGATTAGTGATGTTGAATATCTTTTCACATGTCTATTGGCTATCTGTATGTCCTCTTTGGAGAAGTGTCTATTCAGGTCCTTCACCCAATTTTTAATTGGGTTGTTTGTGGGGATTTTTTTGGTGTCAAGTTTTATAAATTCTTTATAAATTTTGGATATTAACCCCTTATCAGATTTATTGTCAAATATGTTCTTCCATTCGGGTGGTTGTCTTTCAGAAAGGGAAATTAAGAAAACAATCCCATTCATAATTGTTTCAAAGAGAATAAAATGCCTGGGAATAAATCTAACCAACAATGTAAAAGACCTGTCCTCAGAAAATTATAAGACACTGAAGAAAGAAATTGAAGAAGATACAAATAAGTGGAAGCACAGGCTGTGTTCATGGATAGGAAGAATTAACATCATTAAAATGTCCATACTACCTGGAACAATCTATAGATTCAATGCAATTCCTATCAAGATACCAATGATATATTTCACAGAACTAGAACAAATTATTTCAAAAATTTATACGGAACCACAAAAGGTCTGAATAGCAACAGTATTCAGACCTTTCTTGAGGGAGAAAAACAAAGTTGGAGGAATCACACTACTTAATAACAAACTATATTATAAAGCCATAGTAATCAAATCAGCATGGTATTGGAAAAAATAAACCCAGACACATAGATCAATGGAACAGAATAGAGAGCCCAAAAATAAACACACATGTTTATAATAATATTTGACAGAGGAATTAAACACATACAGTATTGAAAGTTTATTCAGTAAATTATATTAAGAAAATTGGACAGATATATGCAGAAAATTGAAACTAGACCACCTTCTTACCACACACAAAAATAAATTTAAAATGGATTAAAGATTTAAATGTTAAATCCAAAACATAAAAATCCTAGAAGAAAACAGTGGCAGTAAAATCTAAGACATTGCTAGCAGCAGTATTTTATTGGATAGATTGCCCCAGGCAAGGAAAACAAAAGAAAAAAATAAGCAAAAAGGACTACATCAAACTAATAAGGTTTTGCACAGCAAAGGACACCATCCACAGTTGGATTTTAAACATAAACATTTACTTTTATTTAATAAATGTTTTTATCCTGTTCACCAAAGACAATCTCATACTCTTAATTTGCAGCCTGAGCCCTTCTAATTTCACACAAAGCATTCTTAATGATCTACATCTTGAAACAAATTTTAACAGAAAACGAAGAGAGTTCCTGTCCTTGGACCCTAGAACAGGAAGAAGGACATACATATCTCATCATCATATCAAACAGAGGAATCAATGCCAAGAATGAATCACGAGCATAGTCCTAAAATAGCAACAGGACAAGTTTTAGAGAATGAGCAGGACAATGGGAAGCAAAAGTGAGAGGAAGATCCCATTTACCAGCCAGCAGCAATCAAGGCTCAACTACAAAAGGAGGGTGTACTCAGCCCACACAAAAGGAGTATCTTGAGTACCCAGATTGGGTGATAGGGGAAGCTGTGCCACTGGATCCTCCAGGACACCTATAACATTAGGCCACACTACCAAGATACAGAGTCAAAGCAGCTCTACCTAATGCATAGAAACAAACACAAGGAAGCTGCCAAAATGAGGAGACAAAGAAACATGGCCCAAATGAAAGAACAGATTAAAACTCCAGAAAAAGAGCTAAACAAAATGGATATAAGCAATCTCTCAGATGCAGAGTTCAAAACACTGATTATATGGATGCTCAGAAAACTTAGTGAGGACCTCAACAGCATAAAAAAGATCCAGTTAGAAATGAAGGATACACTAATTGAAGAACAACTTACAGGAAAACAACAGTGAAGTGGATGAAGCTAAAAATCATATAAATGATGTGGAACATAACTAAGAAAAAAAAATCAGAACAAGAAGAGGCAAAAAGAATCCAAAAAAATGAGGATAGAATAAAGCAGCCTGTGGGACAACTGAAAGCATTCCAAGATTCACATCATAAGGAAAAGAAGAAGAGAAAGTGTAAGAAATTAGAAATCTATTTGCAAAAATAATGAAAGTGAACTTCCCTAATCAAGTGAAGGAAATAGACATGCAAGTCCAGGAAGCACAGAGTCCCAAAAAAGATGGATGCAAAGAGGCCCACTCTAAGACACATCATAATTAAACTGCCAAAAGTTAGATATAAAGGGAAAATCATAAAAGCAGCAAGAGAAAAGAAGTTACCTGCAAATGAGTCCCTATATGACTATCAACTGATTCCTCAAAAGAAATTTTACAAGTTAAAAGGCAAGAAATATTCCAAGTCATGAGAATCAGGGAGCTACAGTCAAGATTTCTCTAACTAGCAAAGCTGTCATTTAGAATTGTTGGGCAGATAAAGAGCTTCCCAGACAAGAAAAAACTAGAGGAGTTCATCATCACTGAACCATTATTACATGAAATATTAAAGGGACTTATTTAAGAAAAAGAAGATCTAAACTATGAACAATAAAATGGCAATAAATACATATATATCAACAATTGAATCTTAAAAAAATCTAGCAAACATGAAGAACAGAAACAGAATCATGGATATGGAGAGTGTTTTGATGGTTGCCAGATAGGAGGTAGTATGGAAGATTTGGTGAAGAAATGAAGGAATTAAGAAATACAAATAGGTAGTTACCGAATAGCCATGGGGATAGCCAAAGTACAGTATAGGAAATGGAGTAGCCAAAGAACCTATATGCATCAGCGATGAACATGAACATGTAGGGGGGGATTGCCTGAGGGAGTGGGGGGACTGGGTGGTGGGTGAACAAAGGGAAAAAACAGGACAATTGTAATAGCATAACCAATAAAATATGATTTGAAAATAAATACAAGTGGAAAAATAATATCATTTACATTAGCATGGAAATGTGAAATACTTAGGTATCAATATGTAAAAGCTCTACGTGAGGAAAATGGCAAATTTTGAAGAAAAAATCAAAGAAGTGCTATATAAATGGAAAATATTTCATGTCATGGAGAGGAAGACTCAGTTTCTTCATGGATTATGAAGATATCAGTCCTTTCCAACTTAATCTATACATTTAATGAAATCCTAATTCATCGAAATCCCAGCAAATTATTTTGTGGATATCTAGAAACTAATTTTAAGATTTATATAAAAAAGGACTTTGAATACTTAAGACAATATTGAAAGAGAAGAACAAAATTAAAAGTCTGAAACTACCTGATTTTAACACTTATTATCAAGCTATCATAAAACATTGTAGTATTGGTGAAAGAATAGATCAGTAGATCAGAATAGAGAGCCCAGAAGTAGACCAAAACAAATGTAGTCAACTGATATTTGGCAAAGGAGAAAAATGAAAGACTTTTCCTTTTTGTCCTTTTTTTATTTTTATTTTTAAATTACAATTATTGGGGTGACTTGGTTCATAAGATTATACAGGTTTCAATTGTACATTTCTATGATACATGACCTGCATATTGCATTGTGTGTCCACCATCCAAACTCAAAACTTCTTTCATCACCATGTATTTGACCCCCTTACCCTTTGTTATCTCTCTAACCCCCTTCTTTCTGGTAACCACCATACTGTTGTCTGTGTCTATGAGTTTTTGTTTATTTATTTATTTATTTTTGGTTTGGTCATTTATTGTTTTAAATTTTATATTCCGCATATGAGTGCAATCATATGCTTCTTCACTTTTTCTGTCTGACCTATTTCTCTTAGCACAATAGTCTCAAAATCAATCCATGGTGTTGCAAATGGCAGTATTACATATTTTATTATGGCTGAGTACTATTCCATTGCATATATATACTATGTCTTCTTTATCCAATAATCTAGTGAAGGACACTTTGGTTGTTTGCATGTTTTGGCCACCATGAAAAATGATAGAATGAACACAGGGGTGTATATATCTTTGTGAATAAATGTTTTCAAAATTTTTGAATAGGTAACCCACATAGGAATAGCTGGCTCATGTGGTAACTGTATTTTTAATTTGGGGGGAAGCCTCCATACTGTCTCCCATAGTGGCAATACCAGTTTACTCTTCCATCATTAGTGAATGAGGGTTCCTTTCTTTCTACAACCTCTCCAACACTTGCTATTGCTTGTTTTGTTGATAATAGCCATTCTAACAGGTATGCAGTGGTATCTCATTGTAGTTTTGCATTTGCATTTTCTGATTTGCATTTTCCTAATAGCCAGTAAAATTGACTAACTTTTCATATATCTGGTGACCATTTGTATGCCTTCTTGGGATAAGTGTGCGCTCAATATTTAATTGGAGCATTTGTTCACTATTGGGTTATATGAGCTCTTTATATATTTTGAATATTAATTCTTTGTCAGAGCTTTTGTTTGTTTGCAAATATCATCTCCCATTCTGTTGGTTGCCTTTTTGTTTTGTTTGTAGTTTCTTCATGGTGCCAAGGTTTATAGTTAGACATAGTCTCAATCATTGATTTTTACCTTTACTTCCTTTGCCTTTGGGGTCAAATTCATGAAATCTCTAAGACCAAGGTCAACAAGTTCAGTACCTATGTTTTCTTCTATGTAATTAATTGTTTCAGATCTTACATTTAAGTATTTGATCCATCTTTAAGCTCTTTTTTTGTGTGTATGGGGACAAACAACAGTCTAGTTTCATTCTGTTGCATGTTGCTTTCCAATCTTCCAAGCATCATTTATATTTATTTTTTTAAAAGATTTTATTTATGTATTTTTTAAAGAATTGAAGGGAGGAAGAGAGAGAGGGAGAAAAACAACTATGTGAGAGAGAAATATCTACCAGTTGCCTCTTATATGCTCCTCAGCTGGGAACTGAACCCGCAGTACAGGCATGGGCCCTGACTGGGAATCAAACCGGTGACCTTTTGCTTTGAGATGACACCCAACCACCTGAGCCACACCAATTAGGGCTCCCAGCATGATTTACTGAAGAAGATTTCTTTTTCCCATTGAATGTTTTTGGCTCCTTTATGAAAAATTATTTGCACATATACATGTGGGTTTATTTCTGGGCTCTCAATTCTGTTCCATTTGTCTGTGTCTGTTTTTCTGCCAGTACCATGCTGTTTTGATTATAGTAGTACTGTGGTATAATTTGAAATCAGGGAGTATGATGCCTCTGGTTTTGTTCTTTTTTTGTTTTTCAGGATTGTTTGGCTACTTGGAGTCTTTAAATTGTTCTATACAAATCTGGTGATTTTTTTTTGTTCTCTTTTTCTAAAAAATGTCATTGGGATTTTGATGGGAATTGTATTAAAAGCAATTGTATTGAAAGCAATCTATATATTGCTTTGGGTAATGTGGACATTTTAACTATGTTGATTCTTCTAGTCCATGAACATTGAAGATCTTTCCATTTCATAGTGTCTTTTTCAATCTCTTTTAATAATGCTTTGTAGTTTTCAGTGTGTAGATCAGATCCTTCACATTCTTTGTTAAATTTATTCTTAAGTATTTTATTCTTTTTATTGCAATTGCAAAATAAATTATTTTTTCCATTTGTTTTTCTGTAATTTCATTGTTATAGAGGAATACAGTGGAGTTTTGTACATTGATTTTGTATCCTGAAACTTTACTGTATTTGTTCATTGCTTCTAATGTTTTTTTTTTGATGGAGTCTTTAGGACTTTTTATATAAAGAATCATGTTATGTGCAAAAAGTGACAATTTCACTTCTTCATTCCCAATTTGGATGCTTTTTATTTCTTGCTCTTGGCTAACTGCTGTGGCTAGGACCTCCAGTGCTATGGTGAATAAAAGTGGTGAAAGTGGGTAAACTCTCTTGTTCCTGATCTTAGAGGAAAATCTTTCAGTTTTTCACCATTGAGTATGAAATTAGCTGAAGCTTTGTCATATATGGCCTTTATTATATTGAAGTAGTTTTCTTCAATACCAATTTTATTGAGTGTTTTAATAATAAATTAATGTTATATCTTAATAAATGTTTTCCTGCATCTATTGATATGATCATAGGATTTTTATCCTTTATTAATGTGGTGTATTATATTGAGTGATTTGCAAAAGTTAAAGCATCCTTGTGCCTCTGGAATGAACTCCACTTGATTGTGATGTATTATGTTAAAAAATCTATCTCAACACATAATGTTGAAACAACTGGACATAAATGTGAAAAACAAAAATAAATAGAATCTAGATACAGATCTTACACCTTTAACAGAATTTAACCCAAAACCCTGTAATATTGCAGAAATGTAATATTATAAAACTCCTAGGAGAAAACACAGGAGAAAATCTAGGTAACCTTGGGGTTGGTAATAACTTTTTAGATACAATACCAAAAGCATAATCTATGAAATAGAAAATTGGTAAATAGCACATCATTAAAATTACAAAGTACTTCTCTGTAAAAGATACAGTTAAGAGAATGAAAAGACAAGCCACAGTCATGAACAGAATTTTGCAAAACTTATATCTGATAAAGGACTGATATCCAAAATTACAAAGTTATTAACAAAAGATTGTATGTAATCTATGGATAAATTAAAGATAAGTGATCATAACAATATTGAGTCTTTAGACCCATAACAAAGTACATCTCCATTCTCTTTGGTTTTCTTTAATTTTCCTTGGCAATTTTTATAGTGTTCAATGTGACAAATTCTCATGTAGTTTGTCAGATTCATCCCTATTTCATATATTTTATTCTATTGAAAACAATCTAAAATTTTTCTTTTAAATTTTATTTTAAGATTTTTTTGATGTTTCTTTTTTTCTAATATATTTTATTGATTATGCTATTACAGTTGTCCTATTTTCCCCCTTCACTCCCCTCCACCCTGCACACCCCCTCCCACTCACATTCCCCCCTTTAGTTCATGTCCATGTGTCATACTTATAAGTTCTTTAGCTTCTACATTATTTTAAGGTTGTTGATTTCTAGTATTTAGAAACATTATTTTAAATTTTGATATTGTGTCCTTCAACCTTGAAAAAAAAGAAAGGATCTACATTAGCTGATAGACATGTCCTTGAAGTTAATATAAAATCAAGACATTTTAGTCCTGGCTGGGGCTAAGTTGGCTAAGTTGGTAGGAGTGTGATCCCATACACTGAAAAGTTGTGGGTTTGATGCTTGGTCAGGGCACATGCTTGGGTTGTGGGTCGATCCCTGGTCAGCATGCATGCAAGTGGCAGCCAATTGATTTTTCTCTGTCTCTCTTTCTCACTCACTGTCTCTTCCTGTCTCTCTAGAATCAGTGAACATATCCTCAGGTGAGGATTAAAATATATATATACATTTTTATAATATATATATATTTTAAAAATACATTCTACATTATTTCCAAAGTCACAACTTTACAATTTTCACACATCATAGAGATGATTGGAATATTTTTTTAAAGATTTTATTTATTTATCTTCAGAGGGGAAGGGAAGGAGAGAGGGAGAGAAATATCAATGTATGGTTGCTTCCTGTGCATTCCCTGCTGGGAACTGGCCTGCAACCCAGGCATGTGCCCTGACTGGGAATCGAACCGTGGTCTCTTGGTTCACAGACCCGTGCTTAATCCACTAAGCTACACCAGCCAGGGCTGGAATATTTTTATGACAATTAATTTCTAGGTAGTACACTTATATTAATATAACATTTTGTTCAGTTATTTTTCACAAATGAAAAAATATAGAAGTTTGTACATATTTTAAACATTAAATCTTTATACAAATACTAATAAATAGACACTACTAAAAAACACATTTGAACAAATGAATAAATGGATGCTTACAATGATGAAGTCTTAAAAGATCAACTCTGAATATAGAAAATTCTGAGCTGTCTGCCACTATAGACTTTAGAATATGTTCTGCCTTGTTAGTGACAACTCAGATGTTTAAAAGCTTTCCTAACATCAAGCTGATCACATTTTATGATCAACAAAATGAATCCCATGATTTTCTTTTGTCTTAAATTGAGTATTAATAGAGTGACCAGTGGAGTAACTTTCTAAATAATTTAGACTGCTCACAAACATCAATATCTTTATTATATGTATTTAAGTGATAACATGAATTTTATTCCATCATTTTCTTGGAAAATCTGAATATAATGTATTTAGACAATTTTGAATATGAAGGTGATCTGAGATCACTTAGTTACTGTGTGATCTGGATGATTCCATCAATAAGGCAGGCAGTCTTGGCTTTTTTCTTCATAATTTCACATTCATCCTTTCTGCAGTTGAGCTCTCATAGATGCCAAGAATTTAAGACAATGGATTTTTGTGTGTCAGAGCATACAAATAACTCCACTATCTTATGAAAACTTTTGTCTGGGAATGGATAAAATCTCTGTCTACTGGCATGGAAGTGAATCTGATATTGAAAGATTGTTAGGGAGAGAAATTCAGACCATGTTTCTTGTCACACTTATAGGAGACAGAGGACGGAGGGTGAATTTAACCGAATCCTCTGTCTTTTCATTTTGTGTATAAGCTTACTAGGATCAGAAGAAGACTCAACCTGGGAATCCTTGCAGATTTTCAAATATATATTTCACAGAAGAGTTCCTCTTACCCAGGGTAGGTTTCCTCAAAATTATTGAGTGTTTGCAGTTACTCTTCAAAATCTCTGCTTCATTAGTCATACTGGTTGTTTGCAACACACTCTTTCTAATAAAAGATCTACTCTGCTGAGTTTAAGGAATTTGAGGACAGGAACTTCATCCAAGCTAATGCATTTGGTCTCTTCATAGGTGGTTCTCACAAACGCTCAGGATCAAAGGAGTCAGCCTTGAGAAACAGCCTGTTGGATGGCATAGTACAAGAGGCTTGCCAAGTTTCTTACTATTTATTGTGTTATCCCATGTTTAATAGAAAGGATCCAATGCTACTGAATTAATAAGAGATTTATGAAGGTTTAAGCAAGCAGTTACCAAACAAGAAAAAATTCCAGATATTATATTTCTGAACCTTTTCTTCCAATCAATAATGTTTCTGTTAATTTTTCAACAAGAACTATATATTTAAACCAACATAGGTTTTTGACTATGTCAAGTTTAAAGTGTACTGGCTGCAGATAGTACAAAAATAACTTCAAAAACATTTGTGTCTCTTGAACTTAACCCCAATAGGATTATTAGAGGTGCTTTCAAATGTGCAACTATATTTTAGAGGTTACTTATCCTGACTTCTTACATAGACCTCAAATAAGAAGTAATTCTTATGAGTTCACAAGTGCTAAATTAGTGTTGCTAGGTATTTCCACCATTTAATGTAGGAAGGAGACCAGTCTGAAAGGCTATCAGTCTACTTGTTAAGAGAGTATATTAGCAAAATTTGAAAATATGTCAGGGAGAGATTTTGGTTGAATTTCTTTTGTGCTCCTGATAGAAAATGGTAGTGCTAAAGGTGACGTTGGGAATCATGAAGTTCACATTTTTATTTGAGAAATGAAGGAGCTGAGAACCAAGGAAATTAAATTTATGTGACCATATTGTTATTGCTTATTCCAAATGGCATGAGAAGAACATTGATCCCTTGACACATGGTCTAGTACCTATCACATCAAACTGCCTCCTGCAAACATTCTTTGTTCTTCTCCTTCTCTTTCTCCTTTTATTTCCTCTTATTCCTCAAGTTCAGCTGTTCTGATCTGGTGGTGACTTTGTTCCTCAGGGGGCAAGGTTTGGAGATATATTTGGTTCTTATAACTGGGGAACAGACTGCCAGGGACTCTGTGGATCAACCTACAATGTATGAGACTGCCTCCCTACAATAAAGAATTATCCAGATCAGAATTCCCATAGTGCTGAAATTCATAAAGCCTTCCCTAGCTACATTCTGTAGTGATTAATGGTGGGTATAATCTAGAATAGTTTTTTAAGTAAAATATTTTATATTTTTAATGACCTAATATGCATAACTCCATATGCAAATAAAGCAGTATTTTATAGATTTATTTTATGAGCTTAAATCCATAATCTTTACATAAGATGAAGTCATTCAATGGAAACCAGAGTTAATGTGTCAGTAACAGCCAGTATGAAAACACTTGGTATCTAATGCATTTTAATACATGAGTTGTTTTTCATTACCATTTGAAAAAATGTAAAAATATGTTTAAAAGTAAAATCCAAATCAAACATTTTTAATATTCCTTGATTACCTCTAAAGAGTACCAGAGTTCTGTGGACAGCTATTTGCTCTGATATATTTGTTATAATCCCAAAATAATACCACATATTCCTGTCTTTAGGATATTATTTTTCAAAAAGTGAAATACATGACTTTATACAAATATAAAATTAATGTGTGCCAAAAACTATTTTATCAATTAATGAGAGAACCAGTAAAACATTAAAATTGTTTCAAAGGAGATTATGAGTAACAAGCAAGCAAGAATGTTGACAAAGCAAAGCTTGGTTTATTATTCTATTGCTCAATAAAGTTTAACATTTGGGGTCATCTTGAAAAAGGAAGAAATTAATTATATCTCTACTCAACAAAATTCATTTACTGTCTTATGAACAAAAAACACTGCAACTTAACCTCTATCCCAATAGACCCGTAAAATAGCTTAGATAATAGACTGTCAAAGGTGCATACCCCTCAATAATCGTAGGCCAGGAAGGTTGGCTAAGCAAAGCCCACTATGCCACTGAAAGACAGTTACTAATCTCTTTGCCCATTTCCAAGTCATAATAATTTTGTCTGCCAGTCCTAAAGTTTCTGTATAATGAAAAACCCATATTAGGGTTGAGTTCAGTTATTTCCAGGTTTTACTTAAAGATCTCACTCTTCAGGGATATTGAAATAAAGAACAAACTGACAGTAACCACAGGGGAGTGGGGAAGGGTTTATGGGGTGGGGGTAGGGGAAGAGTCATCAAAGAACATGTATAAAGGACACGTGGACAAAGCCAAAGTGGAGTAGGATCATGGCTTGGAGGTGGGGATGGGTGGGGTGGAGATAGTGGTGGGGGGAAAATTGAGGCAACTGTATTTGAACAATAAAAAATAAAAATAAAAAAATAAAATGCAAAGATGGCAAAGTTACACCTTCAATGAAATATAAGGATAATCTAAAATTTCCTTCTGAATTACATTTTAATTATTAAAAATAAAATGTTTATTTAAATAAAAAGAAAGTTCTCACTGTACCATTCTGTGCCATCCAACCTCCAAACACACATCGAGTTCTGTTTCTAAGAAGTCCTATACAGTTAGGTCAGCTGAGTCTATGCTTTTTAGACTTTACTTTAGAGAGGAAAATGTTAATTACTTAATATAAAAATAAACCAGGAGAACAGGTTTTTCTCACTGATTGCCTGACTGTTTTCTGGTACTTGCAGCTGAGAGGAAAATTAAATTATCATCACTGATTGGAAGTTAAATGCTTGTTTTTATTTGGGAAGCAATCTGGAAACGGAGATGCTATTAGGCAGAGGATAAAATGTGATCTCCATGTTGAGTGCTCTGCATGCAGATCTGGAAGGGTGTGGAGGTATTTCTAGAAGAGAAATTCTTAACAGGTGATAAAACTATGTTGGTCCTATTTCTCCATGGAAAGGCAAAGAAAGGGTTCATTTTTATAACATATTATCTGATTAAAAGAGAAATACTTATTTTCACCAAAACTAATAAAATGCAGGAAAATAAAAAGAATACAAAATATAACTTTGATCCCCAGACCCACAGGTAAATGTTGTTAATAGTATAAGATTCTTTCCTTCTCTTTCTCTCTCTTTCATTTATCTGTCTTCCTCTCTTTCTGTCGATTATTCTTCCTCTTTTTATATACATATTTATTTATTAAACATTTCTAGTTTATATCACACACATAATTTTTAGTAACTTGCTTTTACATATAATGACATATATCCTTCCAATATGCTTAAAATTTTTTGCAACTTCATTCTAAGTGGGTATATTAATTTTTATTATAAACAAATAAAACATGAATTTTATTAAAATTTTGTTATAAAGTTAAATACAATCATAATAGCTTGCTTTAAGCCTGATTTTGGGATATATGTAAAGAAAATTTGAATGATTTTTGTATTTAATTATTGTTTATTCAGATAGGTGCCAACAGAAGAAAAATACATACTTTATTAATCAACTTTTAAAAATTATATCTATTTTAAACATTCTTAAGTAAATCATTGGCTTTATTATTACCTTTATTAGAATTTTCATAGGTGAATCTAAGAGATATAAAGTGAGAAAGTCTTAAGGTTATTAGATAATATACAGAAATTGTTATATAAGCTACATAGTTCATTGTGATAGTATTTAATTTTCTGAATTCAGATAATATCACACAAATTTGTGCCAAATAACTGAAATTGTACTTCTACTTTAAATTGCATTATTGAAAGATTGTTCTATAAGAGAGGTCACTAAATAATATGTTGTTTACAATAAAATATTTATTAATATAAAAAAGGAAAGAAATTACATGTCTTAAAATTAATGAAAGCGAAAACTATTTTCAGATTCTAACAACACAATGTTTGTTGGTGATTATCACTTTGTTAGAGATAAGCCAGAAGGTGGAGGGTTTGGGAATTGAAGAAAAAAACCTGAGAATAACAAAGAATATTTTTCTCATTTTATTCCTCTGTCCCTTTTTATAGGTATGTTTTCCCTTACATTAAGTACATGGAGTGCCTCTGATTTTTTTAACTTTCTCAATTGAACCTCATCTAACACAATATTGAAAAATTACAGCTTTATAATTTTTAGCATACTAAATACAGGGTTTATTTTAAGTAGCTTATGCTAACTTTCTCCTTTATGATGTTTGTGGGTTGCATTTTCTAAGGGAACCCACAGGAGGCATGAGTCAATTCCATCTACATTTTTTTTCTGGTGTAAAATACCAGCATAATTTATTTTAATCAATGTAGCCCTCAGCCATTTGAAATATCTTAAGGGAAAGGAATGAAAACCTCTAGAGAACAAGAAAACTGAAAAGTGTGAATCACCTACATTTCTCATTTACCCATGCTAATTAAGACTAAGCATTTGAAAGTTACCATCTGAAGGAAAATTAAGCCAATTAACACACTGATGAAGATAATTTTCAAAATTCTATCAGGAGGCAAAAATCTTCACCAGCCCTTATTATTCCTACTGTGGAAATAATTTTCATACAGTCTCTTAGCACGAAGAACTTAAACGAGTGTCATGCCAGTTCTGTGGGTTCTAATTGCAACTTTTATTTAAATTCTGATTTTCTGCCCCACAGTTTCATTTCTGATTGGCTGGACCTGATTGCTTTCAGACCTGATTAGATTTTATTTGTAGGTCCCTGGAAACTTGCATGGATGAACATTCTCCCAGTTTAGAGGGAAATCCTCCAAGATCTAGCTTTTCTATGTCAACTGAAGCATAAGAAACACTAGAGGTTTTTTAGGAAAGGGATTAATTTGGGAGCATTAATTACCAAATAATTAATTATACCCTATTTGTAAGTTACTCATAAAGATGTACTTTAAAATCTAAACCTGTTTCTCAGATGAATACATTTCTCTTTAGTTTAAGTATATGCAGCATTTCATCTTTTATGGTTTTTCCTATGCCTAGAGTCAGCTAATACAGAAAAAAACACATTACAGTAGAAATGCCTATACTAACAAAAATGAGCAAGTTACTCTGCCCATTTCTTGGTAAGAGCTTTCCTTGCTTTGAATAGGAGAGACTGAATGGACTAAAGATAAATATATATAAAATATATATTTAAAAAAATCCTGGAATTTTTAGACATAAATTTGAGTATTATTCATTTTGTATTTAATCATTTTAAATACAATATTAATCATTTTAATATTTTAGATAGTAATGAATAAATTAAAATAAAATGCAAAATAAAAATTGTTAGTTTACATGTGGCCCTGTTCATACATTTATCTGCAAAGCCACTCTAGGCATTTTAAGTTATCAATCTTGCTCTGGATTCTCCATCACAGGGATACACTTCTACTTAGGCTTGCCTGTTTCCAGCACAAACACTTTTAGAAAAATGCTAGTACCTTTCCTCACTGAGGAAAATAAACCAACAAGAGTTTCCTTGGAATTAGAGATAGAATATTTCAGGACAGTATTTTTTACACAGCAATATTCTGATTTGCATTCATTTAATATTTTGATAGCATCAAAATATTTTAAATTTTTTAAAAAATAAAGCATGGGCAGTTTGTCTATAATACTACTGTATTGGAGATGTTCAAATAAACTGTAGAAAAATTGTTTTTCCTAATTAATCACTATGATCACATGTCAATGGAAATAATAATATTTCATCCAACTATATTTACCATTAATGATCACTTACAAAAATAGTGGTTCGTACTGTGATAGGGGACTCAAGAGTTGGAAAATTTTAGTTTAAAGTAAAAAGTTATAAGCCAAGTAAGTAATGTATATGTTAAAGCTTTTGTTCCAGAAATTACAGATAAGGCCCATTCTGGCTCCTGGGAAAACAGCCAACCTCCTGGGGCCTGGGGACAAGTGGAGGCATTTGGGCCTTTGTATTCCAGAGAGAGACAGATGACCACCTGCCATTGGGAACAGCTAACTGTCCAGGATAGGAATGTTGCAGCTTCTTTCACCCAGTCCTCCCTGAATCTCAAAGCCCTCACTGCACCCTGTTTATTTCCTGCTATAAAAGTCTGGCCTGGAAAGAGAAGGGAAGATGGTCTGTTAGTGTATGAACCCATCATCTTCTTAGATCGCTGGCCATCTGAATAAAGTGCCCATAAAGGTTCAATAGCTGTCATTGCTTATTGGGTTTGGTAGTGACAGGCAGCCCGAATGCTGGTGTTTTTTCCAGTTTCAGTATCATTGTCCCATGCACAATATTTTCTGTATCTTATATCCCCTTCAATAAACGTCTCTATTTTTGTATACTTTCACCACTTAATATGGGCATGACTGTATACTTTCTGGACAGACTATATATGTATGTTTAAATAGTTTAAAATGAGGAAGAGGGATGTAGGGGTGAGGAAGGCTATATACCATGAAGATGAGTAATAATTCCATTTAAATCAAGCATAAAATTATGTGGCTGGTTCAAAAAACTGATCAAGATCTGTACAATACATGCAGAAAAATCACTTCATATTGTATTTAGATTGATTTGGATGACAACAGGAGAAATATATGGTAAAATACTATAACTTTTACCACTCATTTGTGAGTAATACACTGCTATATATAGCATATTTACAGTAGAAAGGAGTCCAGATTTGTCCCAATTAACCTTGTAACTAGATGTACTCCAGTGCTTATTAATGACAGTAATGAGATGCGGACAAGACAATGCATTAAACATCATTGGCATATAAATTAAATTTGCATACAGTTTAAAAGGAATAGATACCTTTATGTACTGGACATGAAATTATTAAGAAACCATTTCATAAGAAAAAACTAATTAGAAAGAAAATTCAATACTTTCTCTAGTGCTCATCTCCATCAGTGTTGGAAACAAGTTTGACCATGAACTAAAAAATTGTTCTTATTGAAATTACTGTGCAAGGTATGAAATTAATTTTATGATTGTCCCAATGGAAGCTACAGTAGTTACAAATACTTATATGTCCATTATCATTTTCCTCTATATTAGCCTACATGTTAATTTGCTTAGATTTCTATCTAAAGCTTATGAATAATTTAAAATAGATCTGCTGTTTTTACAGCAAAATAATGATAGAAGAATGAGGTAGACATTTGCTGTACACAAAATCAAAACACAACAGCAAAAAAGGTGAAATACATACAGGAATACTGTTTTCAAAAGGCCATTTGCAAGAGTATATTATCAAAAGGTAATTCAGTATCCAACATTTAATAACATGACTCTTGTTCAGGATATTTGGTAATTAGCTAGAAGGATTCCAGGGGGAATTGGGGTGTTTAAAAGTAGTGTTTTGACTACTTTTCATAAGATCGTCTTCCATATCTCAGAAGCAGTACCTAAAATTTTTTCAGGACTAAAGGTTATTGAAATTTGATTAGGACAATGACCTTTCCTGACAGTTTTTAGAAAATGTTGCCGTATTGAAAGGCTGAACACAAAACTGGGTCTTCCCAATTGTCATAGGCTAATAATTACCACTTTTTTCTATGAGATTTAACTAAAAAATCACATCCAATTTTGTAACAATAGCAGCAACCAAGAAGGAGGGGATGCTCCTCCCACTTACCCATGCTATAAACATCAAACAATTAGGTTGGCACCAACATTAAGTACAATAGTGTCAAAGCCACCATCAGAATTTAATCTAAGACATATTTCTTTTATGAGTTTTTTTAATCACAAAAACTCTGAGAACCAAAGAGGGAAAGTAAGCTTCTAAACAAAAATGATATTAGTAACAGCAGACCCATTGCCAAGGGCAACATGCATTTGACAGAAGATGAGATGATGACAGATGAGTCTTTATTCTCTGTCTAAATTTTGCCTACAAAATGAATTCATAATATCTTAAATATTATCAGCCATTTTTTACTCACCTTTGTTCTATAAAATGGCAGGGGGCTGTGTTGGCAGAAGTCAACAGAGGTATAATTTCCTCCCTTTCCTTCTGTGATCCTCCCCATTTATAGCTGACAGTAATTGTTATAGTTCATCTCCCCCAATCCCATTCTCTTCATTATTTCTCTATATTCATGGATCTTTTTCCTTTTCTTCTCTCCTGTTATAAAGTTGCAGTTGTCTAATTTCTGCCACTGGGACCATTAATTTTTAACTGACTTGAAATACTCTTTGACATAAATCATGTTTTAAAATTTGTAATTTTTTTCTTGAAAAATATTTTCATATAATTCAATTTTAATAAATTTATTTTTTAGTCTTAAAATTTTTAAGGTTTATCTAGTGCAACCGTCTCATTTTATAAATGAGAAAACTGAGGTGTGGCTTAACCATGGTGACCTTCACCACCTAATACGGACATAGTTTCTAAAACTATTTGGTAAACTCCTTTCAGTTGTATTTTGTATTCTAATTTTGATTCTCTCAAAACCTCATGGGAAAACAAGGTTTTAGTTATCACCCATTTATAGGAAATGCAGGTTCAGCTCAGAGAAAATAATTAATTCACTCAAGGTTACACAGCAAGTTGCAGCCTTGGTGACCCCAACTATAACCACCTCTCTATGGGGTGTCCCTCTATTGTGATTTCAGAGTAGGTAGGCTATTTACAAAAATATAAATTCCCATTTTATATTTAATATTCCTGTTGTTACTTTCATTTTTAGTAATTTCCCTTAATTCTAAAATTATTCAACTGATCACTTTGACAATACATCTTATTAGATTTATCAGCTCTGTGAATTTAGTATAAAATGAGCTAGAGTTTGTTCTTCCATAATATGTCATGGGATGAGCTTTTACATGATACAGACCAGAGCAAATCCATTTTAAACTGGTCAAAATTTGTGCCCCTCACACAAGACTTTACAAATTGTCTAATGATCAGAAACTAGAGCTTTTCAGAGAGCTCTCAAAAGAACAAAATTATATAAGACAAATATAGGTCAGATATCAAAAATTAGTCTGGTATTCCATTTATTAAGTGCTCTTCTTCAGAAGATTAGAATTTCCCTTCTCTCACTTTTTCTTTGCCTGATAAGCTTCAGAACAGTTTCTACAAAGAACCAGCTAGAAAACAATATGGAGCGTCAAGCACACTATGTTTAGACAGACTGTAAAGGCAACAAAAGGTACAATTAACAGGAATGACCTAAACTAATAATGGCAGAGCTACTTATTATTGAATCATTTTCCTCTAATTTTAGAAACTTAAGAACCTTCATTCTCTATTGTCCATATTTTAATTAATGCCTATTATTTTCCCTAAATAGTGCCCTCTTTTGACATGCTATTTATACACACAATTTCTGAAAATATACAGAATTTGCCTGGCAAGCAGAATCTCCACAAAATGTTTTTGTAAGAAATATCTGCTCCCTCTTGTCTCAGAAATGTCTTGAGGACAAATTTGTAGTTGTTCTCTCTTGAGGATATTCCAGCTTTCAGCTTCTTTTTATAATTTTAATATATTTGATGTATTTTGATTACTCTGCTAACATTTTCTGCTTCTACAGTTAATTTAGCTTCTGTAGGACTGGCATACAAGGCACTTCAGTTGGGTGCTGATTTTACTCTTTTTGGTTCTTTTCAGGGTGCTTCTGCACAGCAAGCCTTGCACAGCCAGAATGTTTTTACAAAGCGTATTTACAGAGTACAAATAGGAATGGTTGTGCAGAGTGGAGGAAGTACAGCCTAAATGCCTTTTGAAGCAATGGCGTTCAGAGGAATAAAGACTGAACATCAGAGCAGACTACTATAGCAGACTGAAGAACCTCCATTTGTGGATGAGATCTACAATTACAGTTCTTAAGGAGGATTTTCAGGGTACAATTTAAAAGGCACCAAATATTTGAAATCTCTATTTGTTTGATGTTTTTATTGCTGTTTTGCTAGTTTGTTGAAACTATAAAATATAGATTTTAAAAGAGTTATTTTTAGTATATTTTCTTAAGAATTTCAGATTCTGTGTTTATGCCCTGGCCAGGTGGCTAAGTTTGGTTGGAACATCATTCTGTATACCAAAAGGTTGTAGGTTCAATTTCTGGTCAGGGAATACACCTCATTTCAGGATTTGATCCCTGGTAAGGACATGTGTAAGAGGTAACAGATCAATGTTTCTCTCACATTGATGTTTCTTTCTCTCACTTCCTCTTTCTCTAAAATCAACAAACATATTCTTTGTGAGGGTTTTTAAAAAGAAAGAATTGCAGATTCTGTGTTTAAAAAATAATTATAACCTGTTATGTTGAAGATGCCATCATCCCCAAAGGTGACTTTCCATGCCTCAGTTTTGACTTGCAATATTTTATCCTGTAGTTGGTCAAACTAAGAATCTCCCCACTAATTTCTAGGAGAAGTGATACACAGCATATATTGATGATATGTTAAGAACACCTATGTTGAGCATAGTAATTGAAATTTCTTACTTCATTCAGGATGTCACCAATTGCTTACTTGTAGGTGTATAAACAAAGCCCCATGGGCTTCAAAGAAAACTCAAACCTACCACTATATTCTGTTTAACCTCTGCCATGTCACAGAAGACACCTCATTCTGACATCAGTACAGGCAGAGGAGATACTGTGTTTAAACACCATGAATATGCTAGTGATCAGTACTACTCAAGTCATAGTCAGATCCCAGCAAGCATATTTACTTGTACCTTATTGTAAAGCAAATGGTTCTGCACCATTCTTTACTGTACGAACATGGCGACCACTTATTTGACTGCCAACTCTATATACATTTGAATGCTCTTTTGCTTCTATCACTTTACTTATTGCAAATTTTTTTCCAAAGTTTAAGGGAAAAGTGAGCATTTCATTCTTGAATTAAAAAAAAACATCTTAATGATCAAGTGTTTTGATTAATATACCATATATTAAGAAAATATTTAACATATTATTATAAGAAGGTCATCTGTCTGATATAGCTAAATGAAGATGAATGTGTGATATCATGTGGGCTTAACTCCTACACTACATCACATTCAAAGAAATCTGTCTAATTACTTTGGTAAGATAAGTCCAGAATGGTTAATATGTTTTTACATATTCAATTTATGAAGTTTAACTACTTCTTTTAATTGTGTCAGTGTTGAATTAGTCTTTTAAAAGCTTCCCTTCATTAATGTGAAAGGAAATTGAAAGGAAAAGTGAATAGAATGGGTTGTGAGATCATTAAAATTATTCAAAACCAGGAGGAAATGTCTCTTTTGCTTTCAAACACACAAAGTACTTTTTGGTACATATTTCACAGGTACATACATTTTTCATCATTATAAAGCATAAGCATAATCATTCTTATCATTTTATATATATTGCCATATTCTCTTAGCACAAAAACCAAGATTTAAATGTTTAGAAATAAACAATGAAGAAAACAGTTGTTGATTCTGTTATAATGAACATGCTGAATGTTTCTTATCTAACTATTGTTACTATTATAGGTGTAGGAAAGTTGTGAATTGATATATTAAAAAAAACTATGGTACATTTACACAATGGAATTCTATGCAGCTGAAAGAAAGAAGGAGCTCTTACCCTTTGCAACAGCATGGATGGAGCTGGAAAGCATTATGCTAAGCGAAATAAGCCAGGCAGTAAAAGACAAATACCATTTGATCTCGCCTTTAACAGGAACCTAATCAACAAAACAAAGAAACAAGTAAAATATAATAAAAGACACTGAAATAGAGGACAGGTAGTCAGTCCCAGAGTGGAGAGGGGAGGGAATTTCAGGGGAGAAGGGAAATGATTACAGGAATAAATATAAAGGACACATGGACAAAACTAGGGGTATTGGAAAGGGGAGGGAAGAGGGGAGGAATGGATGGGTGGGCTGGAATGGGAATAAAGGATAGAAACTGTACTGAATAAACTAAAATAAAAAAATTTAAAAAAATACTCTTCTAGAAAATGAAATTTCTGCCCACAAATCATAAACTAATTAATTTATTTAAAGTCCTTACATCTAAAAAGATTCAAATCTTAGCCACCTAAAATAGACTGAATCTGACAATTAAAATGTAAAACCTTATTTTAAAATGGAGCCTAAATCTCAATAAATCTTCCTACCTTAAACCATTATGCAATATTCTGGCCCTTGTTGGCTTTGAAGTACTACAGTTGTATCACCTTTCCAGTCTGAACTTGTGCTACTTTAGGTAGATCGACAACAGCCTTCAAAGGACTGGAAACCAATTTGGGAGGGGTGGGGGTGGAACAGAGAAATTCAGTGTTGATAAATAATTTCCATGGTCCTGGCCTCTTAGATGTGATAGTGAATGAAACAATGTCCTGGTCCTCAAAAAGTACAGAAGGTCCCTCAGAAGGTCCTCAGTCTAATGAGTGGTTATAATAAAAGGGATTTACAGCAGAAAATAAAAAGTGCAAATTTCTCTGGAGTTTGTGAAAAGAGATATTATTATTGTAAGTCATTCCTAGGCCTTCACCTTCTATAAACAAGCCCTTATAATAATTTTCAACAAAGATTTCATGGTAACTACTTCTCATTTCTTTTTAAGACAATATGGACAGGGTAGTTATAATTGCATAAATTCAATTTGTTGCTTTGTTTTAAACTACAACCTCACCAAACTGAACTGATAGTAACAAATTATAAAATTGTGGAGCTTGAATTTTATTTTATTGCCACTTCATAATCTCATTACCATATGAAAAATTCTAAAAAATCTTGCATTCAAGAAATCTGTTTTGCCTTAATTACCCCAGTGTCTCTCTAACATGTTTGCTCTTGGATCTCCTTTTCTTCTTCTCAAGCACCTTATATTTAGACTTCCCGTGAGTCATGTTCGAAGCACATCTTAGAATAACAGATGACATATTTGCTTTCTATGTTCCTAGTGTTCATGGTCAGTGACTTGAACTTGCTTTTCAAAAACCATCCTAGTGGATGAGAAGCCCAGGAGAATGGTTAGGGAGTAGGGTGAGTGACAGACAAAGCATCAGGACCAAAGGTGATGTCACCTTCCTTTCTGCCACTACAGAACAAAGAGATTACCTGATTTAGTAGAATAGTCCATTTACCTTGGTGGAAGACAGGTTGTAAAACAGATTCACAAGCAGGATCTAGTAATGGAGGTCAAATGTAAATGCCAATAGTACAAGGCAAATGGAGATGTAAAAACACATTTGAAAATCAGATGGAGAATAGTTCAGGGAGAAATGATTTTTGAGTTCAAAAGTCTGATTCTTGAGTATCAAAAGCCTAGTATCTGAAAGATGTAATCACACTAGGCTTACATCATGTGCCAATTCACTCTTCCAGACTGTACTTTTCTAATTCCCAAAGCCAAAAATAATAATAAAAGCAAGAATACCTTAAAAATATTAGATCATTACCGATATATTAATTATGCATTCATTTGAGTTTTGCTTCCAAAGTACGTGAATGATACAATCAGCCCCTCACTTTATGGAAGAGGGAAAAAGATGTTACAGAGGTTACATGATACAAAGTTATAAGGTTCTTGGGGACAGTGTTGGAACCAGAACACACATCTATAACCTTCCATGGTCAACACTTAAATGTTTAAGAATTTTCTTCAATTCTTAAAGGAAAATGTTCTTAGACCTTTGAAACCTTTATTCTCTCTTAAGTAATTCTGTTTTGTGTGTAGTTAATTTTATGTGCAATGATTTTTTAAAATTTAATTATATTTCATGAAATTAATCTCCAAGAAAATTAAAACTTCATTCCCAAATTATTGTGTCCTATGTATTACCATTAGTTTATTACAATAAAATATATTTTGGAGGAAATGTTGCAAAAGAAAATAATGTTTGGTACCAATAATTATGTTGGCTCATCAGGACATAAGCTTGCCACAATTGTCTCAATTATATGACCATTTACCTTTAGTATTACAATGTTGCTCTTAGTTTGTCATCTTAACCCATTGTTTTCTACTTGTCACTCTTGCTCTTTGCTCTGTTTCTCCTATTCTTCTGTCTTCTTTTGGATTGAGTTTCCTTTTAAAATTTTGATTAAGCTTATCCATCTGCCTATTAGCTTTTTCAGCTGTATTTAACTTACTTTATTTTTTAGTGGTTGCTTTGGGATTACAGATGCATCTTTAACTTCTCAACAGCTACCTTCACAGACAGGCAATGGTTATTTTCATAAAAGTGAAAATCCTCTTTGGATTTTTCATTTAGCAAAAACAACTGCTACTAATGAAGGTTTTTGTAAAGTTAAGTGGCATAATGCATTATGCCATTTCCACTTACAAAGGTTTCATATGCATGCTCTACTTCTGGACAGAGGAGAAATCAGTAATATTATATCTTAATCACATACAATGTAAAATCTCTCATTACTCTCCCATCATCCTTTGTGCTACTGTTGTCATTAATTTTACTTCTACATGTTATAAACCTAATGCATTATTGTTTTTTTACTTCAAGCAATTGCTTTTAAGACATTTTATTTTTTTGTTTTCAATATATTGCCTTTATAAAATTTTTCTTCACTAAATAATACATGTGAAATATGTGACAACATAGTGACCAACAGCTCAAGAACTATAAGGCATTCAATTGAATAACATAGTATTTCTGAAATGTAAATAAAATTCACATTAAGACAAAATGTTTAGTGGTAAACATAAAATTTGCTGTTCTCTCTAGGTATAAAGATATGACTAGGTGCATTATTTCAAGATTAATTTGTTAATATTCAAATGTCAGAAAAATCTAGACTACACACTAGTTTTTATTATGACTGTCATTCCATCTTATGATGTATTTTTCACATCATAAAATGGTCTTGTTTGATGAGAGAAGTGCTGGTTTAGGGGGAGCAGAATCTCCCATAGAGAAGAACGCTATTGTTTTTCTTGTGCCTGATGGAGAAGAGGAATGGGTGGTCTGTATTGAGCTCAATGGACTGGAAAACCGGTAACTTGAAAACCCACCTTACTCCCAGTACCCACTTACAGCCTTCATCCCTTGTTCATTTATTTCCACAAAAGACTTGTGGGAAACATTGGACAGAAACAGGTGTCTCTCTGTCCGCCCTGGGAAATAAACCTTGCTCTGGTGAAAGGCATCCCTCATTCCTATGCTGCTCAGGGCTTACTTGGGATCATAAGTCTCTTCCAGCTTGAACTTGGAAAGGTGCAGCTTCATATCATACAGCTCCATCATGTCTGCGCTGGTTCACTCACTCATCTATTCGTAGGTGACGGCATCTTCCAGCTGATCCAGCTCACTGATGTCTTTCCCGCAGCTGTATGAACAGGCTGAGTTTACAGCTCTTGTAGTAGAGTGAAGGCCGATGTCTTGTGGTTTTTCTATGTGAAAAATGGAAGCTTTTCTTTCATCGACATCATTTGCACCAGTTCCCTTGTAGTCTTCTTTATTCTGAAAGGCTTCTCTGTGGTGTCTTGAACTGAGAACTGACGTTCCCAGATTCCTTTAAAGTATAGGGCGTTCAACAGAACCATTCTGGTTGCAGAATCCTCTGAAATCATCGGGTAAGAGATTCAGGATTTTTCCTTCAGTCCGACTTTTCACTCAAGACTTGATCTCCTTTCTGATTTGATCAGAGCTTCCAAAAAGTTAAAAAACTGTGGCTTGGTACCAAAGTATATTTTCATGTCTTCTAAATATTTATTATGAAATGGATAAGTTTTCTCTCTGTATATGCTGTTGGCTGTTTTAAGTACATAGGCATTGCTGGGACTGTTGATTTCAGAGATGAGTGTCCGGAAATCCGAGTGTATTTCTTCAACCTTCCCCAAGCTGAAGGTCGTTTTCCTTCTTTTTTTTTTTCACTGTCAGGATAAGATGTGATGTCCTAATCTCTGTTAAATTGATGTACCTGGGCTATTAGGGCTGCAGTGGTGCCTCCGGTGCCCAAATGCACCATGGCCAAGGAGGTCGAGATGCCCCAGGGAGAAAAGAAAATATTTTTACCCTCAGCAGATTCAGCTAGCTTTTTGCTAAATTCCAGGGCAAATTGTTTGATTGATTTTGTTAGAGAATCCATTGGGAAGATATAGGATCCAACAAAGGGAGGGCAGAGTGGACTAGAGAGTCTTGAGGAAAGCCTGGGGCTGGCGGCTCTGGGGAGACAGCTGATAGGTCAGCTGCCAGAATCCCTGTGCTGAGTCCTTCCCCACACTGTAGAAGCCATCTTTATAGGGCAGAGCATACATCTCTGATTTTTTAAAGAACAACAATAAAAATAAAATAAAATAAAAAATTAAAATTAAAAAATGACATTTTAAAGATTAAGAAAGCAAAGTCTTTTAAAATGGCTCCTTTAACGTTTCCTTAAGAACAAATCTGTTGGAAAAAATTCTTTCAAATCTCATTCATCTAAAATTATAGTACTTTTATTTTTTTAAAGAATATCTTCACAGGATGTAGAATTCTGGGATAACTGTATATTTTTTTCCCTGTGTATATTAATGATGTCATACCATTGTCTTCTGGTTAGAATTGCTTCTGATGAGAAGTTAGAAATTCTATCAATGCTGTTTGTATTTAGTATGCCTTTTCCTCTGGCTGCTTTTATGGTTTTTATCTTTATCACTGTTTTTTAAGCATTTGATTATGATGTACCTTGGTAAGTTTTCTTTGTGTAATTCTGCCTATAGTTTGTTGAGCTTCTAGACAACTTGGTTTTATATATCTCATTATATGTGGACAAGTTTTGACCATTATCTCTTCAAATATTTTTCTGCCTCCTATTCCCCCCTTTCCTTCAGAACTCCATTACATGTACCTTAGATTGCTTGATATTGTTTTACAAATCATCGAGTCTCCCTTTATTATATTTTTTCTTTGTGCTGAAGATTGAATAGTTTCTATTCTATTGCTATGCATTCAAGCTTATTGATTTTTCTGCAGTGTCTAATCTGCTATTAAATACATCCAATAAATTTTTTATATTAGTTATTGTATTTTCATCTCTAGAAGTTACATTTCTTTTGTCCTTTCATAAATTCCATTTAACTACTTTTATGTTTTCCTGGAAATCATTTAACATATTCATAACAGCTACCTTTAAATCCTATCATTTCTTTCATTTCTGGGTCTGTTTTTATTAAATAATTTTTCTTCTGGTCATTGGTCACATTTTCCTGCCCCATCTACTAGATTATGTATGCATAGTAATTTTTACTGGATTTTTATAGTTGTAAATATTGAGCAAATGGAGTTTTATTTTCTTAAAAAAGCATCAAGAATTTTAAACTTTCTCACTAGCAATTAAGCTTTATCCTTTGAGTCTTGTTTTAAAATTTTGCTAGGAGAGGTCTCGAATAGCCTTTAATTTAGGGTTTGTTTAGCTAATCTACCAGTATTTTGTGACCTTTCTTTGATTACCTACTAAACGTTCCCTTGTTTAATGAGGTTGTGTCACTTTAGCTGGTTCAAATTTGAATGACTCCCAGCGTTGGGGGAGCTCTGAGAATTGTTTCACTTACAGCTCTCTGACAGTCATTCTTTCACTGGTATTTTATCTTCGCTGGCCTCATGGATCCTCGCCCTCTAAATGAACAGTTAACTATTGTGCCAAAGACTCAAGGTGACCCTTACAATTCCTGGAGCTCTTTTCTAGTGTAGTTCCCTTTTCTCCACTACTTGGCCCATTAAACTCCAGCTGCTTCAGTTCACCAAACTCTGAACTGTGTAATTTAGGGAGACTGGTGTACTTCGCTTAGGTTCTCTGCCCTCATACAGAAATCCCAGGCAATCGTAGAGTTTGTTTCTTTGTTTCCTTTCTCTTAAAAATCACAGTCTTGTTCTAAATTTTATGTGATTTCATTTCTTGTATTTTGTGCAGAATATAAGCACAAATGGTTGTTTATTACAAGAGTGCAAATCCGATACCACTACTCTATCATACATGGAAATGCAAGAGAATCATACAAATTTAAAAAGAGGACATCTAAACTAATTCAAACTATATGATCTTCACTATTATTTGCATTCTTATACTGAAATCCCAAGAAGATTAATTATATCTAGTCAGTTTAGTTCCTTCCCATCTGGTCTTCTGTGTCTACTGGGTATCTTTGAATCTTGACAAGATCAAAGCTGCCATATGGAAGGCTATCTACATGGGTCCAGGTCAATATAAGGTTCATTCATGTCTTATATGGGTTAAATGTCATGTACAACATTTCTTGGTCTCAAAGTCATAGATAATGAGTTATTTCTCAATCGCGTGTCCTTAAGTATCAACAAATTTCCCCCAATATGTAAGCAAACATTGTGATGACATTAATGGTATCGAGAGAATGAGAAATTATATAATGTCCATGATGATTACATACTAAATTAGCTTAAATGTAATAGCAGTAAAAATATTTAATCAGTCAAATATTTAAGATAGGACCAAAATACATTCACAACTCATTTGAATGTTTCAATATAATAACAATTTTAAATATTGGGAAAAAATTGAGACTGCTTCCAAATAAGCACCTTGTATTTTGAAAACTATAAGCTATGTGTTAAAATATGGAAATCATATATGGATCCTAGAAGTGAAATTTGATGAAAAGCACATCTGTTCTTTGTCAATAAGAATTGTTAATAAATATAAGGAAGTTTCTACCAAAATACACATACAAACATACAACAATTGTACATGCATTACATATGTATGTGTACTATATATATATTTCTACGATCAGCAGAGAAAAATGAGAACATTGATATACTTTTATGAGATTTAAAAAATTTAATCTTTATTGTATTTTTCCATTACCACTTAGTCTCCTTAAACACCAACCTCCCTACAGTTACCTCCATTACCACACTGTTGTCCATGTCCGTGAGAACTTTTTCATTTTTGCTCAATCCCTCCACCCTCTAACTTCCCTCAATCCCCACTAACTGTCACTTGCTCTCCATCTGAGTCTGTCACCATTTACCTTGTGGGTTCAGGTTGTTCATTAGATTCCACATGAGTAAAATCGTAGGGTATTTGTCTTTCTCTGACTGACTTATTTCACTTAGCATAAGGTTCTCCAGGTCCATTCATACAGTTACAAAGGGAAAATTTTCTAATTTTTTTACAGCCAGGTAGTATTCCATTGTGTAAATGTCCCATAGTTGTTTTATTCACTCATCTACTGATGAACACTTGGGCTGCTTCCTTATCTTGACAATTGTAAACAATGCTGCATGAATGTAGGGGTTCTTATGTTCTTTCAAATTAGTGTCTTTTGTTCCTTTGGCTATATTCCAAGAAGTAGGATCACTGGATCAAAAGGCAGGTTAATTTTTAATTTTTTGATGTATCTCCATACTGCTTTCCACAGTGGCTACACCAATCTGCATTCCCACAAACAGTGCAAAAGTGTTCTCCTTTCTCCACATCCTGGTCTGTACTTGTTTTTTGTTGATTTATTGATGATAGCCATTCTAACAGGTGTGAGTTGACATCTCATTGTAGTTTTCTTTGCATTTCTCTGATGATTAGAGATATTGAACATTTTTTCATATGTCTATTGGCCATCTGTGTGTCCTCTTTGAAGAAGTGTCTATTCAAGTTCTTTTTCCATTTTTTTAATTGGATAGTTTGTGGGGTTTTTTGGTGTTGAGTTTTGTAAATTCTTTATAAATTTTGGATATTAGCCCCTTATCAGAAGTACCAGTGAATTTTTTCTCTCCCATTCTGTTGGTTATCTTCTTACTTAGTTAATGATTTCCTTTGCTGTGCAAAAACTTCTTAGGTTGATGAAGTCCCATTTGTTTATTTTTTCATTCGTCCTTGCCTAAGAAGATATAGCTGATAAAATATTCCTACTAACAATGTCTGAGATTTTTATGCCTATGTTTTCTCCTATGATACTTTTGATTTGGGATCTAACATTTAAGCCTTTAATCTATTTTGAACTTATTCTTGTGTGTGGTATAAGAAGATAGTCTAGTTTTATTTTTCTGCATGTATCTGTCCAATTTTCACAACACAATTTATTGAGTAAACGTTCTTTAGCCCTTTGTATGTTCTTGCTTCCTCTGTTGAATATTAACTGAGTATAAAGGTGTAGGTTATTTCTGGGATCTCTATTCTATTCCATTAATCTATGGGTCTGTTTTTATGGCAGCACCATGCTGTTTTGATTACTCTGGCTTAGAGTATATAAGTTGATATTAGGTAGCGTGACTCCTCCAAATTTGTACTTCTTTTTTAAGGTCACTGTTGCTATGTGGGGCTCTTTGTGGTTCCATATAAATTTTTGAAATATTTGTTCTAATTTTGTGAAATTCGTCATTGGAATCTTAGTAGGAATTGCAGTGAATCTATAGATTCCTTTGGGTAGTATGGACATTTTAATGATGTTAATTTTTCTTATCCATGAACACAGCATGTACTTCCATTTATTTGTATCTTCTTCACTTTCTTTCTTCCGTATCTTATAACTTTCTGTGTAGAGGTCTTTTACATCCTTAGTTAGGTTTGTTCCTAAGTATTTTATTCTCTTGTGAATGGAATTATTTTCTTAATTTCCCTTTCTGTTAATTTGTTATTGGCATATAAAAATGCAACGGATTTCTGGATATTAATTTTCTATCTTGCTACTTTGCTGAATTCATTTATCAGTTCTAGTAGTTTATTGGTGCTTTGTAGTTCTCTATGTACTATATCATATCTTCTACAAATGATGACATTTTTA
This sequence comes from Trachops cirrhosus, assembly GCA_028533065.1. Lineage (NCBI taxonomy): Eukaryota > Metazoa > Chordata > Mammalia > Chiroptera > Phyllostomidae > Trachops > Trachops cirrhosus. Next base: position 57,753,508 of record CM052544.1, on the reverse strand, counting down.
CTTCTTCCTTTCTAATTCAGATGCCTTTTTTTTTTCTTCTTGTCTGCTTACTGTGGTTAAGATTTCCAGTACAATGTTGAATAAAAGAGATGGAAGGGGACATACCTGCCTTATTCCCAATCATAAGGAGAATGTGTGTAATTTTTGCCTGTTGATTATGATGCTGGCAGTTGGTTTGTCATATGTGGCCTCTAATATGTTCAGGTATGTAACCTCTAATACTATTTTGCTGACAGCTTTTATAATAAATGGATGATGGATTTCTCAAATGCTTTTTCTGCATCTACTGATATGATCATGTCATTTTTATTCTTCATTTTGTGTATGTGCTGAATCACATGTATTGATTTATGAATGCTGTACTAAGCTTGCATTCCCAAAATAAATCCCACATGATCATGGTGTATGATCTTTTTGATACAATGTTGTATTTGGTTTGCTAATATTTTGTTGAGGATTTTAGCATCTATAGTAATCAGGGATATTGGCTTATATTTTTCTTTCTTTGTAGTGTCTTTATCTGGTTTTGGAATTAGGATAATGCCAGCCTCATAAAATGAGTGTAAGAGCCTTCCCTCCTCTTGAATTTTATAAAATAGTTTGAGAAGGAGAGATGTTAGAGAACATTTCAGAATGTCTGGAAAATTCACTTGTGAAGCCATCCAGCCCAGTGCTTTTGTTTGTTGGGAACCTTTACAAGATTTTCTTTTTTTTACAGCAGGAGTCAGCAGACATTTTATGTAAAGAGCACTATCATGGATATTTTAGATTTTGTGGGCCACAGAGTCTGCCACAAGTGCTCAACTCTGCCACTATTGTGCAAAGTCAACATAGAAAATGAGTCAGTAAATGGGTGTAGCTGTGTTCCAATCAAATTTTATTCACACAAAAGATGTTGGCTGTGAGTTACAGTTTGGCAATCTGTGTCCTATAACACAAGATAACCAAAAGTCCTAGTGCCACTTGAACAAAAATGCATGTCTGGAGACAGCCTTGAACTGCTAATATAGTCAAACTTGTGTGCTCATCTCTTATATATGTTCCAACAACAGGTATGGGTGGTTCTCAAGGGCTAGAAAAAACCTGGACACTTTTCTAACTGTTCCCATTCAGATCCACATTTGTGCTTGTTTCCATCTTTATTTTTGGTCCCCACTCCTTGCTTCTGGCAATTCTCTGTGGGAAAAAATATGACTGGACTTCTTATCTCTGGTTTATTCTTCTTTGAATTGCTTGAGGAAGGATAATCAAACATGATTTTGTGTCTATATTTCACACCAGAGCAAAGTGAAGAGTGGGCATATGAACCCTTAATACCATAATCTGAATTTCACAGATCATTATGTATAATAACATTATCCAAGCTATGTCTTTTCTGTACCTCCCTGAACTAACTTCAGGAGGAGAACTGAAATGATTTATGAACTGAGAATCTGTGACTATAAATCAGAAGTCTTGTCTAATACCATGCTGATTAATGAAAATATGTGCATCATACACATGATTTATAATATTTAAATAAATTCTCCTAAGGTATTATATTCTAGACTCCACCAAATTTGTTAAAGTATTTTTAAGGTTTTCAGAAAAATATGCCAATTTAATCTATGTGTGATGAACTTTGTAAAACAACATTGAGTTGTGACAGTTTAATTAGCAGAACATATATAAAATGCCATGACAGTAGGTGGCCTATGGTATGCATTCAAACATTAAATATCGCACTCTAATGTATCAAACATAGAAAAAAACCAACTGAACAAATTCAACTTGCAAAAAGATATGTATATATCAGATGATGTTTCAGTAAGAGATATGTGTTCTATATTACTACTCAAACTTAGTTCTATTACTCCAGAATGGGTAACAACTGAAATTATAAAGGAACCAAGACTCTGTCAATAGCCACACATTCCTGAAGAAAGTACTATATGTAAATATACACATTACCCCTGAAGAACAAATGTAAGATGAAAAATAATACTGAAAGAAAAGGACATAGAGCAGAGCAAGATTTTAGCAGAGTGTATAGGGTCATACTTTTATGTAACTTGGAAAAATGAGGCCATTCATTATCTGTTCAGTTTTAAGCATTAAAGACATACTAAAGAAATATGATTAGGAAGAGGATAACAAAAAGTGCTTTAGTATGGGTTTATAAAAATAAACCTGTATAAAGGAGAACCTTGTAAAAGTTTGTTCATGACTTTTTGCAAAAAAGCTAAATAAAATATTTAATAATCTCTTTACTATGGCATAATTCACTAGTCTTTGCCTTAGGCAAAAAGAGGATGCTTGCCAATAAACTCGCTTTGAGCTTTTTCAAAAATGAAACCCAAGTTAAAAAGGTATATTTCTTTTAGCAAGAAATGGATCCTCAGACTAAATCTTAACCACATTTTCAATAATACTTTTTGAATTGCAAAAAGTGAAAATAAAGAAGAAAAAAGTTTCTTCAGAAAACTTTAGAACATAGTTATGAAATAATTAGAATTGGGAATTAGTAAGAAGAATTTTATTGAATAAAAATGTAAGCTGGTTTATACTTATATTTCATTTTCATATTATTTTGAGGAAACAATAAACAACAAACTGATAATTGAATTGTTTTTGCAAATTACTAGTGATTATGTTTTATTAAAAGAATATTAATGAGAATTGTTTAATCCCAAGTACTAGAGATTGCCTCCTGTGAAAGTAAGGCAAGGACCTAGATTGAAATTCACATTCTGGAGTGTCTAGAATTTCTTTTTTATTGCAAAGTTGAGTATTTATTTACTCATGTTATTGCCTAATCTGGAAAATGAGTTTTAGCTCCTCATTCTGAAGTTCCTATCTTACATTAGAAAATAACATGAAGACTACCCACAAAAACCCTTTGTTCATTTGGCCTCTACTGATTTGTAATGGGAGATAAGTCTCTTGCCCATGGGGAGAAAGGAAATATCTATTATGTAATTTACCAGTATGAACAAGAAAAAAAATGGCTTTAGGAATGAAGGAAGCAAAAAAGGTAAAGAAAGAATAATAAAAAACAGTTTAAAATATTGGTGGACCACATTTTGACATTAATCCTTTACTATAACATGAAATAATTATATATTCTCTTTTGAGACTTTCAGTGACAATCATCTCTAATCCCTTTAAAATTTTCCTAGGTTGATTTTTCCAAATCACAGTGATTCATGTACTAAATTCATAATTCTTGCCATGTTTGTATGCAATGTCTACTGTTATCTACTAATTAATTATAATCAACCTTTTTTTCCTGATTAAATTCATTTAAAAAGAAAACAATATCACTATGAAATAAAGGATTTGGTGTTCTACTATTTCGAATACATATTAAAATAAAAATATTTTAAAGAATGCTATAATTATTATCACATAAAATTATCATATACTCTGCTAACCCCATTTAAAGAAAAACTACCCTATATTAGAAACATTTACTTCACATTATTAAAAAAACTGATATCCATGAAAGTGTTTTTATAAGTGTAAACACTATGCTAAAATGATATCAATAGATAGATATATTTGGGGGGAGTTGTTTAAATGCATGGACCATAGTTGGAAATCTAACAGAAAAGAATAGTCAACTTCTTTTATTAACTATTGTGTTGACCAAAATCTCCATATGGTTTTTTTCTGTTAAATAAAAGACACATTTTTAATTTTCACCAGTAACTTTATTGATTTGTATATTTTGAATTTGTTGGCTATCTCTCACATGGTATAGTGTTGATTGTTCTCAATTAACATCTCAATTTGATTGCTCTCAAATTCAACTCATCTACCCAACCTTGGAACTCATCTACCTGGCCATGGAGCATTGTTCAGTGAGAAATCTCCAGCACAAAACTTCACAAACCACTTTTGACATGTTGGATCAGTCATAGCACCTTCTCCATACACTGTACAAATCTTTTTTTGCATTTCAGTTGTGTTTTTACCTTTCATGAAATAATAAAGCATAATATGCTGAAAATGTTGCATATTTTCTTCCATCCTCAATATTAAAATGGCTACACAAAAATTCAGCAATTTTGATTTTCTTTTTAATGCACACTGATAAGACAGCTGCCACAATAGAATCTAACAAAATTGTTTTGAATGAAGTTCAAGACACTAAGTACTACTAGAACCAACTTACAGAAAAAAACAAATGAACTTTTTGACCAACCCAATACTATCATACTTACTGGCATTATATTAAGCTTTTGACTTAAACATAGTTTATTCACATGATACTCAATGACTTTGGTACTTTTGTCACCATCCTCTCATTTTACAGGTGAGGAAACTTAGTTTCAGAGAATTGAAGCAGTTCGCTTAGGAGTATGGAAAGCTGGCATTTTTGCACTAGTCTATCCCACCACAAAGTCTCCCTCTAAAAACTAGAACAAGGAGGAACAGGAGTGGGTGGGCTTGCCAACAGAGGAGAAAAGACAAAGGGAGTGAAAGTGGGCTGGCTGTTTACTACACATAAAAACATTTCTGTCTCTGTTTCCATTGTAAACTTCTCTGAAACTAAAACCTCAAGATTGACCATATATATTGTCTTTCAAATGCTTCCAGCTCTAAGACAGATGAGTCTAAATGATGAATTAAGGTACACTTCTTATTTGCCCATTTTTTCAGTCTATTAACATGTGTATAGGAAGTCCCTTGGTTCACAAAGCAGTATAAGTCAGACTTTGTCACATGCTCGTAAATTTGGAATTAGAGAAATTTGGCTCCAAAATCCATGAAGCTGACAAGATAGTTGTAGTACTTCCAACAAATCTCTATTTATATGTGTCTCAGCAGAATATTGAGCATGTACACATTCCCTGTGTAATTGGTTAAGTGAAAAGCCAAATTTGAAGGGATGGGTACAAAATTTACAAGACATCTTCAGTATTCTAAAAATTATGAAGAATCACTTGATGTCATTAAAAGCTACTCTATAATGTATTCTTTGAATATTGAAATAAATGCTTCAGAAACATCTTCTGTCCACTTAAACTGGCCAAAAAATAATTTGTTGAGGATCACAAAGATGTGTGTTGCTGAGAAGGAAATTAATAATAAGAATGCACTATATTTATTTAAATTATTAAAAAACAGTACATTGCTTTAGAAATTATTCTGTTGATTTGTTAAAGAAAACAGCTTTTGTAATTTTATGGAAACAGCTAGAAATACATGTTAAGATATGAGCTACAAAATTATTTTGAATTCAATTGGAAAAGATCTTAATTTAACTTAGTCCAAAAAAATAAGAAACCTTATTAATTTTCTACTGAGATCAGGAAAAATTGATTCTAGGATAAACTAATATGAGTAAATATCTCCCATTCTTTTCAAATGACAGAAGTACAAACCACCCAAAGGTGTGTAATTTTATATTTTTATTTTAAACTCTGCCTTGTAACTAATGTACTTTTTCCCAAATTGCTCTGTTATAATTGTTGTGTACCATATATTCACTTGAAGAAATTTTGCTGCTGACCACTGACCACTATAGTTATTGTTAATTAACATTGTTGTAACTGTTAGAAATTAGGAGATAAAATCATAAACATTTGCTAGGATATTAAAAAAGCTAAGAAATCAGAATTAACAAGCACATTCAATATTATTTATAATAAAAATGCAAAGAAAAGATTGTAATAATGTATCTTATCTTATATATTGGCAAGTAATTACCAAATATTACAGTACATTGGGTTAGATGTACTCTGTTAGATGAGCTCTGTTTTCTATGGTACTGAGAGCCCTGGCTGGACTGGTATGTTGGTTAGAGTGTTGCCCTGATATACCACGGTTATGGGTTCTATGCTGGGTCAAGGAAAAGACAGGAGTCAACCAATGAATGCATAAATAAGTGGAACAACAAACTGATGTTTCTCTTTCTGTGTCTCACTCTCTCAACTCGATAAATAAAAACAATGGCATCTCTGATGCTGAGAGTGGTAATATCATTTAATTCAAATATGTAGTTAAAATATGCATATTAAAGTATTTATACCTTTTGCTCCATTATTTTCTAATACAAACATATATACTTACACACCTATTGTTAATTAAAAATCAAACATTTACCAAATATTAAAATTTTTTCCTAAAAATTATTAGAGGACAAATGCTAAAAATTAAAAAATCTTATAATAAAGCAAAAAGCTAAAAATGGAATATGAACTATATAGCAACATTCAGATCTTGATTAAAATTATAAATATACTGTATTGTTTATGTAAAAGAAACAATGAGAAAATACATCAAAGCTGTAATAGTGATCTTTCAGTGGTGAAATCTTTTTGCTAGAGGATCTGTTAGTGATGAGATTTAGGGTGACTGCTGTTTTCTTCATCATATCTGCTAAAGAGTATTTACACAACAACTTAGCATATTTTTAACATCTTAGAACATTTTTGTTATTTTATGTTTTTATGTAAATAGACCAAAGTCCAACTAAAGGACTCATGAAAGATTAGTTTATAAAATTTGCTTTGCCACTCAAAGCCCAATTATAATTTAGAAAGATAAGTGAGTACTCATCTTGTTCTTTTAATTAGATTAAGTCATCTTTAGTGGCTTAGTTTTTTTCTTCCCCAAACTCTCCCTGCCCCAACATTAAAGGATGAAAACAAGGGATGATCTTTTTATATTCATGTTTCTTACAAGAGAAAAAATAATTTTTTGGACCTGGGGGTTAGAATTAAATTTTAAGATGATGCCCAGCTTTAATTTGCATAACATATGTACTCTGATTATTGCTGAGTTTATATTTCCAAGGCAGGCTTCCCTTTCTACAACTCTACAACTCTAGAATTCCTAGATCCAAGCTGTCTACTTGAAGTCCTAAATTGGAGAACTATAGGCTTTTCATAGTCACTATATCTAAAGTATTTTGTATTTGGTTTATTCATTGTCCCATAGTAGAAGCTCATTAAATGGATAAATATATGAATTATAGCCCAATGGGCTTGTGGACTCCTGCAGCAGTCACATAACAACTCAACATGGCTAAGGACCATTAAAAGATTTGATTTCTGAGTACTCTACAATTATGGTTATTAGTCACTGAGTGATACTTGGAAATCATTGCAAAAGAATCCCTTATATTGGTCTAACCCTTTATAATATGTAATGCCATTACTTCATATTTATAACATCACTTCAGTCTTTCAACAAATTACGAATCATCCAGGGAAGATTTTTTCTGTCATAAGTGGAGAAAATAATAGCTATCATTTATTAAACACCTACTATATGCCAGGCACCATGTCCAGTGCTTTTCATGTATGATCATGTTTAATTTTCAGTGCCAAATATCACATTTTAAAGATGAGGAAATGAGCTTGGGTGAGCTTGGTATCCTTATGAGCTAGGTGCCTTGTAAGCTGGGGATTATAATTATAAGGAAATGTAAAGAATAGAACACATATTTAGAGAGATGAAGTAATACCCCAGTGTCTCCTAGGAGGAATTGAACAAATTGAGGTTCAAACCTAGGTCATCTGATTCCCAAGCTCATGCCTTTAAAGAGCATACAAGACAACATATTAATGAACAAATTATCCCTTCCTGGGCTGGTCAGCAGAACCTTGACTCCATGAACATATTTAATCTTACTCAGTAGGATAATGATATTTGGCTGTCTCTGCCACTCCAGGTTCTTTGAACCCAATATACTTCCCTCAGTTGTTTCAGAGGAAGCCACATAAAGCCATAAAATATGTTTTTTGAATGGATTTTGTGAAACTATGGAAGTTGTAATAACCTAAATACCAAAGTGCTTTTAATATGCAAAACTAGGACTTCATGGAGCAAATAAATGAGCTCTGTTTGCATTTCTAAAGCTTGGTTTGAATAATAATACCACAACTTTTGAGGTCCCAGAGCATAGAACTAAAATCATAGACTGTACGCTAATGACATGAAGTCACTTTTTTGCCACATAGAGAGAAAATAAATGTTCTTTATAGGCAAGTTAGAGGTATAGCAGTGGACAGTGGCAAAAAGAAAGAGAGGGCAGGAAGAGAATTTTGATATAAACAATGGGTCCCTGCCTTCTCACACATCGGCTGTGTCCTAGGGAAGGAAGAGAAGAGAGGAATGGTGGGGGCAAGGATACACATCCTTGTCAGGATCAGGAGGCTTCTCAGCAACAGGGAACAATTTGTCTGGTTCTCCAGGGTGAACTTGGAAAATGGTATGTTTCTGAGAAATGCTTGGTCCACTGCCAGACTGGTAAGCAGTTAGGTGATAGTACTTACAGCATAAGCAATGAAGTCTTGACCTTGGGCACAATAGTTAAGGAAATATGAAGAATACCCAATATACAAGATAAATAATATTTTCCTGCATGATTTCAAAAAATCAAAATGAATGCACAAACCAATGATGCATAAAATACCCGATTATTAACTAAAGACTGACAGATCCACCTGTTTGTTTTATAACCCTGCATTATTCTTACTTGTTAAAAGTCTGTTTGCTCCATTCTCTGAAACACCAAAACTCAAAATGTCATAGTGCGGAGTAAGAAAAGGTTTATTGATCAAGAAGATCAAAAAAAGAGATCCAAGATGGCAGAGGAATAAGTGAGGCTATACTAACCTCTTCCCAAGGCCAATCTGGAATTACAACTAAATTGTAGAGAGATCATCCTGAATAACCAACTGAACACTAGCTGGAGAGAAGTAACTAAGAACAGACAGATAAAACCAGTGAACCACAATGAGACTGGTAGATAATGCAGAGGAGGTTCAAGAAGGCTGGCTGAGCTCCCATGGGTGACAGCTGAAGTTCCAGGGAGATATTTCAGCAGCTGGGGGTTCCCCCTGAGAAGTGTGGGGTCTCAACCCCAGGCTTGGATCCCTATCCTATAGCACCAGAGCCAGAAAGGAACCAGGATAACCCCTAGCAGTGAAAAGCAGCAGAAGTTTTGGTCTGCACGGAGAGATAGCTGGAGGTGCAGAAAGACTCTCACAGGGCCAACACAAAAAATTCTGTTTGCAGCCAATTAACCTGGGCTCTGGCAGAGGGAGGGAAGAGTGTACTAGAGCTATTTGATGAGAGTCTGGGGTTGGTGGCTCTGGGAGAGAACTGAAGGTATCTTTGTGCTTCAACTGAGACATTCCACATACTGTAGAAGCCATCTTTCTCAGGCATCAGCCTGAGTGGCAGCAGTAGCCTCATCTGCAAGAATTACTCTGCCCTGCCCTGTTACCACAGAGTAACAAGCTGCTGATTACAGCTTCAGACTATATCACTAATTAGTTTAACAACTAAGCTAAAAATACAAAGAAGCAGCCAAAGTAGAAAGACAAAGAAACAGACCCCAAATGAAAGAACAAGAGAATTCTCCAGGAGAAGAACTAGAAGAAATAGAGGCAAGCAATTTATCAGATAAAGAGTTTGGAGTAATGATTATAAAGATACTCATTAGCATGAAAAAAGACATAGAAGTCATAAAAAAGACTAGTCAGAAATAAAGAATGCAATATATGCAATAAATAATGTGCTGGAAGGAATAAACAGTAGTTTAGATGAAAAAAAGAGGATTGAATCATTGATTTGGAAGATTAGATAGAAAAAAAACACCCAGGAAGAACAGCAAAACAAAAAAGAAGTTAAAAAAATGAAGAGCACTTAAGAAATGTTTTAGACAACACAAAACAACAATATCCACATCATAGGAATACCAAAAGGAGAAAAGAGCAAGCAAGGGATTAAGATCCTATTTGAAGAAATAATGACCAAAATCTTCTCTGATCTGGTGAAGGAAAAAGACATAAAAGTTCAGGAAGCTCAGAGAGTCCCAAACAAGTTGGACCCAAAGCAGCCCACACTGATACACATTATAATTAAAATAACAAGGCTTAAAGACGAAGAGGGATCCGTAAAAGCCACAAGAGAAAAGCAGGTGGTTACATACAAAGGAGCACTAATTATATAGTCACTTAATTTCTGAACAAAAACATTTCAGACCAAATGTTGTGAAATATTCAAGGTAATAATAATCAAGGACATATAACCACAGCCACTTTACCCAACAAGGCTATCATTTAAAATTAAAGGAGAAATAAGGAACTTGTAAGACAAGGAAAAGCTAAAAGTATTGGTAACACCAAACCAGTACTGCAACAAATGTTAAAGGGCTTGCTTTAGGAAGAGAAAGAGAAAGAAAAAATAAACAAAGGAAAATAGTCTATCAATAAAATGGCACTAAATATGTATCTATCAATAATCACCTTAAGGGTAAATGGCTTAAATGCACCAACCCAGAGAAATAGTGTAGCTGAATGAATGAGGAACAGAGGACCCATACACATTGTTGTAACCAAACAAACCTGGGTTCTGCCATGTGGCACCTTGACACATAACCCAACAATTAGTGTTTAAGGAAAAAGGTTTTTATTAATAGGGTTCCAACCTTGGCAGGAGGAAGGGGCACTGAAAGCACTCCTGCTCAGAGCCCACTTCTCCCATGAAACCCAGCACTTCCATTGCTCCCCAAAAGGCTGTAAGCCAAAACAATGCCCAGAAGTTCTCCATATCCTCATCTGTTCTTAAGCAGGCCAATTAACCAGATATCCATCCTCTTTGGAAGATGATCTTGTGAATTTCAGAGTCACTGTCATCTTGCAGCAGCTCTCTTCTTCAGGATCTGGGGTATGTTGTTCTCAGCCTCCACGTAATGGTTCAAAAAAACATGTGCTGTGTTACACTGGGTCATTGTGGAGTCCAGGGAAGCACACATCCTAAGAGACTGAATTCTCCGTACATACTTCAGAGAAGCAAAAGTCTGTAGCTCAGTATTCTTGTTCTCAATTCACCTCCAAGCATCTCCTACAAATTCAAGCTTAGTTAAGCAGGTCCCCGCACAACTCCATCAGCTCTGCTGCCATTCACAGAAATATAACCGAGTTTTGCTCTGTTGCAAAGGAGTGCTTGGGAGTGCACAGATCCGGTGCCCAGGGCCCTTCCAGGGGCATTGGTCCCGTGCAGCTGGACCTGGGGACAGTGCACCAGAGGCTGACTGAGCACTGAACAGGAAGGGAAAAAAGCTACAGCATTTGCCCCTAAGACTGCTGCAGACAGCAAAACCAGGAAAACTGGTTTGGCCAGTTTGAAACCAACAAAAGGTTTGTCTTTTCTTTCCTTTTTTTTTCTTTTTTGCTTGATTTTTTTTATTAAGTAACTTTTTATTTTTTAATTCTTATTATTTTTATATCATTCAATTCTTTATGTTTCTACTTCTTTCTAGTGTTGATCCTTCTCCCTTTCCAAATTTATCTCTTCCTTCCATCTTCTGCTTTTTTCCTTCTTTTTTTGAACCTGCAAGTAATACCATATCTGTATTATCATTTTTTCATTATTTTTACACTTTTTACTGTAATAGTATTTTAGTATTCTTCTTCTTTATGTATAGTCTTCTTTGCTTGGCTGGTTATAATGTATCATTTAATAGGTTTCCCCTGTTATCTCATTTATAGTGTATAGCTAATTAACTGTCCTTCAATTGTGTTCCATTAGTACACTTCTTAAGGCTCCATACTCTCTATTCTTGTTATCTAGATATCTTAGATTCTGTCATATGATTGTTGCTCTAATATTAGGGTAAATAGTAGCTATTTCATACAATTGTAAATACTACGCAACATCCCTCCCAGACCTCAGCCCACTTCTCAGTTTCCTGAATTCTATTACTATAGTGGTGAACTCTATTCTCTCACACACTACACCTATTTACTACTCTTTACTCTCACCCTACCTCAGAATCTGACCTCCCACAACCTCACTGTTTTCTAGATCCAACTGACAATCCTTTCCTTCTGAACAAGAGTCTTATCTTCTTTCCAGCCTTTCTAAAAAGTGGCTAGTGGGGTGGAAGATCATGGTTAACACTACACATAACCAAAGGATCTCCTATCTCTTCTCTACTTGCTGCTACTGTAAATATCATAGGATACTCTCTTGCTGTCTTAAGCCATTTTGCCTTACCCCTCCAACTGATTATAAAAAAGAGTAAATGGAAGCTGTGAACACCTGGATACCAAAAGGAGACTGTACCACTGAATATTACAGGTACTCTACCACAGAAGTACACACCATAAACCCAGGGAGCCAGAATAGATCAATTTAAGAAGCTGAGGATAACAAGAAGAGTCTCACAACCAATGAGAAGACAAAGAAACAATAACCCAAATGAAAGGAAAGGAGGAAGCTTCAGAAATAATGCTAAATGAAATAGAGGCAACTCAACTATCAGATTCTGAGTTCAAAGCAATGATTATCAGGAAGTTCAATAAACTCTCCATGATTTACCAGAAACTACAGGGAAGCTACAATGAACTCGCTGCAAACTATATCAACATGAAAAAGGAAATAGAAACTATCAACAAGGGCCAAGAAGAAATGAAGAATACAGTTTCTGAACTGAAGAACACAGTAGAAGGCATCAAAAGCAGAATCGATGGAGGACAGAGTAGAAAAAAGCACCCAGAAAAAGCAAGAAGAGGAAAAGAGGCTCAGAAAAAAAGGAAGAGGAATTAAGAGAAATGCAAGACAATATGAAATGTAATAATATCTGTATAATAGGGATACCTGAAGGAGAAGAAGAAGACCAAAGGATAAAAAACCTATTTGAAAAAGTAGTGATGGAAACTTCCCTAATTTGATTAGAGAAAAAGTTACACAAATCCAGGAAACACAGAGAGTCCCAATCAAGAGGAACCCAAAGAGACCCACCTCAAGACACATCATAATTAAAATGACAAAATTTCAAGAAAAAAAGAGAATCTTAAAGGCAGCAAGGGAGAAACAGGAAGGAATATACAAGGGAACCCCAATAAAGCTAGCAGCTGACTTCTCAACAGAAATGCTCCAAGCCAGAAAAGAATGGCAAAAAATATTCCAAGTAATGAGAACCAGAGGTTTGCAACCTCGGGTTGCTTTAAGGCTACTTAACCCAGCAAGGCTCTCAATCAAGATAGAAGGCCAAATAAGAAGCTTCCCAGACAAAAGAAGTCTAAAAGAATACACCTCCACCAAGCCAGCTCTGCAAGAGATGCTTTAAGGAAAGGAAGGAAAAAGAGAGAGGAACACAGGTACATAAATGGCAATGAATAAGCACCTATCAATAGTAACCTTAAACGTAAATGGATTAAGTGCTCCAATCAAAAGACATAGAGCAGCTGAATGGATAAGAAAGAATGACCCACACATATGCTGCCTACAAGGGACCAACCTCAGGAGCAAAGACGTACATAGGCTGAAAGTGAAGGGCTGGAAACAAATTTTCCAAGCAAATGGACAGGAAAAAAAGCTGGGGTAGCAATGCTCCTATCAGACAAAATAGAGTTCCAGAAAAGAGCCATAAAGAGAGACCCAGAAGGTCAGTTCATAATACTCAAGGGAACAATCCACCAAGAAGACATAAATATTGTAAATATATATGCACCCAACATAAGAGCACCCAAATACATAAAGAAAATCTTAAAGGACTTCAAGAAAGATATTGACAGCAACACAATTATAGTGGGGGATTTTAACACCCCATTGTCAAAAATGGACAGATCTTCCAAACAAAATATCAACAAAGATATTGTGGCATTGAACAATGCCCTAGATGAAATGGACTTAACTGATATAGATAGAGACTTCCATCCCAAAGAAACTAAATACACATTCTTCTCAAATGTACATGGAACATTTTCAAAGAGAGACCACATGATATGACACAAAACAAGCCTCAACAAATTCAAGAAAACTGAAATCATACCAAGGATATTCTCAGATCACAAGGGTCTGAAACTAGAAACCAACCCCAATGAAAAAAACCCAAAACACTCAAGATCATGGAGATTAAATAGCATGGTATTAAACAATGAATGGGTCAAGAATGAAATTAGGGAAGAAATCAAAAAGTTTCTGGAAACAAACGAAAATGAACTCACAACAACCCAAAACTTATGGGACACAGCAAAGGCAGTCCTGAGAGGGAAGTAAACAGGGACACAGACCTACCTAAAAAAGATAGAAACATTTCAAACAAACAACCTAACTCTACATCTACAAGAACTTGAGGAACAACAACAAAGACAGCCCAGAGCAAGTAGAAGGAAGGAAATAACCAAGATTAGAGCAGAATTAAATGACATAGAGACTAAATGCACAATTCTAAGTATCAATGAATCTAGGACCTGGTTTTTTGAAAGGATAAACAAAATCGACAGGCCTTTAAGCAAATTCATCAAGAAGAAAAGAGAGAAGACCTAAATAAACACAATCAGAAATGAAAGAGGAGAGATTACAATGGATACCACAGAAATACAAAGAATTGTAAGAAATTGCTACCAACAACTATGTGCCAAGAAATTTAAAAACCTAAGTGAAATGGACAAATTCCTAGAACAATGTAATCTTCCAAAACTCAATGAAGAAGAAACAGAAAGCCTGAACAGATCAATAACAGCAAATGAAATTGAAGCAGTAATCAAAAAACTCCCAACACATAAAAGCCCAGGCCCGGATTGTTTCA
>CM052544.1:57710377-57738469 GCA_028533065.1 Trachops cirrhosus | reverse complement strand
CTGGAATGGGAATAAAGGATAGAAACTGTACTGAATAAACTAAAATAAAAAAATTTTAAAAATAATAAAAAATAGAAATATTTTTTAGCAAAAAAATTCATACCATTACAGGCCTGTCTCAAAAAGGAAAAAAAAATCTCAAATAAACAATCTAACTTCACACTTAAAAGAACTTGAAAAGGAACAGCAAACAAAGCCCAAAGTGAGTAGAAGGAAGGAAATAATAAAGATCAAAACAGAAATAAGTGAAATGGAGTCTTGAAAAAGGAATACAAAAGGTCAGTGCATCTAAGAGTTGGTTTTTGGAAAAGATAAACAAGATTGACAAACCTTTAACCAGACTGAATCAAGAGAAAAACAGAGAAATGAACCAAATAAATAAAATCAGAAATGAAAGAGGAGAATAAATGACCAACACCAAAGAAATAGAAAGGTTTGTAAGAAAATATTATGAACAACTACATGCCAACAAACTGAATAACCTGAACAAATTTCCGGAAGCCTATAATCTTCCAAAACTAAATAAGAAAGAATCAGATAATCTGATTAGACAGATTACACCTAGTGAAATTGAACCAGTAATCTAAAAACTCCCAACAAACAAAAGCACTGGGCTGGATGGCTTCACAAGTGAATTTTAGCAGATATTCTGAGATGTTCTCTAACATCTCTCCTTCTCAAACTATTTTATAAAATTCAGGAGGAGGAGAGGCTCTTAGACTCATTTTTTGAGGCCAGCATTATCCTAATTCCAAAATCAGATAAAGACACTACAAAGAAAGAAAAATATACACCAATATCCCTGGTGAATATAGATGCTAAAATCCTCAACAAAATATTAGCAAACTAAATAAAACTTTGCATCAGATAGATCATACACCATGATCAGGTGGGATTTATTCTGGGAATGCAAGCTTGGTATAACACTCACAAAACAATAATAGCGATTCAACACATACAAAATGAAGGATAAAAACCACATTATCTTATTAATAGATGCAGGAAAAGCATTTGAGAATTCCAGCACCAATTTATGATAAAAAACTTTCAGAAAAGTGGAATTAGAGGGAATATACTTAATCATAATAAAGGCCATATATGAAAAACATACTACGCCCGTCATACCCAACAGGCAAAAACTATATATATTCCCCTTAAAATTGGGAAGAAGACAGGGATATCCACTTTCACCTGTCTTATTCAACACAGTACTGGAAGTCTAGCCACAGCAATAAGACAACAAGAAGAAATAAAAGGCATCCAAATTAGAAATGAAGAAGAAAAACTGTCTTTATTTGCCCATGACATGATATTGTACATAGTGAAGTGCAAAGATTCCACCAAAGAATTACTAGAACTAATAAATTAGGCAAAGTAGCAGGGTACAAAATTAGTATCCAGAAATCAGTTACATATCTATGCCAATAATGAACTAACATAAAAGGAACTTAAGAAAACAACCTCATTCACAGTTGCTACAAAAATAATAAAATACCTAGGAATAAACCTAAACAAGAATATAAAAGACCTGTACTTGAAAAATTGTAAGACATGGAAGAAAGAAATCGAAGAAGATACAGATAACTGGAAGTATGTACCATGTCCATGGATAGGAAGAATTAACATCATTAAAATGTCCATACTACCCAAAACAACCTGTAGATTCAACAAAATTCCTATCAAGATCCCAATGATGTATTTCACAGTACTAATACAAATATTTCAAAAATTTATATGGAACCACAAAAGGCCCTGCATCTAACAGTGATCCTGAGAAAGAAGAACAAAGTTGGAGGAATCACACTACCTAATAGAAAACTGTTCTGTAAGGCCATAGTAATCAAAACAGCATGGTACTGGCATAAAAACAGACCCATACATCAGAGGAACATAATAGCCCAGAAATAAACCCATACCTTTATATTCAGTTAATATTAGACAGAGGAAGCAAGCACATACAAAGAGGTTAAAAAGACTTTATTCAATAAACGGTGTTGGAAAAGTTGGACAGATACATGCAGAAAAATGAAAGTAAACTATCTTCTTACACCACACCCAAGAATAAACTCAAAATAGATTAAAGACTTAAACCTTAGACCTGAAATCATAAAAACTGTAAAAGAAAACATAGCAAAATCTTGGACATTGCTTGTAGCAATATTTTATCAGATATATCTCCCAGGCAAGGGAAGCAAAGGAAAAAAACTAAACAAATAGGAGATTACATCAAACTAAAAAGTTTTTTCACAGCAAAGGAAATCATCAACTAAATAAAAAGACAACCCCAAAATGGAAGAACATATTCACCAACACATCTGATAAGGGTTTAATATCCAACATTTATAAAGAACCTAAGAAACTCAACATCCAAAACCAAATAACCCAATTAAAAAATGGAAAAAAGACCTGAATAGACACTCCTCCAAAGAGGATATACAGGTAGGTGGCCAGTGATCCCACTTCTCTGAATATATCGAGAGGAACCCAAAACTCTTATTTCAAAAGAACATAAGCATGCCTAAGTTCATTATGGTGTTATTTACAATCACTAATATTTAGAAGAAGCCCAAGTGTTCATCAGTAGATGAGTGGATAAAACAACTATGGGACATTTATACAATGGAATACAACTCTGTCATTAAAAATAATAGAAAATTTCACTCCTTGTGACAGTATGGATGGACCTGGAGGACATTACATTGAGTGAAATTAGCCAGTCAGAGAAAGACAAATGCCATATGATTTCACTCATATGTGGAATTTAATGAACAAACTGAACTAACAGGAAAACATGGACAGACTCACAGATGAAGAACAGGATGACAGCTGGTGGAGAGAGTAGGTGAGGGTATGGAAGGATTGAGTAAAAAGGAAAAAGGAACTCATGGGCATGGACAACAATGTGTTGATTGCTGTGGCAGAGGAGTATAAGGGGGTTAAATGGTAGTGGAAAAATACAATAAAAGCTAAATTTGAAAAACGGGAGAGTCTAATGAAAAAGACGAGGATTCTAATCCTCAAATCCATCTGAAGAAAATATAGAGTTCAGTCTTCACTTATATCAAGGGAAGGGAAAATGGGAGGGGTTTCTTGTTTTTGTAAAAACTCAAATCCCAATTGAAATTCCTCTAATGATTAGCACTTCTAAAGCAGGAGTTATTACCCTGTAAGCCATGAGAACAATGCACTCTTGAATATGATGAAGTCAGAGAGACTGACCATTTTATTCTGTTGCATTATTGAGCAACAGGAACCATCACTTTCAATCAGTCTGTGGTTTCTGGACTAAAAGCCGCAGTGTCCTTTGGTGGGTGACTTTGTAAAGATTGGCATTGGGGTTTTGAAAGTGGCAACACAAAACTTTACATACACTCTATTTTTTACAATTTAAAAAAGTGTGGCAAAATATATATAACATAAAATTTATCATTTGATTCACTTTTAAATGTATAGTTCAGTAATATTAAGAACATTCACATTGCTGTACAGCTGCCACCACCACCCATCTCCAGAACTTTTTCATCTCCCCAAACTGAAACTCTGAACCTGTTAACCATTGACTCATCTATTCTCCCTCCCTGCCAAACTCTGGTAACTGCCACATAGTAATGCTGATTGGCTATAGAGCTTTTTATTAGTTTTGTCTACTTTGTTCAAAATAAAAGATAAGATTTTGATAAGTATGAAGGGAAACTGCTTTTTATTTGGGCTCTAATATGTCTTTGCAAGGCACTGCAAAGGGAAATTGAAGGCTACAAAATACGTTTCTTTGCATCTGTCACTTCTAGTCAATATTACTTAGGAGTATTCTGGATAATACTAGAAAAATGCCAGGATCATACAAATAAAGTAACCAAACACCCCTCAATGTTCACACATTCAAATTGATCCAACATACTTTAAATTTAGGCATTTATCTCAAGTGATAATGCATAATCATCTCTTCTGTTGGTAGCAACCTTTGATCAAAAATGAGTCTAGTGATTACTACTTCAGTAGTTGCTGCTCCTTCCTGTAAAAACCCTGTGAAACTGGAAAAGACACTGGCATTTGTGCTGCCTGAAATATGCCAAACCCATTAAGCAGAAACAACGACTGAAGTTTATGGGTGCTTTATTTAGATGGCTGGCAATCTGAGAAGATGGCGGGTTTATGCCCTGACAGACCATCTTAACATTTTCTTTCCAAGCCAATGTTTTTTATAACAGAGAATAAACAACGTGCAGTGAGGGGTTTTGAAATTCAGGGATAATTAGTTGAAAAAAGATGGCAGCATTCTCACCCTGGGCAGTTAGTTAGCTGTTCCCAGGGGCAGGTGGTAGTCTGTCTCTCCCTGGAACACAAAGGCCCAGATGCCCCTACTTGTTCCCCAGGCAATGATCTTCAGCAGTGCCCCAGGAAGTAGGCTGTCTCTCCCAGGAGCCAGGATGGGCCTTATCTGTAGTTTCTGAAAGAATAGCTTTAATATATGCATTACCTACCAGGCTTATAACTATTTACCTTAAACTAGAATTTTCCAACTCTTGAGTCCCCTATCACCTGGTCAGTGGAGGAGTCCTGTGGGTTCAACTTTCAAAGACTGTCAAAGATTTCTGACTAGCACCACTGCTACTGCTTGAACTCATCATTCATTTATCTTCCTTCACTTGCAAATGTTCCCTGTCTCAGCACTTGAGAACACCACTACCTCTATCCCATTCTTCACATAGGTGCCAGAGACATCTTTTAAAAATATTGAATTATGCCACTTAGCTTAAAACTCACAGGTGACTATCTTACATATGTAGAATAAATTCAGCTCCTCAGCAAAACTTGCACTGCCTTGCCCCAGCCCACTTCCCTTAGTTCAACACATGCCTCAGTCTTATGTGTTTGCTTTGCTCAGGGGCAGCACAGTGAAGCTTGTTCCCACCTCCACACCTTTGCACTTGCTATTCCCTCTGCTCTTTGCCTTGTTTACTCTTTCCTACCCTTCATACTTCAACCTAAGTTTCATCTCTTTGGAGAAGAGCACCACGTTATTCTTTCATGACTTATTATTTTAAGAAGATCTTGTCACAGTCCTTCTGCAATTATATTACTCCATTTATTGGCTTATACAGTTATTTGTAGCTACCTCTAGATGGTTAAGTGTTACTACTTCAGGGACCACTCTCTCCCAGAATTGCCCTGTAGTAGGTACTGAAACAGCTTGTTGAATGAATGAATAAACAAGTGATAGAGCTTTTATGAAAAACAGTAAAACAGCCACAGTGTGTTGCAATCAACTGAGTGCTAAGCATTGCACAAATAACTTACCGTATTATCAGGTCTGTCCAGAAAGTATTCAGCCACATGGTATGAAACATAGAGATGTGTATTGAGATACAATAAATACTGTACATAGGACAATGACACCTCCGTCTCCTCCAAAGTAGGCTCCTTGGGACCTCACACAGTTCTCCCAATTGCCATCAGCTTCCTTATTGTATTTTCCTGAACAAATCATTGGTCTGAAATCTCTTCCCTTTCAAAGATGATTTTAGTTTTGGGAAAAACAAGAATTCACAGGGCACCAAATCTGGGCTGTAGAGGGCTGAGTCACCTGGGTAATTTGATATTTCATAAAAAAAATTCTGCACAAGATGTGACACATGAGCGGGTGCATTGTTGTGATGAAGCTGCTAATCACCAGTTGTCCATAGCATCAGTCTTCTGAATCATCCTAATAGTTTCTGTGGGGGAATGTTCAAGCTTAACACAAAATTTGATGCGGATTCATTGCTCTACTCACTCAGTTATTTTGAATGTGATGGTCACACAGTACACATGCTCACTCAGTAGCATCTACCACCCCCACTGACTAGTACAGTGAAATTTCCATTGCTCACACATGTGCATTCTAGTCCACTCTCTTTAGCTGCCAGGTTATATTGATGTTATGTGAACCATTTTCATTATATTAACAATGGTTATACTTTTTCCAGACAGACTATCTTATATTAATGTCTCAATTTAATGTGAAAAAAAGGTGACTGCTAGTCCTTAAAATCCTTTTAAGGATTTTGTGTGTGCATTAAAAATGTGTTGGAAGCAATCTGGTGTCCATCAGTAAATGAATGGATCAAGAAACTATGGTACATTTACACAATGGAATACCACGCAGCAGATAGAAAGAAGAAGCATCAATAGCATAGGTGGATCTGGAGAGCATTATGTTAAGTGAAATAAGCCAGGTGGTGAAAGATAAGTGGCATATGATCTTACCTATAAGTAGAACCTAATTAACAAAACAAACAAACAAGCAAAATATAACCAGAGACATTGAAATAAAGAACAAACTGACAGTAACCAGAAAAGCAAGGGCTCTGGATATTGGGCAGTGGAGGGAAGGAGTGAAGGTCCATCAAGAAACATGTATAAAGGACTCATGGACAAAGCCAAACGTGGGTAGGATCCAGGGTGGTAGGTAGGGATGGTGGGGCAGGTATGTGGTAGGGGGAAAATGGAGACAACTGTACTTGAATAACAGTATAACAAAAACTAAACTAACTTCTTTCCTTAAAAATAGTGTAACAGTTTTTGAGAACCCATGGAATGTGTCAATATGGAGTGAACAACAAAATTTACCACAAATATTAATATTAAGGCCATAAAATGGCATACTACTGAAGAATCCATCAAAATAATATCCGTATGTTCAAACTTTTTATCAAAAACATTCTAATCAGTCATTACTACATTCTTGCTTTAATCACATTTCTTTGCAAAGAGATAGGAATTACCTTTACTAAGCAAAATCTTCAGTGGAGACACAGAGATGTGCAAAATTAGCTTTGTAATGAGAATTAAAATCTGCCTGTCTCCAAAGGTAATTCAGGCACACCTGATTTTACTGTGCCTGGCTTTATTGTTGTGTCACACAAAGCATTTCTTACAAACTAAATGCAAGGTCCTTGCCTGCACACTGATTAGGACTGGCTCACCTGTGAGATTGCTTTATTCGTGGTCTGGGATCCGACTGTAATATTTCCAAGGTGTGCCTATATTTTTCCACCATCCCACACTCCTGAGGCTTTTTCTATTGGAATCCCCAGTTAGCTACATATTATATTCACCTGGTAGAGATACATCATCACCTAGCCTAAGTCAAAATTATTACATTTGACCTCATTTTATCCCTCAACAACACTATGAGGTATAGCGACCATCATCATTCCCACTCCACACATGGACTAATAGGACTCATGAAGCTGGTGGTAGAGGCAGAATTAAAACACAGATGTGACTATGCCAGAGCCTCTACTTTGAACTCTTTGACCTTCCTTCCAACATTCTTTTTTTTAATTTTTAAAAAATATGTTAATTGATTTTAGAGAAAGAGAGAGAAACATTGACGTGAGAGAAACATCAATCAGTTGTCTCCCATACGTACCCAGACTGGGGATGAACCAGCAAACCAGATATGTGCCCTGACCTAAAATTGAACCCCCAATATTTGTTGTATAGGATGACACTCCAGTCAACCGAGCCCCACTGGCCAGGGCCCAGCATTCTTCAGAAGGCTCTGTGGGACTGACTGCCTTGGGGCAGAACCATGCTTCCTAAGACTCATGGACAGGGGAAATCTCATAGGCTCCAAAGTCCAGCATGTCTGTGCTATTTGTGAATCCTTTCTCAAGGGAGGCCATCTGCATGTTACTTACTTGAGGGGCATTACTGACACTGTCCTAAAACACATGTTATGCCATTGAGAACCCAGGAAACAGGTTTCAGCATAAGATGAACCTGAAATTGTACACAAAATATTATAAAGTAATTATGCCAAAAGGGCATAATTCTAAAGAATACATCAAAATGAATATAAATCATTGAGATTTAGTTTTCTAAATCTTTAGTTTTCTAAACTACTGTTTTCAGAGGTGATCTCAAATAAAATAAAACAACATAATACATGAAATCCTAAGGATATACAGTTTGAACTCCAGAGGTAAGGAGGTTCCATCACAATGGTTCTTAGTTTTGCCAGTATAAATTACCACCAGTCATTCTACCCAACATGTGACCTAACCATGATAAACATGATGACATGTATTTTACAAGTTGCCATTACATAATAGGGTCAACTTAATATAAATTTGTTAACAGACTATCTTGTTGAAATATAATAAGAAATAAATACTTTAATAGTTTATATATTTTTAATCTCCCAAATATATTCCTCCAATTTTGTAACATATATTTCTCCAAAATTTGCAAAAATTGAAGAATAATTTTTTAAAGATTTTATTTATTTATCTTTAGAGGGAAAGGGAAGGAGAGACGGAGAGAAATATCAATGTATGGTTGCTTCCTGTGCATTCCCTACTGGGTACTGGCCTGCAACTCAGGCATGTGCCCTGACTGGGAATCGAACCATGATCTCTTGGTTCACAGGCCCGCGCTTAATCTACTAAGCTACACCAGCCAGGGCTGAAGAATAATTTTTTTTTTAAATTTGGTATCTTATCCTATTATGTGGAGAAAAATATTATTTATTAAATTCATATTTCTTAGCATAACTTTCTATGTTTTCTACCAAGTTTAAATAGAACAATCTGAAACAAAAACTATCAAACTTCAAACCACAAACAAAAAAATTTGATCAGGATAATTATTGTGTAAAATGATCATTTTTAATCATGTTACAAATGAAGACTGAAATACAAGGAAGATAATTTGCCAACATGCTAAATGCCAAGCATTAACCTTGCCTTTAGAAATCCTGTTTTTACAATGAGATTATACCCTCTTTAAATTGCAGGTTAAACCTAAGATAGTACTTAGGATTTAGATAAGTTGACACTGTTTCTGTTATCTTAAAAAAAATTGCCCTTGCCATATATCATCATTGCCCTTTCAATTGCTCTTAGACTTCCAGGAAGAGATGAAAGAGTTATTTGTACTTATTTCTTTCTTCCCATTTTTTTCTTGAATACACTTTAATCAGGACTTTGTTCCAAACACTGCAACAGAGATTGCTATAATCCAGTTCCTGAATGACTATATCCAATGATCAGTCCCTGGGCCTCATCCTACTTGAACTATCAGCAGCATTTGGAGCAGCTGATTACTCTTTCCTCCTTTAATCACTTTTTGCTCTTGGCTTCCAGAAAAATCTGCCAGTCTTCTTAAGACCTTGGTGTTAGAAGTCACTTCTGATGCATATAATTTGTCAAGGCAAGTCACAAAGGACAGTCTAGATTCAAGATGAGAGAATATAGTCTCCACACTATGCTATGAATGCACAGGAAGGGAAGAAATTGTTGGTAGCCATCTTTGGAGACTATAGCATAGAGAGCAAAAATAAATAGAAGTCAAACAGGTGGATGAAGGTAAAGGACACAGGAGACAGAGGGAACTATGTCCCATCTAGAGAGAATGTCATACCTTAGTGCAATATGTTTATAATTCAGAGCACCTATTTTCATTTTAGATTGAATTTTTGGCAACCCTCTCTCTAAATTTTTTCCTGTCCTCCCCCAAATTATGATTTATAAGATTTCAATTTACTATTTTATATTAGATAGGCTTATTTATGATTGTGATGAACAAAAATCAAAGATATTAGGGCTAGTACTTTTGCTATTTCCTTAGGCTTTCAAAACCACATGGATAAATATCGCTGCCTCAACTCACGGCGTTGTGTTCATATTCAAGGCAAGAAAGCGAGCAAGGGGTGGTGCTGGTCATAGCTGTTTATCAGAATCTCACGGCCACCTTTATATCAAGTTCTCATTTATTAAGGACTGGAACTGAGTCATACGGCTGCCTTAAGTATAAAGGCAATTGGAAAATATGCAGATTTTTCAGGATATATTTTGGTAATAGCAGTTGAAAAGATGTTCTGACTAGCTTTTGTGTTTGTAAATATCTGGTGATTACTATATTTGACAGAAAAATTAAAAATAAAAAATGAACTTTCATAGCATGAGTTGGAAAACTTCTGTAAAGGACTAGATAGAAAATATTTTAGGCTTTGAAGATCATATATCTCTGTGTAACTACTCTAGTCTGCCATTATAGTGCAACAGCAGACATAGACAATATGTAAACTAATGGGCCTGATTATGTTCCTATAAAACAAGCAGGGAGCCAGATTTGGCCCATGGGTCACAGTTTGCTCACCTCTGCTTTAGAATGATAATTTGAACAAATGTATGTATAATCCATGTATATCCTAAGAATTCTAATCCTCTACTCAAATGGTTTGCACCCTCACTAAGACCTACACTTCCTATCTGTGACCGATGTGCTAAAAAAACATTTATTACTTCTTTGCTTTTGTGGATAGGAAACTAAAAACATAAATAAACAGAAACAGGCTCAAATGTTAAGTTAGGATTTTATTACAGAAATAAAATATATTTTATAATACATTTTTGTCATGTTCTACAATAAAATTTCATGTAGGGACTTCAAGTAACTTCTGTATCTTGATAATATTAAGTCATTTGAGAGGTAGACAGAAGTATTTAATACACACCTGTAGCACTGTGATGATGAGGCTTATACAAACATAACCATAACACAAGGAGCATATCTGTAAGAATTATATACTCAAAGATTTTGTCCTTGACAAAAATGATTTCAGTTGATATTTTGAAGTTCTTCATGTGACCTGATTGTTCCATTTTGCCCTTAGGTTTTCAGAATCTCTTAAACTCAAGAGTATTTTCCCCAAGTATGGTATCATCATAATAACTGAAAATGAAAATGCTTTCAAAAATAACTTCAAGTTGATTGTTCAGGTGACAAAATTTATCCACCCACAAATCAACCAGTACCAAATTGTCTGAGTGAAAATATAAAAATCTGGAAGGAGAGCAACTAAGCCTAAATTAAAAAATATGTCACAAGGTATTTAAAACACTGTTTACTATTACAAGCACCATCATTTCAAACATTCTATGAAAGTCTCCTTCACACAAATTGTATTAGAATTTTTTTTAAGTATGCAAAGATGATTTGTGTACTCTCCTCTACCCAGTAGATTATTAATATTCAGCAATTTCCATATATGGCACGAAGCACTCATGAATTTACTTTGTCTTATATCAACCTGCTACATACATTGTGACAATAAGTGTTCAAAAATTTTTTACAGAGTTTAATTCTTATGCTAAAAAGAGCCCTTTTGGTGATTTCCTGAGACCAACTTCTGGCCCAGAGTTAGATAAAATCACTACTATTTCATTTCTTTGCCATATCTCCCTACTTGTTTGCAGAAAATCTATAGTATGTAGTGGTTTAGAATTAACATCCCAATTCCCTAGATCTTTTAATTAATTCATTTACACTTGGGAATCTGACCAAAGCATCTATTCATGAATAGTGTAATGACTACTAAGACCTGAATGAGAAGGCATGATGCCATCTTTTCCTGAAATACGTCCCATCTGAGAAATCAACTGTTTGATAACTGGATTTTTTTGTGTGTCAATTTTGTTTCATTAACTATAAAACTCTTTTGGATATTTTCTTCCAAGATACCTCCTTTTACCATATTATATCTGTTAAAAGGTAGGGAAAAAGATCCAATATGTGAAACTTTCCTCATGCATCTATGCCAAAAATTCATATGAGAATTTAGCATCTGAATCAATTAATAGCCATTGTTATTACAAATTAAAAAACAATTTTAATTTATTGTGCTTAATTGATACCTTCAAATCCTCCATCTGCCAAAAACCTAACATAAGATTCCTGTAGTACTTCTAGTTAAAGTAGTTGATATTGGAGGACTATATATAATCTCTATTTCATCGGTGTGTTCTTCACTTATCAAATATTCTAAGCATTAAAGTTTAAGTGGATGTAATGTGTTCATTTTATATACTTAAAAACTAAGTTAAATCCTTTCATGAATGGGATATATGGTAATCTTTCTTAAAATGTATAATCTTTACTATATTTTTCCATTTAGGAAAAGCCATTTAATTTCCTTATACCTCCCTCTCCCCAGTAAGGGATATTATTTTGACAATGTATTTTCTGGCTCCAGTAAAGTGGCTGCTAACGCAAGTTCCCTCTTGAAATCAGAGAGCCAGGCAGAGCTATTGACTTTGAGATGAGAGATGAGGCCATCCCAGGTACCTTGACAACCAGTGGAGCTTCTGTCATTGCAAATCTGGCTTGAATGTAAATTGTTGACCTGATGGCATAAGGCCGAAAATTTCTTTCACGTTTTCTAGGCTGCTGCAAAACTCTCCTGCCAAGAGTATTGTACAGCCCTGCTCCCCAAGCATAGAGGCAAGCAGCCAGCATGACACCTCAGAGAGCATAACTTTCCTAATGCACACAGATTTATGACCCTAAGTCTGAATACTTGTTCAAAAGCTTATCTCATTTGTCCTGGGCATTATACTGCTAGTTCAAAAGTTGTGATGGAAAAACTGCTGAAGAGAGACTGTTAATTGTGTTCTTCAAGCATTGTTTGACACTTGTTAATCTTTATCACCATACAAAGGAATTTCTTGAAATAGAATGTGAAATCTGCCACTAAGTAAATCAAGTTAGGCCAACATTTTAAGAGGGGCTTAAAATCAGTAATGGACAAGACTGAAGAAAAAAAAGAGCTATATTGAGTTACTCTCATTAAATAGGTAACTGTTTTTGACATCCATCCCTGTGTAGATCATGCCATTAGTCAAAATTATCACTATTGACAAACCATTGCTGCAATCTCCCAACTCAGGGAATCACAGAATGTCCTGAACTGCATGCCCTAAGAACTTGAGAGCTGAGAGTACTCTTGGCGTCTCCTCATCACACCCACAGTGCCTAGCAGAATGCCATATACAATCTGGCACTTAAATATTGAATGAGTTAATGGAAAAAATCTAACTTCTGAATGAATTTAGATATTTTGGTGGGTATCCCAGGAATCCACCCAAACCTACAATTAAATGCTCTTTGGCTATTGCTTTGACCAATTTAGCTCTAGGTCTTCAATCATCAACATATTTGTAATGATTATAAGGAAGTGTTAATGATGGTGAGCACATCTTACATGGAAGGTCTTTTACTAGTTGTCCTAAGAACATTTTTTTGTGTTAATCTTCACAACAAATTAACAAAGTATTGTTACTCTTTTTTTATGGAAGTTTGGCTTAAAGAAAAACTTGTCCAAAGGGCAGCATGCTAGGACTGGACCCAGATGCTCAGACTGCATCATCCTGTTCTTTATTCTACATCATCTTTCCTGTCAGAGTACATGAGCCCAGCCTTTCCTAAGAAAAGGCATATACATTCTAGGTGGAAAAGCCCACTATTTTGGCTAACTGATTACCCTCATGTTTAAATTGTGTTATCCCATATTTTGACCACTAGCTACATTATGCTATTGAAAGTACATAAATTAACTTCAGAGGGGCTCAGTAGCCTCATGTGGCTAATGATTACTTTATTGGACAATACAGGTATAGAACATTTCCATCATCATAGGAAGTTCTATAAGACACCCTTGCTTAGAAGAAAGAATTCCTTATTTTCTAGAACTCATTAGAAAATCTGATGAGAAGAAAGGAGTTTTCTAATAAGGTGTTCTTTATTCTGACAGGAATGGGACACTTTTTATGTGCTCCATTGATTAAGATGTTGTGTCCTGTTTATAGATGTTGCTAACCCCCATCTCATCAGAGGCTCAAGTGCTTCTCCTTTGCAGGGACAGTAATCCCTGGAAAGGGATTCACAGTAATTTCTACTCAAGCCCTTTGCTTTGTTCCTGCTTCCTATCTGAGAGGGAGCTGGCTTGTTCTGTGTTCAAAGCAGAACATAAGAGCTCAAAATGCTTCAACTAAAAGGTTAGCCTCAGGACATCAAATTGATCCATATTTATCTCTCTGATTTCAAGGAAGTAAGCAGCAAAAGTTTCTATATTATGATAAATATTAGAACTGCAAACAGGCTGTGATGCATTTATACCATTTGGTTTTCTTTTTCCAGGAGTTTGTTAAATGTATGCCAGATGCCTTCAGATCATTTTATTTCCCATTAAGAAAAAAAGTGTCAATGTGTTTTATTAAAATTTTTCATTATGCATATTACACCCCAATTTCTATTTTTTAACTGAAAAGGATTGATTAAATCAGCAGGTAGCTACTGAATTGTGTTTAAGACTCAGTGTGACTAGAGTAGATTATTGTTTCCTATTTTTAAAAAAATCTCTGGCAAAGCTTGCTTTCTGCTCCTTTTTCAGTGGTACTTAAATAGGTAGCTTTAACCAAGGATTTTAGTGGTCATTTCACTTCCCACCATGGACATCTTGGATTAAAAAATTCAAAATGCTTCAAATTACTTTGTTTATTAAAAATTGATAGGTAGTATTGGTATAAGAGAAACATATTGTTAGAGGCAAAGAACTGAGAGCTCTAAGCACACCTTGCTGCAGTGCTGTGGGGCAGATTGGGTCTGCTCATTGTACCTTGTACCAAAGTGAAAATAATTGCTTTAATAGTAATCATACCTTATCCATCTAGAGTGCTTTTCATCCCCAGTTAGTCTAAGGCTTTTTATACTCTCTATATAGATACTGCTTCAACCTACACTGAAATCTAGCCACCTTTGGGGTGGAAGCAAACATCCTCTCTCTGCCAGCAATATTACACAACAGTTTTCAGGAGGGAAAATGAAGAATAATTTCTCTTGTTGAAACTCCAGGAGGAATTTCTGAGTGGGAAGAATGCAATTTCTAAGTTAGAATTGGCACTGACACTAGGACTTAACACCCTATTTATAGAGACAGTGGGTGTGGAACCTTCAAAGAACATGAGGGATCACTACCACAGTTTTATTCCTCAATAATTAAGTAGAGTATTTATGAAAATGAAAGCCATTTTCAGTATGACTTCTTGATCTTACCTGTTAGAATTAAGAAGGCCATAGTTTTTTTTGTGTTTTTTAAGGAAAACAATTAAAAAATATTCCTATAATTTTTACTATGCATAATGGACAACAAATGTAAGCAATGTGAATTAGGTCCTGCTAGAACTGATGGAGAGAGATATCTTTTATACATAATTAATTACTTTATAAATTTATGACTTTCTAAAAAGTATAAAAATAAAATGTAGAAAATATAAATGAAAACTATTTAAAAACATGCAGAGTTGAAAGCTTTGGGATTCCCCAAATCTAATCTCCTACAGAATGGATTTATCAAGGGAAGTTAGCTAATAGAGAATAAGTGTGGAAAAGAGGGACAGAAGGTGAACAGACTATAAAATGGTAGGAAGAACAATACTCATTTACTCAGAAGTAAAAAACAAATGATAACCTTCATCTTCTGAGCTATAAATGACTAGAACCTTTGATTCCAATAATTTTTTCTCACGTTAATCCTTTTTAAAACTTGCAAGGAAAAAGGTTTCAAAATCTATATGCAATTTAGTCCAAGAGCTGAGTATTTGAATTGTACTTGAACACCTTTTATTTATTTATTCATTTATTTATTATGCACTTCTTAAATTGTTCAAGTACAGTTGTCTCCATTTTCCCACCACCACTTTCCCCTGTCCCATGCCCCCCACATCCTACTCTCAATCCTTCCCCTCTTTAGCTTTGTCCATGAGCCCTTTATACATGTTCTCTGATGGCCCTTCTGCTTTTTTGCCCCACCTCCCACCTCTCACCTCCCACCTCCCCTCTGGTTACTGTCAGTTTCTTCTTTATTTCAGTATCTCTGGTGGTATTTCACTTGCTTATTTGTTTTGTTGATTAGGTTCCCCTCATATGGCATTTGTCTTTCACCACCTGGCTTATTTCACTTAACATAATGCTCTCCAGATCCATCCAAGTTGTTGAAAAGGGTGGAAACTCCTTCTTTCTTTCTGCTATGTAGTATTGCATTGTGTAAATATACCACAGTATTTTCATCCACTCATTTACTGATAGGCACTTAATTGCTTCTAGCACTTGGCTATTGTAAATTATGCTGCTATGAACATTGGGGTGTGTAGTTTCTTTTGAATTGTTGTTTCAGGATTTTTGGGGTATAATCCCAGCAGTGAAATTGCCTGGTCAAAAGGCAGTTCCATTTTTAGTTTTCTAAGGAAATTCCATACTGTTTTCCACAGTGGCTGCACTAGTTTGCATTACCACCAACAGTGTACTAGGGTTCCCTTTTCACCACTGCTTCACCAGCACTTATTGTTTGTTGATTTGGTTATGATGGTCATTGTGACTGGTATGAAGTGGTATCTTACTGTGGTTTTAATTTGCATCTCTCTGTTGGCTAGTGAAGCTGAACATTGTTTCTTATGTTTCTGGGCTCTTTGTATGTCCTCCCTGAAGAAGTATCTATTCAGGACTTTTGCCCATTTTTTTTAGTTGGATTGTTTGCCTACCTAGAGTGGAGTCATGTGAGTTTTTTATATATTTTGGAGGTCAAACCCTTGTTTAAGGTCTCATTGGCATATATATTTTCCCATACAGTTGGTTCCCTTTTCAGTTGATGATGTTTCTTTAGCCATGCAGAAGCTTTTTATTTTGATGAAGTCCCATTTATTTATTCTTTCCTTTTTGTCCCTTGCTCTAGGGGTCATATTGGTGAAAATATTGCTGCGTCGAATATCTGAGATTTTCCTGCCTATGTTCTCCTCTAGGACTTTTATGGTGTTGCGGCTTATACTTTTTCCATCTTGAGTTTATCTTTGTGCATTGTGTAAACTGATGGTTGAGTTTAATTTTTTTGCATGTAACTGTCCAGATCTCCCAATACTATTTGTGGAAGAGGCTATTTTTACTCCATTTTATGCTTCTGCCCATTTTTTGAATATTAATTATGAAAAAATTAAAGATTAGTTCAACCATAAATTAAGAATGGCTTTTTATAAAGTTGTTTCATTTGATTCAGTATCCAAACAGTATCAATAAACTGGATCAATTGTTAGTATTTTCAAAATCTCCTTTTTCCACCATCCAAATGTAACAGGGTCCAGCCAAGAGGGGGCCCCAAATAGGGATTTGTAATGGGCCCCAGAACTCAAGGTGTCCAGAAAATATTAGAAAAATATATATAGGATGTCCTCACCCCCACAAATCTGAGCTGGGGGAATGGAACACATGGAGCAGGGTCATTCAGAGCTGTTTCGTATAGCAACGACTTTGTAGCTAACCTTGGCATGGTCATTTAACATATCTATAACCTTTAACTTGTTTCGTGAATATGTTAAATAGCTGTGGCTGTGCTTTGAGCCAGGGGGATGGAAGTGACTTCCATCCAAGATGTAACTTGGAGACAACTCACCCTGGTTACATCACCTGTGTGAGAGCTTGGAGAACATTGGCTTCATGCCATGGGGCCATACCTGCTCAGACTCACTATGGCATCCCAGAAAAGCTGGAAGAATACAGGTATGCTGGCAGGTGTAACTGATTGTAGGAGGAGTCAGAAATAGGACTGCAGAGGATGATTGGCATGGGGATTTAAACCCAGGTGCGGCAGCCATGCCAAAGAGAGGACCATGTGGCTTTGGAGGAGGTTGTAACCAAACGGCTGTGGCAGGAGAGAACCATGTGGCTTTGGCTAGAGTCAGGACCATGTGGCTTTAATGTGCTCCCTTTTGCCATGTGGCTTAGGAAGCAGGAGAGACTTTGCCTGGAAGAAAAGGGGAGAAAAGACTCTTGCTGGTGGACCATGATAAGGTACTATATGGCTTTGGATTAACTAGAAATCATGGTGGCGACACAACTGATGGTGCCGGAAGCCTGAATCATGGACTTCTACTTCTTTTCCTGAGATACGGTACCCCAGACTACAGCAGAGGGGGAAGGAAGGGACTGCGTGTGTCTGTGGGTATCCTAAAGAACTTAATATTTTAATGAAGACACTAAGTCACTACTCTAAGTCTGTATAGCTTTTAAATAAATAATTCCTTTCCTTTTCACAGATCTCTGGCATTGAGAGATGTCTTTCCTCTGATGGCAGGTATAGTGAACCTAGTGGGGAGGGACCCCTGGAGGAAAAGGGGCTCCTTTTAGTAATAGTATATCATTCACTCCACCACCCTGGGTCTGTTTTGCAGCACAAATACTATTGATTTGTTGTAGAACTGGATTTGTTTCCTTCTCTTTCTTTAGAATGTTCCACATTTTGGATGTCTGATATCTTTTTGTGGGGCCATTTAAATAATTTCTCTCTCTCCATAATTCCTGCAATCAGCTGCTTACATTCAGATGGTTAGATTCAGGTTTTATTTACTTGTTTGTTGTTTATTTGAATTTATTGGGGTGACACTGTAGATTCTTATTAATTTAGTTCATGTACTTTATGTACTCCATATTGCCTCCTTTTAGGGGTACATACAATTTATCTGTCTTCTTTAGTAATACCAGGATTCATTAGTGAGCACACATGGGTTCATGTGGCAACAACACTATGCTTCATCGTGAAATTACATTTTGCCAAATAAAGTTATCTGTGGTAGAATCTTTGGCACCCAGCGGATATCCCGATCATCAGTAATCTTTCACCTCATGATTTTAGAATCTGTTGATAATCATTGCCTGAATCACTTAATTAAGCCTTGCCAAGTGGTGTTTTTTTTTTAAATTGTATTGAATTCTTTAAAATAAAAACAAACGTTTCTTCATCAGCCAGTTTTTCTTTTGTTACCTGAAATCCAGTTCATAGGGGAAAGTCAGGATAAATTCTTTACCCTCACATATTCTAAGTAAGCATTAGGCTTCTCAGACAACTACTACTTACTATGGGAAGAGATTTTTGATCTCTCCCCAGCCTATTTTATTGCCTAACTATGCTTCTTCTTCCCTGTACCTTTTCCCCCATTCCTTCTTTCTCACTTCCCACTGAAATTCCTCCATGTGATGTCCATTTCTCTGATTCTGTTCCTGTTCCAGTTGTTTGCTTAGTTTTTGTTTTCATTTTTCTTTCTTTACATTTAGGTTCATTTGTTGATAGTTGAAGGTTTGTTGTCATTTTACTGTTTATATTTTTGACCTTTTTCTTAGATAAATCCCTTTAACGTTTCATATAATAAGGGCTTAGTGATGATGAACTCCTTTAACTTGACCTTATCTGGGAAGCACTTTATCTGCCCTTCCATTCTAAATGAAAGTTTTGCTGGATAGAGGTCCTTGGATGTAGGTCCTTGCCTTTCATGACTTGGAATACTTCTTTCCAGCCCCTTCTTGCCTGTAAGGTCTCTTTTGAGAAATCAGCTGACAGTCTGATGGGAACTCCTTTGTAGGTTACTGTCTCCTTATCTCTTGCTGCTTCTAGGATCCTCTCTTTCATTTTTATCTTGGCTAATGTAATTATGATGTGCCTTGGTGTGTTCGTCCTTGGGTCCAACTTCTCTGGGCTTCCTGGACTTCCTGAAAGTCTATTTCCTTTGCCAGACTGGGGAAGTTTTCCTTCATTATTTGTTCAAACAAGTTTTCAATTTCTTGCTGTTTTTCTTCTCCTTCTGGTACCCCTAAAATTCGGATATTGGAACCTTTTAGGTTGTCCCACAGGTTTGTAAGACTCTCTTCACTTTTTGAATTCTTGTTTCTTCATTCTGTTCCAGTTGGATGTTGAACTTTTCCTTTTGTTCCAAATCGTTGCTTTGAGTCCTGGTTTCCTTCCTGTCACTGTTGGTTCCCTGAGTATTTTGCTTTATTTCAGTTTGGGTATCTTTCATTTGCTTTTTTCATTTTTTGACCAAGCTCAATCAGATCTGTGAGCATTTTGATTACCAGGGCTTTAAAAACTCCATCAGATAGGTTGACTATTTCCTCATTGCTTAGTGCCCTTTCTGAGGTTTTGCTCTGTTCTTTCATTTGGGCCATATTTCTTTGTCTCAGCACACCTGTTAAGTTGTAAGGGGGTGGGACATTAGGTATTCACCAGGACTAGGTAGCCTTCCTTGCTGTGCTGTGGCACTGCCTGTTGGGAAGGGGCCAGAGAGGGAACAATGCAGCTAGCCTGCTCATCTCTAGCACACTTACCAAGGAACTCTCATGTGAGACTCTGAGTTTCTCCCCCCACTGTAACCACTGTAGTGCACAGTGAGGTCTGAGTCTCATTTTCTCCTTCAGCTAGCCCCACTTGCACAGTCTTCCACCTCGCAGAGGTTTCTGTCAGTTGACCCATCTGTGCCATGTGTTCTTACTGGTTTGATTGTTCTGGTTGACTTTTTCTTTAATCTTAGTTGTTGGCATTCCATGCCATTTGATTTTCTGGCACTTCTGCTTGTTTATTGATTTTAGATTGGTTTTTATCCTCCTTTTGGTTATGCAAGGAAGTGAAGGGTTTCTACCTAAACTTGTATCTTGGTCAGAACTTACAAATTCATTTTAGAAAAGAATGGTATTTAGAGGCCACAATATGAGCAGTTAGTGCTCATGAAAACTAGGCTGATATTTTTTTGTGGTGCTTTCTAGTGCACAAAACTGTAAAAATATATATTTTTTAAAAATGAGTTACTCTAATATTTTCACTTTTAATATAATGTTGCAGGATTTTTGCTTAAATGTTTTGATTTTTTAATCCTCATCCAAAGATGTGTGTATTGATTTTAGGGGCAGAGGAAGGGGGACAGCAAGAGAGAGAGAGAGAGAGAGAGAGAGAGAAGAACATTGATTGGTTGAACCCACAACCTAGGTAACTGCCCTCACCAGGCCAGGGCTTAAATTCTTTGATTTTGTATTTGTATCTCTATTTTCTTAAGTAGAAAATTTAGATTTTCAACAATATTAGCATATTTATTTATTCTACAAATATACATACTATAGTCTCAAAACAATGTCAGTAACAATGGAGTTGAAACTATTTTGTACTTAAAAGCCTGTTCTAGAATTAGTTGGTGTAATCTTTTTGAGTTGTTATATCATTAACCTTTGATGTGGATTTACTTATTTCAGTTTAACTTGGTAGGGCTCTTTTTATTTTGTCTTTAATTTTATTTTTGGTAACATTAAAATTTTACATCCAAAGTGAAAACTATTGAATAAAACACATGAGGGAAATCTCATTCCCATTGCCCTATTCCCTCTTTTTGTCATTAACTGCTTTTTAAAATTATTTTATTTACTTATTTCCAGACAAGGGAGAAGGGAAAGAAAAAGACAGGAAGAAAAACATCCGTGTGTGGCTGCCTCCCACACACCCCCCACTGAGGACCTTGCCCACAACCCAGGCAAATAAGCCCTGACTGGGGACTGAACATGAAACCATTTGATTTCCAGGCCCATGCTCAATCCACTGAGCCACACCAGCCAGGGCTCATTAACCACATTTATTAACTTTAATTTACACTTAAAGTTTGCTTTCATGAATAAAAGCAGGTACAGCATATATTGTGCTTTATGCATTTGAAAAATCAAAGGTAATATATATTACACACTGGTACATTGCTTTCACACAGTCAGGTGACTACAGGGATCAGTCACCCAGATTTCCCTCAGGAAAGGACGTTTTTCTCAGCTGCTGGGAATGGCATAAGCAGATGGTATTCAGCCATTAGCCCCTTCAAGGGTGCTTCAGCCATGGGGAGCTGCCTTCTCCATGTTCAGTGACTAACAGAAGAAGGCATAAAACCCCTGTAATTTAGACCCAATGGAGGGATCTGATGGACCATCTTAGCACCAGGGCTTCTTGTGGGACCACCAAGACTGTCATTTGGTTGTTCCTTGCACCATAACTTCTCTCTCTGCTTATTTTTTCCTGCATTTATGTTTGCTGACACCAGGGGCAGTATTATAAACATCTTGCAACTAAACTCCATCTCAGAGTCTTCTTCTCAAACAGAGCTATCAGATATAGTAAATAAAAATACAGGATTTCCAGTTAAATTTGAATTTTAAATGACAGGGAATATATTCTAAATGTAGTAAGTGCCCCGCAACATTTATTTTTATTTTTTTTTAATTTTCATTATACTTTATTGATTATAGTATTGCAGTTGTCCCAATTTTTCTCTTTGCTTCCCTTAATTCAGTGCCCCCTACTCCCTCAGGCAATCCCTGCATACTGGTGTTCATGGGTCATGCATATAAAGTTCTTGGCTACTTCATTTCCTATACTGTACTTTACATCCCCATGTATATTCTGTAACTACATATTTGTACTTCTTAATCTCCTAATTTCTTCACCCATTCCTTCAAACTTCACCTTCCCTTTGGCAACCATCAAAATACTCTCTGTATCCATAATACTGTCTCTGTTCTTGCTTTCTTAGTTTGTTTAGATTCAATTGTTGATAGATATATATTTGTTGTTCATAGTTTTTATCTTTTTCCTAAATAAGTCACTTTAACATTTCATATAATAATGGGTTGGTGATGATGAGCTCCTTTAGTTTTCCTTGTCTGGGAAGCTCTTTATCTGCCCTTTGATTCTAAATGATATCTATGCTGGGTGGAGCAAACCTGTCTGCAGGTCCCTTCTTTTCATGACTTTGAATATTTCTTGCCAATCCCTTTTGACCTGTAGTTTCTTTTGAGAAATCAGCTATTAATCTTATGGGAACTCCCTGTAGGTAACTAAAGGGTTCTCTCTTGCTGCTTTTAAGATTCTCTCTTTATCCTTAACCTCTGGAATTTTAATTGTGATGTGTCTTTGAGTGGGCCTCTTTGCATACATCTTGTTTAGGACTCTGTTTCCTGGAGTTGTATGTCTATTTCCTTCACCAAAGTAGGGAAGCTTTATTTCACTATTTTTTCAAATAGATCTCCAACTTCTTGCTCTTTCTCTTCTCCTTCTGACACCCCTATGATGGCAATGTTGGAATGCTTGAAGGTGTACCACAGGCAGCTTACACTGTTATTGTTTTGGCAGGGGTGGGGGGACGTTCTTTTTCCCTCTTGTTGTTATGACTGGTTGTTTTTTTGCTCCTTTATGTTCCAAATCAATGATTTGTTTCTCAGGTTCATCCATTTTCCTGTTGTTATTGTGAATTGTTCTTTATTTCAATTAGTATATCCTTTGTTTCTGACTAAATCTGTTCTGTGCTGTTGAGGTCCTCACTAAGTTCCTTGAGCATCCTTATAATCAGTGTTTTGAACTCTGAATCTGACAGATTGCTTATCTCCATTTTGTTTAGTTCTTTTGCTGGAGTTATTTATTTTAATTGTTTTTCAAGTACAGTTTTCTACCTTTTGCCTCCACCCTAGCCCTCCCCAACTCCATCCTGTTTTCACCCCACCCCCTGTTATTGTCCATGTGTCCTTTATAATTGTTCCTGCAAACCCTTCACCCTTTTCCCCTGAAATTCCCTCACCTCTACCATGTAGTCACTGTCAGCCTGTTCTCAATTTCAGTGTCTTTGGCTATATTTTGCTTATTTGTTTAGTTGGTTGATTAGGTTCCTGTTAAAGTGAGATCATGTGGTATTTGTCTTTCACCGCCTGACTTATTTCCCTTAGCGAAGTGCTTTCCGGGTCCATCTATGTTGTTGCAAATGCTAGGAGCTCCTTCTTTCTTTCTGCTGCATAGAATCCCATTGTATATATGTACCAGAGTTTTTTGATCCATTCATTTACTGATGGGCACTTAGGTGGCTTTCAGCACTTGGCTATTGTAAATTGTGCTGCTCTCAACATTTGAGTGCGTAAGTTCTTTGGATTGGTGTTTCAGGGTTCTTAGGATATAATCCTAGCAGTGGAATTGCCAGGTCAAAAGGCAGATCCATTTTTAGTTTTCTCATGAAATTCCATACTATCTTCCACAGTGGTTGCACCAGTCTGCAATCCCATCAACAGTGCACGAGGGTACCTTTTTCTCCACAACCTCTCCAACACTTGCTGATTGTTGCTTTTTTATGATGGCCATTCTCACTAGTGTGAGGTGGTTTCTCATTGTGGTTTTAATTTGCATTTCTCTGACAGCTAGCAATACTGAGCATTTTTTCATATGTCTCTGGATCCACTGTATGTCTTCCTTGGAGATATGTCTATTCAAGTCTTTTGCCCATTTTTTAATTGGGTTGCTTGTCTTGTTAGAGTGGAGCCATGTGAGTTCTTTATATATTTCAGAGATCAAACACTTGTCTGAGGTATCACTGACAAATATCTTTTTCCATATAGTTGGTTCTCTTTAATACTATTTTCTTTAGCTATGCAGAAGCTTTTTATTTTGATAAGATCCCATTTGTTTATTCTTTCATTTATGTCCCTTACTCTAGGGGGCAGACATATCAGTGAAAATACTACTGCTTGGAATGTTTGAGACTTTCCTGCCTATTATGAGGACTTTAATGGTATTGTGACTTATATTTAAATCTTTTATCGATTTTGAATTCATTTTTGTGTATGGTGTAAGTTGGTAATCAAGTTTCATTTTTTTTTTTTTGCATGCACCTTTTCAGCTGTCCCAACACCATTTGTTGAAGAGGCTATTTTTACTCCATTTTATGCTGCTGTCCACTTTGTTGAATTTTAATTGACTATAGAGACTTGGGATTGTTTCCGGGCTCTCTGTTCTGTTCCATTGGTCTATCTGTCTATTTTTATGCCAGTACCAGGCTGTTTTGATGACAAGGGCCTTGTAATACAGTTTGATATCACATATTGTGATCCCTCCTACTTTGTTCTTGTTTCTCAAAATTGCAGCAGCTATTTGGGGTTGTTTATGGTTCCATATAAATTTTTGAAGTGTTTGTTCTATATCTGTGAAATATGCTATTGTTACTTTAATAACTATTGCATTGAGTCTGTAAATTGCTTTGGGTATTATGGACATTTTGATGGTGTTAATTCTTCCAAACCATGAACATGTTATATGTTTCCATATGTTTGTGTCTTCCTTGATTTCTTTCTTCAGTGTTGTATGGTTTTCTGAGTACAGATTTTTGACCTTGGTTAGGTTTATTCCTAGGTATTTTATTTTTCATTTTGCTATATTGAATGTGATGTTTTTCTTGATTTCTGTTTCTGCTTTTTCATTGTTGGTGTACAAAAATGCCTTTGATTTCTGGATATTGACTCTGTATCCTGCTGTTTTGCCAAATTCATTTATTAGTTCAAGCAGTTTTTTGGAGGAGACAATAGGATTTTAATTTACACTATCATATCATCTGCAAACAATGATGGTTTTCTTTCCTCCTTTCCAATTTGGATGCCTTTTATTTCCTTTTCTTTCCTGATTGCTGTGGCTAAAACTTCCAATACTATATTGAATGGAAGTGGTGAAAGTGGACCACCTTGTCTTGTTCCTGATCTTAGTGGGAAAGCTCTAAGTGCTGTCCACTTAGTATGATGTTGGCTGGAGGTCTCTCATATATGGCCTTTATTATGTTGGGGAATGCTCCTTCTATTCCCACTTTACTGAGTGTTTTTATCATAAATGGTTGCTATACATTATGAAATGCATTTTCTGCATCTATTGATATGATCAAGTGATTTTTGTCTTTTGTATTGTTTATGTGATGTATTATGTTTATTGGTTTGTGAATATTGTACCATCCTTGCCTCCCTGGGGTAAATCTCACTTGATTATGGTGTATGAACTTTTTAATGTATTGCTGGATGCGGTTTGCCAATATTTTGTTGAGGATTTTAGCATGTATGTTCATCAATGATATTGGCCTGAAGTTTCTTTCTTTGCTGTGTCTTTATATGGTTTTAAAAGAGGTTGGGAGTCTTCCATCATTTGGGATTTTTTTGGAATAGTCTGTGGAGAATAGGGGTTAGCTCTTCCTTAAATGCCTTGTAGAAATCTGTGAAACCATCTGGTCTGGGGCTTTTGTGTGTTGGAAACTTTTTGATTACTGCTTCAATTTCATCAGCTGTTATTGGACTGTTCAGGCTTTCTGCTTCTTCTTCCTTGAGTTTTCGAAGATTATGTTTTTCCAGAAATTTGTCCATTTCGCCTAGGTTTTCAAATTTCTTGGCATATATTTCTTCATAGTAATTTCTTACAATCCTTTGTATTTCTTTTTTATCAGTTGTAACCTCTCCTCTTTCATTTCTGATTGTGTTTATTTGGGTCATCTTTCTTTTTTTCTTGGTGAGCCTCTTTAAAGGTTTGTCAGTTTTGTTTATCTTTTGAAAGAACCAGCTCCTAGATTCATTGATCCTTTGAATTGTGATTTTAGTCTCTATGGCATTTAATTCTGCTCTGATCTTGGTTATTTCCTTCCTTCTACTTGCTCTGGGCTGTCTGTGTTGTTGTTCTTCAAGTTCTTGTAGGTATAGGGTTAGGTTGTTTGTTTGAAATGTTTCTATCTTTTTTAGGTAGGCCTGTATTGCTATGAGCTTCCCTCACAGGACTGCCTTTACTGTGTCCCATAAGTTTTGGGTTGTTGTGAGTTCTATTTTGTATTTTTCCAGAAATTTTTTATTTCTTCCCTAATCTCATTCTTGACCCATTCATTGTTTAATAGCATGCTATTCAATCTCCATGACTTTGAGTGTTTTGGTTTTTTTTTTCCTTGGGGTTTGTTTCTAGTTTCAGTCCCTTGTGGTCAGAGAAAGTGCTTGATATGATTTCCATTTTCTTGAATATGTTGAGGCTTCTTTTGAGTCCTATCATGTGGTCTATCTTTGAAAATATTCCATGTGCATTTGAAAAGGGTGTGTATTTTGCTTTTTGGGATGAAAGGCTCTCTCTATATATCTGTTAAGTCCATTTCATCTAGAGCATTGCTCAATGCAACAATATCTTTGTTGATATTGTGTTTGGAAGGTCTGTCCATTTTTGACAGTGGGGTCTTAAAATCCCCTACTATGATTGTGTTGCTGTTAATATCTTTCTTGAAGTCCTCCAAGATTTTCTTTATGTATTTGGGTGTTCCTATGTTGGGCATATATGTATTTACAATGTTTATGTCTTTTGACAAATATCTTTTGGTGGATTCTTCCCTTGAGTATTAGGAAGTGACCTTTTGGTACTCTTCTCATGGTCCCCTTTTTGAAGTCTATTTTATCTGATATGAGTATTGCTACCCTGGCTTTTTTTTCCTGTCCATTTGCTTGGAATATTTTCTCCAGCTCTTCACTTTCAGTCTGTGTAGCTATTTTTTCCTGAGGTGAGTCTCTTGTAGGCTGCATATGTGTGGGCCATACTTTCTCATCCATTCAGCAATTCTGTGTCTTTTGATTGGAGCATTTACATTTAAGGTTATTATTGATAGGTACTCATTCATTGCCATTTTTGTACCTGTGTTCCTCTCTCTTTACTGTTTTTCTTCCCCTGCTTAAAGCAAACCCTTTAGCATCTCTTGCAGAGGTGGAGGAGGTATACTCTTTGAGGCTTCTTTTGTCTGGGAAGCTCCTTATTTGGCCTTCCATTTTAATTGAGAGCCTCGCTGGATAAAACAGTCTTGGTTGCAGGCCTCTGGTTCTCATTGCTTGGAACATTTCTTGCCATTTCTTTCTGGTGTTGAACATTTCTATGGAGAAGTCAGCTGCTAATGTTCTCATGACTCCCTTGTATGTCACTTCCTGTTTTTTCCTTGCTGCCTTCAAGAGTCTCTCTTTATCTTAGAATTTCCCACTTTAATTATGATCTGTCTTGAAGTGGGCCTCTTTGTGTTTCTCTTGATTGGTACTCTCTGTGCTTCCTAGTTTTGTGTGACTTTTTCTGCCATCAAATTAGGGAATTCTTCCATCATTACTTTTTCAAACAGGTTTTCTATTCCTTGCTCTTCTTCTTCTCCTTCTGGTATCCCTATTATACAGATACTATTACATTTCATGTTGTCCTGCAGTTTCCTTAACCCCTCTTGTTCTTTCTGAGCCTCTTTTCCTTTTCTTGCTCTTTCTGGGTGTTTTCTTCTACCTTGTTCTCCAGCTTGCTGATCCAATCCTCTACTTCATCAATCCTGATTTCAAATCCTTCTACTGTGTTCTTCAGTTCAGAAATTGTATTCTTCATTTCCTCTTGGCCCTTGTTGATAGTTTCTGTTTCCTTTTTGATGTCAATAGAGTTTGCAGTGAGTTCACTGTAGTTTTCCTGTAGTTTTTGGTAATTCTGTGAGCTCATTGAGCTTCCTGATAATCATTGCTTTGAACTCAGAATCTGATAGTTGAGTTGCTTCTATTTCATTCAACATTCTTTCTGAGGCTTCCTCCTTTCCTTTCATTTGGGGATTGTTTCTTTGTCTTCCCATTGTCTGTGAGACTCTTCTT
>CM052544.1:57543746-57709877 GCA_028533065.1 Trachops cirrhosus | reverse complement strand
CCAGCGAGCTCAGGAGTTCAAGGAGACTGCACCACTGAATCTCACAGGTCTTCTACCATAGAAGTTCACACCATAAACCCAGGGAGTCAGAACAGATCAATTTAAGAAGCAGAGGATAACAAGAAGAGTCTCACAGACAATGGGAAGACAAAGAAACAATCCCCAAATGAAAGGAAAGGAGGAAGCCTCAGAAAGAATGCTGAATGAAATAGAGGCAACTCAACTATCAGATTCTGAGTTCAAAGCAATGATTATCAGGAAGCTCAATGAGCTCACAGAATTACCAAAAACTACAGGAAAACTACAGTGAACTCACTGCAAACTCTATTGACATCAAAAAGGAAACAGAAACTATCAACAAGGGCCAAGAGGAAATGAAGAATACAATTTCTGAACTGAAGAACACAGTAGAAGGATTTGAAATCAGGATTGATGAAGTAGAGGATTGGATCAGCAAGCTGGAGAACAAGGTAGAAGAAAACACCCAGAAAGAGCAAGAAAAGGAAAAGAGGCTCAGAAAGAACAAGAGGGGTTAAGGAAACTGCAGGACAACATGAAATGTAATAGTATCTGTATAATAGGGATACCAGAAGGAGAAGAAGAAGAGCAAGGAATAGAAAACCTGTTTGAAAAAGTAATGATGAAAAACTTCCCTAATTTGATGAGAGAAAAACTCTCACAAATCCAGGAAACACAGAGAGTCCCAAACAAAAAGGAACCCAAAGAGGCCCACTTCAAGACAGATC
The DNA here is from genome assembly GCA_028533065.1 of Trachops cirrhosus. Lineage (NCBI taxonomy): Eukaryota > Metazoa > Chordata > Mammalia > Chiroptera > Phyllostomidae > Trachops > Trachops cirrhosus. Next base: position 57,709,131 of record CM052544.1, on the reverse strand, counting down.
ATAATTAAAATGGCAAAGTTCCAAGAAAAAGAAAAAAGCTTAAAGGCTGGAAGGGGAATACAGTAACATACAAGGGAGCCACGAGAAGACTAGCAGCTGCTTCTCAATAGAAATACTGTAAGCCAGAAGGGATTGGCAAGAAATGTTCCAGGCAATGAGAACCAGAGGCCTGCAACCAAGAATACTTTATCCAGCGAGGCTCTCAATTAAAAAGGAAGGCCAAATAAGGAACTTCCCAGACAAAAGAAGCCTCAAAGAATACACCTCCTCCAAACACCTCTGCAAGAGATGCTAAAGGGTTTGCTTTAAACACAGGAAGCAAAACAGTGAAAGAGAGAGGGTCACAGGTACGAAAAAATGGCAATGAATAAGTACCTATCAATAATAACCTTAAATGTAAATGGATTAAATGCCCCAATCAAAAGACACAGAATAGCTGAATGCATGAGAAAGCATGGCCCACCCTTATGTTGTCTACAAGAGACTCACCTCAGGACAACAGGCCTACACAGACTGAAAGTGAAGGGCTGGAAACAAATATTCCAAGCAAATGGACAGGAAAAAAAAGCCAGGGTAGCAATACTCATATCACAAAAATTACACTTCAAAAAAAGAACCATAAAAAGAGACCCAGAAGGTCACTTCATTAAACTCAAGGGAATAATCCATCAAGGAGGCAAAAATATTGTAAATATAAATGTACCCAACATAGGAGCACCCAAATGTATAGAGAAAATCTTGGAGGACTTCAAGATGATATTGACAGCAACACAATCATAGTAGGGGATTTTAAGACTCCACTGTCAAAAATGGACAGACCTTCCAAACACAATATCAACAAAGATATTGTTGCATTGAGCAATGCTCTAGATGAAATGGACTTAACAGATATATAGAGAGAACCTTTTATCCCAAAGAAGCAAAATACACACTCTTTTCAAATGCACATGGAATATTTTCAAAGATAGACCACATGATAGGACACAAAAGAAGCCTCAACATATTCAAGGAAATGGAAATCATATCAAGCATTTTCTCTGACCACAAGGGACTCAAACTAGAAACCAATCTCTAGGAAAAAAACCCAAACACTCAAATTAATGGAGATTGAACAGTGTGCTATTAAACAATGAATGGGTCAAGAATGAGATTGGGGAATAAAGGAAAAAGTTTCTGGAAACAAATGAAAATGGACTCACAACAACCCAAAGCTTATGGGACACAGCAAAGGCAGTCCTGTGAGGGAAGCTCATAGCAATACATGCCTACCTAGAAAACAGAAATATTTCCAATAAACAACCTAACCCTAAGCCTACAAGGACTAAAGGAACAACAACCAAGAGCCCAGAGTAGTAGAAGGAAGGAAATAATGAGGATTAGAACAGAATTAAGTCACATAGAGATGAAAAGACAAATGTAAATATCAATGAATCCAGGAGCTGGTTCTTTGAAAAGATAAACAAAACTGACAAACCTTTAAAGAGGCTCACCAAGAAAAAAAGTATGAGGACCCAAATGGACACAATCTGAAATGAAAGAGGAGAGGCTACAACTGATAAAACAGAAATACATGGATTGTAAGAAATTACTACGAAGGATGATATGCCAATAAATTTGAAAACCTAGGTGAAAGGGACAAATTTCTGGAAAAATATAATCTTTGAAAACTCAAGGAAGAAGAAGCAGAAAGTCTGAACAGTCCAATAACAGCTGATGAAATTAAAGCAGTAATCAAAAAGTTTCCAACACACAAAAGCCCTGGACCAGATAGTTTCACAGGAGAATTTTACAAAGAATTTAAGGGAGAGTTAACCCCCATCCTCCATGGATTATTCCAAAAAATTCAAGAAGATGGAAGACTCCCAACCTCTTTTAATGAAGCCAGCATCATCCTAGACCCAAAACAATATAAAGACACAACAAAGAAATAAAACATCAGGCCAATATCATTGATGAACATAGATGCTAAAATCCTCAAAAAAATACTGGCAAACTGCATCCAGCAATACATTAAAAAGATCATACACCATGACCAAGTGGGATTCATCCCAGGGATACAAGGATGGTACAATGTTTGCAAATCAATAAACATAATACACCACCTAAACAAAATGAAAGATAGAAATCACATGATCATATCAATAGATGTGGAAAAAGCATTTGATAAGGTACAGCACCCATTTATGATAAAAACACTCAGCAAAGTGGGATTAGAAGGAGCATTCCTCAATATAATAAAGGCCATACATGAGAGATCTAAAGCCAACATAACACTCAATGGGCAAAAACTTAGAACTTTCCCACTAAGATCAGGAATAAGACAAGGATGCCCGCTCTCACCACTCCTATTCAACATAGTATTGGAAGTCCTAGCCACAGCAATTAGACTAGAAAAAGAAATAAAAGGCATCCAAATTGGATAGGAGGAAGTAAATCTGTCATCATTTGCAGATGGTATGATAGTGTACATAGAAAATCCTATGGACACCATCAACCTAATAAATGAATTTGGCAAAACAGCAGGATATAGAGTCAATACTCAGAACTCAAAGACATATTTGTATAGTAACAATAAAATATCAGAAACAGAAATCAGGGGAAAATCCCATATGATATAGCAATAGGAAAAATAAAGTACCTAGAAATAAGCTTAAGCAAGGAGATAAAAGAACTGCATTGAGAAAACTATACAACACTGAAGAAAGAAATTAAGGAAGACACAAACAAATGGAAGCATGCATCATGCTCATGGATTAGGAAAATTAACATCACAAAATGGGCATATTATCCAAAGTGATTTACAGATTCAATGCAATACATATTAAAGTAGCAATGGCATACCTCACAGATATAGAACTAACATTTCAGAAATTTATATGGAACCATAAATGACCTGGAATAGCTGCAGCAATTTTGAGAAAGAAGAACAAAGTAGGAGGGATCAAAATACCTGACATCAAACCGTATTGTAAGGCCACTGTAATCAAAACAGTTTGGTACTGGCATAAAAATAGGAATATAGGCCAATGAAACAGAACAAAGAGCCCAGAAATAAACCCAAGCCTCTATGGTCAATTAATGTTTGGTAAAGGGGGAAACAACATAAAATGGAATAAAAATAGCCTTTTCAGCAAATGGTGTTGGGAGATGTGGACAGTTACACGTAAAAAGTGAAAATCAATCACCAACTTATACCATAGAGAAAAATAAATTCAAGGTGGATAAAAGACTTAAATATAAGTCGTGACACCATGAAAGTCCTAGAAGAAAACCGGCAGGAAAATCTCAGACATTCTGCACAGCAATATCTTCACTGATATGTCCCCTAAAGCAAGGGACATAAAGGAAAGAATAAACAATGGGACCTCATCAAATCAAAAAGCTTCTTCATGGCTAAAGAAAACAGCATTAAAATGAAAAGAGAATCAACTATATGGGAAAACATATTTGCCTGTGATACCTCAGACAAGGGTTTGATCTCCAAAATATATAAAGAACTTACACGATTCTACTCCAGGAAGACAAACAATCCAATTAGAAAATGGGCAAAGGACTTGAACAGACACTTCTCCAAGGAGGACATACAGAGGGCACAGAGATATATGAAAACATGCTCAGCATCACTAGTCATCAGAGAAATGCAAATTAAAACCACAATGAGATACCACCTCACACCAGTCAGAATGGCCATCATAAACAAAGCAAAGATAAGTGTTGGAGAGTATGCAGAGAAAAGGGAACCCTAGTGCACTGTTGGGAATGCAGACTGGTGCAGCCGCTGTGGAAAACAGTATAGAATTTCCTCAGAAAAGTAAAAATGGAACTGCCTTTTGGCCCAGCAATTCCACTGCTGGGATTATACCCTAAGAGCCCTGAAACACCAATTCAAAAGAACCTATGCACCCCAGTGCAGCACAATTTGCAATAGCCAAGTGCTGAAAGCCACCTAAGTGCCTATCAGTAAATGAGTGGATCAAAAAACTATGGTACATTTAAACTATGGGACAATGAAATTCTAAGCAGCAGAGAGAAAGAAGGAGCTCCTACCATTTGCAACTGCGTGGATGGAACTGGAGAGCAATATGCTAAGTTTAATAAGTCAGGTGGTGAGGGACAAATACCACATGATCTCACCTTTAACTGGAACATAATGAACAAAAGAAAAAAGCAACAAAATATAACCAGAGACACTGAAATGAAGAACAATCTAACAATAGCTGGAGGGGAGGGGGGAGGAGACCGTGGGGAGAAGGGTTTTTAGGAACTATTGTAAAGGACACATAGACAAAACCAAGGGGGAGAGTGGAAGCAAGGGAGGGAGGTGTGTTTGACTGGGGTGGGGGAGAGTGGTGGGGAGAAAATACAGACAACTGTAATTGAACAACAATAAAGTAATGTAAAAAAAAAGATGTAAAACAAGGACATGTCAAAAAAGTAAAAAAAATAAAATTATCACAGTCTTTTAAAAGCATATACACTATAGTTTAAATTTTAAAAATCAGAAACTTTCCAAAAATGAAAGAAATAGAATGATCAAATCATAAATTAATAGAAAGTAGAAGTAGGCAGAAGTTGGAAGAATTATTCTCTTAAAACCTGAATAATTTGTAAAAAGCATTTGGCAATAGATATTAATAACTTTCAAAATATTTGTATATATCAGTCTTAGAACTATGCTTTTGAAACCTTTTCTAATACTGTGAAATGTAGATGATTTATATACAAAGTTGTTCATAGCAAAAATATTGTACTTAAGCAAAATATTGTAGACATAAGAATGAATGTTATCTTCAAATAAGATATTCAAACCTGCTATCAAAGTAACAATGACAACCTCTAGGAAAAATTCATGAAATATCATCATCAATTTATTTTTCTATTTATACCAAAAGCCCTTCAGTACTTCTGCATGTATGTGGAACTAGCGCAAAGTTATAATACAATAGAATTTGATAGTCTACATTTTACAACATATACCATTAATATGTTTCCACTTTGCTACTGCCACCTTATCTTTTTCCTCCTTCTCACCTCATTTAGATTAGCCTATTTACAGATGGCTTTGTACCCTTCCTCACCTTTTTCCATGTTCATGCAAATTATATGCATATAAATTTAAAGAACCTTTTAACATTGCTTATTTTTATATAAATGTGATCAATCTATGGACATTTCTCAATAACTAGCATTTCTCACTCAACAGCATACTTCTTGGACATCACTTTGAGTCACCAGATGTAGCTCTACATTGTCCTTTGTTATTAACTTAAGATATATGCTATTGGTGAAACATACTATATTTTTCCATTCTCCTATTCATTGGCATTCAGGGTAGTCATAATGTTTTGGGTTTTGTTTCACTACTCTAGGCTAAAATAAACATTTTATACATATTATTGCATGTGAGAGCTTTATTTTGGTAGAAAAGATTCTCAGGAGTGGAGTTGCTAGGTTAAAGAGGATGTAATTTTAAATTTGACATGCATATTCCCATATTACTTTTTTAAGTTCTATACCAATAAACATTCACACCCACAATGTAGGAAAGTGCCCTCTACCCCTGTACTTGCCAGCATTTTATTGAATTTTTGTCAATATCATGGGTAAAATATAGTATCCCATTGCTAATAAAATAAAGCATTCTTTCATATGTTTATTGGCCTCTAAATGTCTCTTCTGTCAATTGCTTATTCATATTCTATACACAAGTTTTTGTTGTGGCTCTTGCCTTTTGCTCATATAATTGTAGACATTTTATAATATTATGACTAATATTATTTTTCTGTCATAGGTAGTATAATATTTTCTTCCAGCTTAGCATTTATCTTTTGACTTGTTTTTTTCATATACTTTAACATAAAAAACTGTCTTATGGATTTAAATGTCTCTTTCATGGCTCTGAGTTTTCTATCTCATTTAAATTGCTTTTCCTCACACAAAATTTATAAAAATATTCTCTTAAATTTTCTTATCAAGTTTTTAGTTTTATTTAAAAAATAATTTAACCAGTTTATCCGTCTGACATTTATTTTGTTTGTTGTGTGATACAGTAGTTCAAAATTGTTGTTTTTCTGATGGATAACCAGTTGCGAAAGCACATTTAGTAAACAAGCCACTCTTTCTCTACTGAATCAAAGTACCATCTTCATTATATTTTAATTTTCTGAGTATACACAAATATATTTTTCTGTTCTTATGCTAATGCCTTCTATTTTGATTATCAAATATCTACTATTAAACTATAGTAAGTTTTATTTCTAGAAATTAATCACCTGATGCAATTTTTCTTTTGATATAATTTTTATATATTTGAACATTTATTCTTCCTCATTGGTATTAAGATCATTTCATCTTTCTATTCCACTATTTGCAAAAATAGTTTAAAAGAACATTTGGACTTCTGACACTATAGTTTACTTATGTATTAAATTTTGGATGATTGATGCTTTTATTTAACATCTTTGCTATCCAAGAATGCTATGTCTTTCCTTTCTTGTGGTTTACTTTTATATACTTCAATAAGATTGCATAAAAATTATCAATGATTAGAGTGATATTTGAGAAGATTTTTAATGACAAAGAATAACATTTAATAGTAAACAAAATAAAAGCATATAAATAAAATTACATGAGCAGCATGGTGCCAATTAAGTTAAAATGCACAGAAAAAGACTCATGGGAAATATTTTAAAACAGTAATAATGTGATAGGTCTGAGTGAAAAATTGGTAGATGATATTTATTTACCATGTATAATTTTATTTAATTTTCAAATTTTTAATAGTAGGCTGGACTTAGAGCATGGCTGTGGATGAAGAAAACATATATACAGTCTTATTTTGTCTACTGTAAGAGGTAGTGAAGCAGGAATCCTAGACTCAATAGTGAAAAATTAGAGGCACATTTTGCTGTTTGCCAGTCCCATTTTGTTACAGAATAACTTATAATAAACCTTCTAAAAAATGTGTCTGATGGATTCAGTCAAATAACAGCATGATTGTATGTGTGGAATGTTTCTTTCTTTATAAAGCAGAAACTCTAAAATAAGCATGCAAGTTGTTTGCCAACGTAAGCATTATGTTATAGTTCATAGGAAGTAATAGCAATTAGTCTATAGGGCATTTATAACTTCATTCTAATGTATAGTAAATGCTTCACACAGAAATTTTGAGAGTGCTTTACCAACTAGTCAAAGAATGAACTGAAGACAATACCTAGTTAACTCAAAGGAAATTTCTGTGACTTTCCTAGAAAGTATTTTGATGAAAGGTGAATTACCAATTAAAAACAGTTACTCCTGAACAACTCCTATCCAAATGTTCTTTGCTGTGTCATCTTCCAATATATATCTTCTTTTGATTTGTTTGAAATATGAAAATAAGAGATTAAAACATTAGGTATTTAATAAATGAAGCTTCAAATTTTCCACTATAAAAGTGTCCCTTAAGTCAGCATTTTTATAACTTCTCCTCTTAGAAATCAAGGAACAACAACAAGAAGACATAAAAAAAGTCTGAAAACCCCATTTATAATGAATACAAGGTACAGATACAACCCAGGGACATGAATATGATCTTCCAAAAACAGCTTAGATTGGGAAATGTGTAGAGAATTTTTTTAAAAGGCTGTTGAGAGGGCTCACCAACAGTAGATATTGGAGTTAGCAATAACATACTTACTGAAGGTGAGAGGCATACCCTGTGGTAGAAGTATTATACGCAGTATTAGCAACAAAGGGGAAGAAAGTGAAGTGGGCAGGGCTGGCAATAGAAAGACTCTTTGATCTGGTTTAGTTCAGAGAAGCAGAAGAGGTGAGCCTAAACAAAGAATCACATTGATGTGCCATATATTTTAGAATGACATTTTTGTGTCCTTGTGGTAGCAGAGGAAAAAGCTTTCAGGTTGTGAACCTAGAGATCTTCTCAAGCTCTTCCCCCATTTTGAACTCTCTCACCAAAACAAATCTCTTGCAAATTGCTGACTCACTCAATGATGAGTAATAAGAAAGATTCTAGAACAACATCACACAAAGTTATAACCTGAAAGCTGTGGCAAAGGACAGCAAACTGTTCAACAGATTAAAAATGTTTAGCATAAAATATATCTATAGAGCAGAAAAATACAACTAAAAATATCACTGAGTGCTCTGAAAATATTAAGTAGCAATTACCTCTAAGAAAATCACAAAGGAACACCTGCATAAATAAGAGAACATTATGCAAAGCATAAGAACAGGAATTAGAGGAGACACTGAAAGATAAAAATAGGATATGAAATATGTGTATGGATGGAACATAGGATAGAAGTATAATGTAAAAACAAAAATTTGGGAGGGACTTCCACTTATGACAAGATGAAATAGATGTACTTTTAACTATTCTTCCCACTAAGTACAACTAAAACCTTTGGATTTTGTATATACCTTTGTGTATATATATATATATATATTTTTTGCCCTATATATATATATATATATATATACACACACACACACACATATATATGAACATATATATTTTATATATGTATAATATCTCTATCTATCCATATCTATCTATCATCTATCTATGATTATACGACTATGAAAATTGGAGAGAAGAAGTAAGACTCACTAGGGACATTAGGTCCCAAGGAATAACACAGTGATGAGCCCCCTGATTGTTTTGTACTTCTTTTGCTGTGTTGTAGTGTTTTTTTGTGTGCTTTTGTTTCAGTTTTGGCTTGACTTTTTTTTTTTTGCCCCATAAAAATCACGCTGAATATTGAAGAAGCCAGCAACCCAGAAACTCCGAAGTGTACAGACAAAATAAGACCCAACAAAAGCCTGCTCCCTCTAGTCAAAGGATGAGGAAAAGGGACAATTTTGCGAGAAAGAAACATTTAAGCAATAACCAATATGTTTCAGCCAAATAACAAAGGAAAAAGCTTTGGCTCTAGCACTAGCCATGAGATCAAAGCCAAGTGAGAAAACTAGACTTCCATCTTTACAAGACAACACAATGTCCATGCTGGGGTAGTAGCAGAGTAGAGTGTCAGGGCTCTCATTCTCTTTATACAACTAAATACAACTAAAAATATCACTGAGTGCTCTGAAAATATTAAGTAGCATTTACCTCTAAGAAAATCCATAGGGAGGCTCCTCCCTATGTTGTGGTGTCAGTTGAGGCAACATAGATGGTAGTAACAAGGCACTCTCCCAACAAGGGTTTTATCATCTCAGGTATTGTGAGGAACTAGAAATTCTATAACTACCCAGCAACAATGAGAAGCTCTCCCCATCTTGAAGGTCAAAGAATCTCATTAAACCCCCCAAAGATAAAACTTTTCTGTCCCACACTGTAATGGTAGATGTAGAACACACTGTATTTTTCAGAACACAGAAATTTTCAGCACAATGAATGAAACTTGATATATGCTAATAAAAATGTAAGAGGTCAGGACATCAAAGAATAGAATTAAGGATGTAACAGAACCATCTGGGTGAATTATAAATGTTTAAAAAATTCAGTGAGGACATTGGGGGAAGGTGATGATCTAGGTAACAGTAAAAGCATGAATCCTTTACAATGAAAGACAAGAGAAACTGTACATAGGTATTATGGTTTAGTTGATTCAGTTATTTTCTATAAGGGCATGGTAAACAATTCTGATACCTTATGTTTACTGGAATTAACAATAACATAAATTAAGTGGATGGTAAATTGTAATGTCAAGTGTTTTTCTGTTGAAAGGGGATTTTAGAGATAAGAAAGGGGAGGAGACTTTAATGATACACTTGGTAGTGAATTATAGTTGCACACATTAGCACAAATTTATGTTATCCAGTACAGATACAGGTAGTCACATGTGGACATTTTAGATATGTATACATGCAGGTATTAATATACCAATATGTGAAGCAATACCCCTGTAACAATGAGTACAACTACCACACAGATCTTGCTTTTTAATGCTTTTCTCCAATGAAAGTAATCAGGAATCCTTGAAGGAGCACCTGATGCTAGTACTTGGATGCTAAATATACAAAAATACAACCTAGAACCTCTTGTAACTTTAGAAAGTAAAAAAGTGCTAAAAAACAAAACAAAAATATAAAAAAAATACAGTGATGGAGGTATGTCAAAGGGATACAAGAGCCAAGTGAAAGAGCTCCCAATGGCCAAGCAACAAAATAGAAAAGTCATATTGACTTGTAGTCCAAAATATAAAAGACATGTTTTTGTGTCCATGCAGTTGTAGATAAATCATTCAATGCATAAATAAGGGAGAAGAGTTAAGATGACATTTTATTTTTGCTTTTTTAGAATTACATCTTTTTTATTATTTTTATTTTTTTATTGTTGATCAAGTACAGTTGTCGACATTTTCCCCCCCACCCTACCCCCCTTTGGTTTTGTCTATGTATCCTTTATATATGTTCCTGAAAACTCCTCCCCTTTTGCCCCCTTTTATCCCCTCCCTCCTCCCCTCTGGTTTCAGTTTGGTCTTAAAGGGAGTAAAGAGGAGTACTTTTACAGTAGAGAAACCTGCATTACCACTTCAGCCAGGTGAGCAAGGTCAACATCAATCTGCTGATCATATGTATCCTTGACATGATGTGATAAAAATGTCAATTTACCTCTGTAATCTTCCCCTTCAAACCTGGTCTAGTCATGAGAAAATCCTAACTGTGCAACATTCAATTAAATACTTGAGCAGTACTCTTTAAAACTGTCAAAGTTATTATAAATGAGAAAAGTCTGAGAAATTGCCATGCACGAGAGAAGCCTAAGGAGACATAAGGACTAAACATGATATCCTGGATCAAACCCTAGAACAGTAGGGGCATTTATATTGCATATAAAACAAGGAAATCTTAATAAAGTACAGGCTTCACTTAATAATAATGTATCAAATTTGTCCATTAACTGTGAAAATGCACCATGCTCATGAATGATACTAAAAATGGAGAAAATGGGGTGTGGAGAATCTGGAAATTCTCTGTAACATCTTTGTAATGTTTCCTTAAATTTAAACGGTTCATAAAATAAAGGGTTTATCTAAAAATTACTATGATGTAAAATTAAACAAACAATACAATTTTAAGATGGACAAAAGATATAAACAGACATTACACTGAAAAGGATACACAAATGGCAAATAAGCACATGAAAAGATGTTCAACATCATCTATTAGGGAAGTGCAAAATAAAACCACAATGAGATATAACTACACACCTATCAGAATGGTTAAGATAAAAAATGTTGACTAGTATACCTAATACTAGTGAGGATACACAGAAACTGGGTCACTCTTATATTGCTAGTGGAAATCTAAAATGGTACAGCCACTCTGGGAAACAGTTCAGCAACTTGTTAAGAAACTAAACATGCAATTATCATAAGACTCAGAAGTTGCATTCTTGAGCATTAATTTTTCTGGGAGAAATAAAATTTTATGTCATACAAAAACTGTATGTCAATGGTTTTAGTAGCTTTATTTATAATAGCTAAAAACTGGAAATAACTGTGGAATATGTATATCACTAAATACTACTGAACAATAAAAACACAAGCCATTGATGCATGCAACAATTTGGATGACTTTACAAAAAAATAATGCTGAGGCAAAAAAGCCAATTTTAAAAGGTTTCGTACTGTATTATATCGTTTATATAACATTCTAGTAATGACAAAATTATGGAGGCTAATAGCAGGTTAGTGTTACCTAGGATAAGGTTGATAGGGGCCATGTAAGTCAAGAATGAAGCGAGTATGGTTATAAAAGGATAACAGGAAGGATTTTTATGGTGATGGAGACTCTCTATATCTTAACTATAGCAATGTCCATATCCTGGTTGTGGTATTATATTACAGTTTGCAAGGTGTTATCATAGAGGGAATCTGGGTAAAGTTTACATGGGTTCTCTCTGTTATTTCTTATAGCTATATGTGAATCTACAATTATCTCAAAATAAATATTTAGTTTATAAAATGCCCCATAAATCCCCCACAAAATTACAGGAGAAATAAATATGAAGTAGGAAGGAATATAAGGGAGATGGCCACTGTGGAAAACATGGCAAAGATATATGGAGGACAGAAAGAAAATAAACAAAATGAAGGAAAAATAAAGGCTAGGTCAAAAAATAGTAGCTATTGAATGTAGGAAAGAGATGCAACATCTGTATTTTTAGAGTCCCCCAAGGAAATTCAGAACTGAGCAATTAACATATTTAAAGGCTTAATGCAAGAAAAATGTCCTGGATAGAATGACTTAAATCTCCTAAAAGAAAGAAAGCATACCATCAGCCATAGAAAGCTGACCAGAAACAGTCAACACTAAAAACATATCTTTGCAAATTTTTGAATTTTAAAGATAGAATTTTTAAAAAAAAAAATCCTTGGGGCAGTAAGATAAAAATGTCAACCATGGGGTAAAGGGGGAAGAGATAAAGTCGGCCTCAAATTTCTTCACATTTATTTATTTATTTATTTATGTAATTTTAGTCATTACAAGAGTAGTTCAGAAATATCTAAAATGTTACATTGATGTCATCAATGTTACAAAAAGGGAAAGAAAGTGACAGGTAGCAGTGAAGAGTATCAGAGAGCCAGCACACTTAGTTAGAGCAGACCAAGCCTCTTTTTATTTTTTATTGTTGACATTATTAGATGCCCCCTAATTTCTCCCCCTTTGTCCCCTCCACCCAGCCCCACCTGCTCTTTCACTACATTGTTGTCTGTGTCCATGGGGTATGCATATGCATATATGCATATATGTTCTTTGGCTAATCTCTGTCAGTCTTCCCTACCCCTTCACCTCTGAAATACATCAGTCTATTCATGTATCCATGCCTCTGGTCCTATTTTGTTTGTCAGTTTATTTTGTTCTTTAGACTCCACGTATAAGGGAGACAATTTTTTTAATACAGAAGAGGGTTGAGCAACATCCTTTAAGAATAAGGCTATTAGCCCTGGCTGGCATAGCTCAGTGGATTGAGTGCAGGCTGCGAAACAAAGCATCACAGGTTCGATTCCCAGTCAGGGCACATGCCTGGGTTGCGGGCCAGGTCCCCAGTGGGGACCACATGAGAGGCAACCACACATTGATGTTTCTCTCTCTTTCCTTCTCCCTCCCTTCCCCTCTCTAAAAATAAATAAATACAATCTTAAAAAAATAAGGCTGTTAAACATATACACACCAATAAATACAATATTGAGCATTCAAGAACTCAGAGATTATTTTTCCCATAAGCCTTTATGAATGAAACTACCAGAGGACAAATTTCCTCTAATAAAGAGATAATTGGGGAAATTATAGCAAAAAGACAGTAGTGGGGATTGAATAGGTTTAACTGCGTAAAGTAGAAAGGAATACAGGAATTAAACATAAAAGTAGCATGTTCTGCACCCTAAGAATGATAGGAATAATAAAATAGGAAGGAAAGGGGGAAGGAAAATTGAGCATATCAACAGATAAGACCTCAAGAAAATTAAAAATATTTATACATTTTTAACAGCTCACAGCCAAACTAAACAGAAAAAATCTAGAAATACATATGCAGCTCATGCTACATTAATTGTTTTTTTAAAAAAATTATTGAATTTATTGTAGTGATGTTGGCTAATAAAGTTATATAGGTTTCAGGTGTACAATTCTATAATGCATCATCTGTAGATTGTATTGTGTGCGTACCACCCCAAGCCAAGTTTCCTTCCATCACCATTTATCCCCTCTTTCCCTTTTTCTCCCACTCCCCACCACTCTTTCCTGTAATCACCGTACTGTCATCTGTGTCTCTGAGGTTTTTGTTCTTTGCTTAATCCCTTCACCTTTTTCACCCAGTCTCCCAAGCCCCTCCCTTCTGACAGTAGGTAATTTGTTCTATCTATGAGTCTGTTTCTATTTTCTTTATGTTTATTTTGTTCATTAGATTCCACATGTAAGTAAAATCATATGGTACTTATCTTTCTCTGGCTGGCTTATTTCAATTTAGCATAATGATCTCTAGGTCAGTTCATGCTGTCACAAAAGGTAAGATTATTATTTTTTTTTACAGCCAAGTAGTGTTCCATTGTGTAAATGTACCACAGCTTTTTTATCCACTCATTTACTGATGGGCACTTGGGCTGTTTCCAGATCTTGGCTACTATAAATAATTATGCAATGAACATAAGGGTACATATATTCTTTTAAATTAGTGTTTCATGTTTCTTTGGATAAATTCCCAGAAGTCGAATTGATAGATCATAAGGCAGTTCCATTTTTAATTTTTTGAGGTAACTGTACACTACTTTCCACACTGGCTACACCAATCTGTGTTCCCAACAACAGTGTGGGGTAAGAAAATAGTAAAATTACAACAAACACATAGGAATAGGTCACAAACAGACAATGCCCCCCCACCATGCACAAGCACACAATGCAATTTAAAAAATACTGGCTTTTTAAAAAGTGATAAATTATTTTGGTGTTATTTTGTAAGTTCTTTATAAATTTGGGACACTAACACCTTATTAGATGTATTGGTGAATGTAATGTTCTCCCATTCTGTGGGTCTTTTTTTATTTTGTTCATGATTTCCTTTGCCATGCAAAAACTGTTTAGTTTGATGTAGCCCTTTTTGTTTCTTTTTTTTCTTTTGTTTCCCTTGCCTGGGGAAATATACCTGACACAAAAAATTGCTGTGAGTAATGTCCAAGATTTTGCTGCCTATGTTTTTTTGTAAGATTTTATGATTTCAGGTCTAATATTTAAATCTTTGATCCATTTTGAATTTGTTCTGGTGTGTGGTATAAGAAGATGGTCTAGTTTCATTTTTCTGCACTTATCTGTCTCATTTTCCTATTTATTGAATAAACTATCTTTAGACCATTGTATGTGCTTGCTTCCTCTGTCAAATATGGCATGAATATAAAGGTATGGGTTTATTTATGGGCTCTCTATTCTGTTCCATTGATTTATGTGTCTGTTTTTATGCCAGTACAAGGCTGTGTTTTAAAACTCAACACCAAATAAACCCAAATAACCTAATTAAAAAATGGGCAAAGGGCTTAAATAGATACTTATCCAAAGAGAATATGCAGATGGCCAATAAACATATGAAAAGTTGCTCACTGTCACTAGTCATTAGAGAAATGCAAATTAAAACCACAATGAGATATCACCTCACACCTCTCAGAATGGCCATCATCAATAAATCAACAAACAACATGTGCTAGCAAGGATGTGGAGAAAGTGGAACCCTTTCACACTGTTGGTGGAAATGCAGGTTGATGTAGCCACTTTAGAAAGCAGTATGGAGATACCTAAAAAAATTAAAAATGAATATGCCTTTTGACCCAGTGATCCCACTTCTGGGAAAATATCTAAAGAAGTCCAAAACACTAATTTGAAGGAACTTAAGTATGCCTGTGTTCATTGCAGTGTTATTTACAATCACCAGAATAAGGAAGCAGCCCAAGTGTTGATCAGTAGATGAGAGAATAAAACCATTATTAGGTAGTTACACAATGGGCTACTACTCAGCTGAAAAACAAGAAATTTTTACCCTTGCAACAGCATGAATGGACCTGGGGAATATTAAGCTAAGTGAAATAAATCAGTCCAAGAAAGAAAAATACCATATGGTTTCCCTCATATGTGGAATCTAATGAACAAACTGAACTAAAAAGCAAAATAGAGACAGACTCATAGATAGAGAGCAGGGTGACAGCTAAAGGGTGGGGGGTAAGGGTGTGGAGGGATCAAGCAGAAAGGAAAAAGCATTCATGGACATAAACAACAAAGTGGTAATTGAGATAGGGAGAGGGATATAAAGGGACTAAATCATAAAACAAAAAAATACAATAAAAATGATATTTTTTAACCTTTATAAAGGACACATAGACAAAGTCGAAGAGAGATAGGATTGAGGGTGGGAGGTGGGGATGGCTGGGGTAGGTGGTGTGGTGGGGAGAAAATGGAGACAACTGTATTTGAACAACAATAAAAAAAGAAAAAATGAAATTTTGACCATTAAAAAAAGATGAATTGTACATGCATATGGGAGTCAATGAAGTGGATACTCTCAAATTGTGCTAGTGTCATTGCAAATTAAAATGACTCTTTGAAAAGCAACATGCAAGCAAAATACAACCAGAGACATTGAAATCAAGAACAATCTGACAGCAACCAAAGAGGAGGGAGAGGGATAACAGAGGATAATAGGGGGGCCATCAAGGAACATGTATGAAAGACATATGGACAAAGTTAAAGGGGGTGGGTTTGAGGGTGGGAGGCAAAGATAGGTGGGGTTGGGGGGAATGGTGGGGTGAAAATGGAAACAATTGTACTTAAATGACAATAAAAAAAAGAAAAGTAATATGTCAAAAAACATTTTAAAAAATTGTATTAAGTTCTTTGAATATTCATACAAAATGATACTGTTCATTGACAGACCAGTAACTCTTCTCTGGGTCTCTGTAAAAAGATAGTTCAGTTGTGGGGGGAAAATGGAGACAACTATACTTGAACAACAATAAAAAAAAATTTTTAAAAAGATAATTCCAAGCTGGAAAAAGGCATACAAGAATGTTATGATTTATTGAATACTAACTGTGTGCCATTCATTCTATTGTTTTACTAAATGTTTTAATTCTCATTCCTCCATGGTACTATAATAAGTAGTATAAAAAGATATGTAACAATAAAGAAATGCTTATGAAAAATATAAGAGAACAAAGCAGAATATAGCAAACATATATGGCTATATTGTATGATTGCTGCTACATAAAAACATCTAACAAAGGACCATGTAGTACTAAGACTCTGGAATATATTACCAAAAACTTTGCAGAGTTTTCTCTACAAAATTCCAGTAATGTCTCTTAAAAGCTAGTAAGGAAAGAGGGAGAGAGAAAAAAAGAAGAACAGATGCATACAGCAAGACTAAATGCTTGTAATTCAGAAAAGCTCCTCAGAACTTTTATAGGTTTGTTTTAACACTATTCTAAAGCAGAGGTAGCAAACTGGTGTTAATTTAACCATGTGGCATTCTTTTGTTGGCATTCTACAGTTAACATATGCCCTCCTTTTCTCTCCTTTTCTTTTTTCTTTCAATTTATTATTTTATTTTTTCAATCCCATTTTTAGTCCATACATCTGATAGACCACTACATCAGAATTACCTAGAGTTGAACAGTATTCACAGAGTACCTGGGCTCTATCTAGAGCTATTGGTATCAATATCATTGGAGATAGTCCAGGAATCCACATCTAATGTGTTTCCTAAGCAATTATTTCTCATACCACACTTTGAAAACTGTTGAACTCAATATGTAACATTTGCTACTGAAGTAGCCTTGAAAGAAAGAGTAAAGAGAGACATAGGGGATCTTACCTGTGTCTGCATCTTCAAATTTATTCTATGGATCAGGGTAAGCATATTAGGTTAGATTCAAAGTCCTTCAGATACAATTTGTGGGTAAAAAGAAATTAACGCAACTCGGGGATCATAGAAATCACCCACCCACACACACGTTTTACAGAATCCAGAGATTTTCAAATATTACCAGGTAAGTGGTCTTTGTTCCCTATCCCTCACTGCAACCAGACCAGTTTTTCTGCCTTTATCTGTTTCACACTTAGTATTCCACACAATATTTAATTTAATGAAATTTTCTGCTTCTCAAATAAAAGATATTTTAAAAAATCAGTGTGGTGCTACCATGAACCTCTGAAACTGACTTGCCACATCCACAGTACACAGAAATGTGAAGTTAAGAAAAGACATGTTAGGGACTCAAAAGAGAATAGAAGGTAAATTGTCTGCCTACTTCTAGATTTTTTGAAATTTAAGATTGCTTCTTGTTGAGAAATCCAAACATCTTGGCCTTTATGTGTTAATATTAATTAATTTCTAATATTTGATCTTGGACTTTATCTGTTAGGTCAGCTGACTTCTAACTTTTCTACCTTTGATACAAATGAAAATCCAAACCTCTTGGAGGATAACTATGCTCAAACAGTCAATCCACATATTGTATGTCCAAGTGAGGACCATCTGATTTCTTTAATTTAAAGAATCCTTCCCTTTTTGTACTATACATAAAAGGCATTTAACATAGAATCATAAATGATGGTTTATATATCTATATCTCCTCTAAGTAACAGCCAGTGTGTAAACATTCATCTTGCAAAATATTGGCATAATAGGGACATTAAAATGATTGCATAAATCTAATTATAGAGCAAAATATTCAGTCCTCTGCTCTAGATAGTTCTATACTGCCTTCAGAACATATTAGAAACCAATTTTAAGTTTCTCTTCTATTTTTGGATTTATTTTCTTGTTTTTTGACCTTCATTTGTCATGAAAATGTTAGAAAAATGATGTTGCCTGCTGGAGTTCATGTTGAAAAAACACTATATTGAGGTGCAGTTTGAAATGTGACAACGTATGTAAATGTGTTGGTGATCTAAAAATACTTGGATAAATGATGCATGACAGCCACAGAGTATGCACAACTTTATACTTATATAGTACCTACATGTAGATGTTAGGATTCTATTTATGCACTTATAGGAGAAGGAAAAGTGTCTGCATATGTCTCATAAGTATGGATTCGGCCTCATGCCCAGGGCAGATGCTGCAGAGAGACGTGGGTGGGAAGGATGTGCTGTGCTGGGAGTGGCTGTCTGTCAGAACGTTCCCCAGAATGGTTCTCTGGAAACATGAACAAAGATGCCCACAGACAACAGAAATTTATCCAAAGGGAACAAGTTTTTTCCCATTGTGTTTCAGTATTGTGTATAATTTCTTATAATTCCTTGAAAGTTGGTAATATAGAAATGTTATACATAGTTGTTTTTTATAGTTTATTTTTTGAGATTATGTGTTTATTTTCTTCCCCACATTTCTGATTGTTGTTCAAGTACAGTTGTCTCCATATTCCCCCCAAAAAGCCCCCCAACCCCAGCCATCCTCATTTCCCACCTTTGATTCTACCCCACTTTGGTTTTGTCCATGTTATACATAGTTGTTTTTAGTTAAAGGAACCCAAGCACCCTCATTTCCCAACTACATAAAGACATGGGATCTCTGCTTATTTCTTGTCTATACCCAGGAGAGGGACTCCGAAGAAGACTAAGAAAGAATGGTGATGTTGCTGATGCAGTATGTGTTTAAGTGCTTTGCCCTTAGAATGAAAAATCAGAATTAAGAGTCCTGATTTTAGCACTTAGTGACTCCTTGATCTTGGGCCTCTGAGTTCAAGTTTATAGTTGCTTTGTTTTTGTTTGTTTGTTTGTTTTTTAACTGTAATACAGGCATGATTAAGTTCTCACCTCATAGTGAAGTATTTAAAAATTAACTGATATAAGGCTGGTAAAATGTTCAACACAGTGACAAAGCATTTTCACATGCAATGCACTGCAACTATTCCTTATTTTATGCACCGATATTCTCCTTTAGATAAAATACGGTTTACTTCTTCATTCAGAATAACTTTAGACTAAATATATTTTAATATTCTTACTATGCAATATGAATGTATAATTCCAAAAAGCTTAGCACACACAGCCTTTCCCCCAAATCTGGATTTTTTCCATTTATATCACAAAGTTTTATCATATCTTATTCTGAGAAGTCTCAGATGGCTTGGCCCATTCAAAACTTTAATGATTAAGAGTTCATCTCATGACATTCAAAACTTAAATCAAATTCCATACCTACCATCCTACACTGCCTTCACATTTTCCTTTCAAATTAACCTTAAAAACGTGCTAGATGTGTGATTGCTGGTGAGGAGAAGTGGTGAAATGAAGAAGTTTCTAAAACTTTGTTACTTTGTTGCTTCAGTTTAAAGCATGTAACTGTCATTTTTTACAATAGGAAAAATGACTTACTTATGTAGTTATCAACTTTTACTGCAAAAGAATCAACATCCATATCCACTTGATTAGCATTGTTTCCAAAAAGGTCCTGTCCTTATTGTACATCTAAGATGTGATGTTTAATGATGCAGAATCCTTGCGTTGAATTTGGAAAACTTGGCTTTTTACAAACTTAACATTACAGAGTTTAATCCATATGAGGAACAAGTATGACACAAAAATGGTTTTGGGAGAGAAAGGCCGTTTTGCTCTTCTCGTTCTATTTATCCTTTGACTTCTCATCATCCTCTGTTCTCTCTTCCTTCCCCTCATATCCCCTTGTTTGTTTCCTATAAGGACAATGACATAAAGAAATATGGTGAAGGAAATAAAGACTCAGGATTTGAAACAGCAAATGCATGTTCCATTTACTAGCTCAAATTCCTCAGATAAAGGACTTGATTTTTACAGCAAAAACATTCCATAGAAATACTGTTCAAATGTGAGTCCCACAGTGCCAATTCAACACCCACTCGACTCATTTGATGGCTGATCTCTGTTCTCCTAACCTTGGACAGCCTTACAAATATAGATATAAGTATATGCAAAACTAGTACATAATAAGGTATAATATGTACAATGACTGTTTTTTCTAAAGTGATTTCCTTTAAATATTCTAAGAAATACATTCTTATGAAGTCCACAAGAACAGAATCTTTGTATCAGAATTAGTAATAAAAGAGAAACCTAATATCTTAAACAATTAAATTAATATCTTTAAATGTGGTAGTTTATCTTGCAGAACAGAGAAAAGGCTCACTATAGTTTTAAATAATAACAATATGATTTTAATAAGGTTGCATTTTGTAGTATGTACATTTAAACACTCCTCTGGTCTTTTATGTCATACTCAGCAGTTAAGAAGCTTGATTTGTGGAGCTTTTGTAACCACTTAATTTAACATCAGGTATATCTTTTAGTTTAATTAAAGCATTTCTCTCTTTCAGTAATAGTCAATTGTTTTTAATTCACCCATTATGTATAATTGTTTTCTTTGATCCATTCAAAACTTGGCTATTTTTCATGGCAAATTAAATCAACAATTGACCATTGCATTTAATGCTTAACTCAGTTTTATTTCTAATCTTGCATACGGGGACTTCTATACAAAATTTGCTTTGAAAAATTGCACGCATTATTAAGTTACATACTGCCTACAACTTGTAGTAAAGACTAAGTGTATATTTCAGTAATTCCAGCAGAGGGCAGTCAAGCAAGAATAATCACTTTAGGAAAAGGAGAAATTGATGATGATGTTTTCTATTTTTTCAAATCAAATTAACATCAGTGTATGTGTGTGAGTGAATATGTGTGTTGGGGGCTGGGGGCGGGTGGAACAAATGTATCCTTGGTAAGCCAACTCATTTCTCACTTAACCTCTTTCTCGGCTGAATAAGATACACTCTGTGCATGAGATAGGAGACAAGATATTTTCAAAACACTCCTAGTATTAAACCCAAAGCCATAAATTCTGTTACAACAACTGACATTTTTATCACTCTATTTTGGCTTCTTTTACAGTTTATGGATTTTAAGAATAAGTTCACATCATTGAGAAAAGTAATCGAACTTTTGAAGAATACTAATTCTTTCCAAGAAAGTATTGAAGTAACACATTTTAATTAAAAATAATAATAGAAGCAAAAATAAGTTGGCTTCAGTTTTCACAAGATAATATTAGAAGATGTATTCTCTATCCTTATTTAGGAGATAAAAGGAGGAATTTCTCTTTCACGACATGCTCAGATATAACATGATTAACAAACAAATCCTACCTGCTATCCTTGGCCAATGCTTTTCAATCGCTTCCCATCTATACCTTTTCAAGGAGGCCTTCCACTGAAAACTACTAGTATTACACCAGGAATCATGTGGCCACAAATATGGAAGTTCAGTTGCTTTTATTTTTACATGCAGTGGTATGCTGGTAAATTTTTAAAAACTACCTCTCCAGGAGGAAAAAGCCCCAATTTTAGTTTTGTTAATTTTCATAGTATAAATACTCTTACCTGATTCATTTCAAAGTACTAATATGAAGTGATTGGATGTGGAGCTGGGAAGAGATGCACTGTAGCAGACCATTAAATCATATTTCCAAACTAGAGATACACTACACAAAAAACCTCAAGAGTAAATGTAGTAAAGTAATTGGGAAGTGATGAGTTTTTAATATTTATTACCTTTGTTTTTAATATAATTTAATTGTAAGTTTGTATAATTTAATTCTTAGTAATGGCTATGTTTAACAACTGGCTCACAAGATTACTGAAAATTCAACAATCAACTCTTAGGAGCTGGTATGAAATGACTCCAGCACACCATTAATACACCAGACCTTCCAGTTCTTAGAACTAAGAGAAGAAGGACAAAAAACATATGGCAATCAAAAGTGAGAATCAGTGTTTGTTTCATTTAGATAATCACATCATTCCTTATACTCAAGTTTTTCAGGCACTAAAAATCTTAACCCTTTAATGGATTATACTCCAACTTTATAAATTAGTTTTTTTTCTAATATTTATTATTAGATATGTATGTCTATTTTAATAATTTATACACCACCTTCATGTTTTTCTGCCATATTTGTGAATATCTACTATTATTTAACTCAAAAAAATCAACTAAACTTTTAAAATTTAAATGCCTTTATTTAAAAAGAAGAACAACACACTCCTAAAACAAAATTATCAGCATGTTTATAAACAGACATTAACGCTACAAATTAATGATGAAAACAAATTGTTAGTAAAGTCTAGCTAGACACTACTACTTAGTGAAAGCTCTATATACCTGAGGGCTACTCTCTTTTTGTCAAAAAGATACTTTAGCAAGTTTAAATAAGGTGTTAAAAACATACTAGTACTCGCTGAGACTTTCTCCTTGACATAATCAAAATGAAGATGAATTAAGGTCATTACATAATTCGTTATTTATATTTATGTTCATGTCCTTGTATACAAAATTGTGTAGAGTGTACCTTAAAATCTTTTTGCCTTCCACTAGGGGTGCATATTCCTAGTCCTGAAAAGCACAACCATCTTACCAGTCATAGAGGCTTGAAACCCTCAGAATATAATTTTTCTTTTCCAGATTTCAGGCTCTTTCAAATTCTGCAAATCAGTGTCTTTGTGTGAATTTAGGCATATTACCTAATTTCTACTAATCTTGAATTTCCCACTCAGTTATCATAAAAACACTTGCCTGAGATGACGTTAAGTGCTCAAAAAAACAATAGCTATATTTACTGCTCTGGGTAGAGTTATGAGTATTAATAAGTTTAGCTATGTGGTTTAGGACTCCATAGCAAATTAGAAGCATTAAATTAAAAATAGAAATGCTACCCAGGATCAATATGTTTGGGCACAAAGTAACATCAGTTAATTGATCATCATTAAAAAAAACCCAACCTATAAATAAACAAAATCATGAATGGGTGCTTTAAAAATAAGAGCAGTGAGGAACTATGGAGTACCATCACTGGGAGTTGATGTCTCTCAACACATCTTGAGAACATCATTAAACAATTCAGACTTGTAATCAGGACTCAGAGATATCAAGGAAATTTTACAATGTGTTCACTTATCTCTATTTAGCAGGCTGGTGTATTGCACATTTTGGAAATCTTACTAATATGTTTAAATTTATTAACATTGGCTTATATTGATAAAGTTGTTTGATATATATAATTTGATGATATTTTTAGACTAAACAATTTTAAAAATACACTAAAATTTTAATATTTATTTCTGAATTTTGGATTATAGATGAGTTTTACATTCTTTTGTGTGATAATTTCTAATTTTTCTAAAAACAGCATGTTTTTTGTGCTCCATAAAAAATAAAAATTTTTAAAGAAAAAGCTTCAGTTCAGAAACTTTTGTTCAAAATTACATTCTGCTTTCATTAATGCCATTGATAAAGTTGTTATTGTTAAATCTTCAATCAAGTGTTAGTAATTCAGATTTATGTAAATATAAGGAACATATCATTTCAGAACTATCCCATTGACAGACATTGAATTAAACTCATTTTTATGATTATGACAAATTTATATATTTTTGTCGTTCTTTGCTAAGAACTTTTCTGTTGAGGTTTTCGTAGAACGTGTGAAGAATTGCAAATCAAATGTAAAAAGAAAACCTGGATTACATAGCTCAAAAGATTGTTAAAAAATCAAATAAAGTTGTGGCTGTTTGATTTATAAACACTATTATAAAACAGTGCCAATTAATATTATTGTTGCCATATATTTGGCTTCCTTCTAAAACTCGTGAATTTTAATTTTGGGGTTTGTGACTGTCTCTTGAATTGAAGATACTGTCGGATAAAGCTTCTTATATAAGTGAGGTGCTAGTAGTATTTTCTCTAGTTTTAGTAATGTCCAGAAAATCCCAAATCATATAACTGAGCAAAAAATTTTAAAAAAATAGACATGGTCTATTTTTGGTCAAGATGAGGGAGTAGATAAATGCTATGCTCACCTACTCACACAACACATTGAAGTTACAACTAAATTATAGAACAATCAACGTGGAGAACCATCTGAATACTAGCTGAACTAAAGTCCTACAACTAAGAATACCAAGAAGAAGTCACATTGAGACTGGTAGGAGGGGTACAGACACCGAAGTGCCTGGCCCCACAACCATTTGTGGAAATTGAGAGAACTGGGAGGTACATCTCAGTTGCAGAGGTCCTACCTGGAGAGCAAGGGGACTGAGCCCCTCACTGAGCTCCCCATCTCAGACCACCAGTGTCGGGAAGAACAGTGCCCACAACATCTGGCTGTGAAAATCAACCAGGATTATACACATCCAGGTGAGATGGAAGACTGCAGAAAGCCTCTTAATGAGCCTGCACACAGACTTACTTGCTCAGAGGCACTCATGCTGGACTCTAGAGAAGGGACCATAGCTCAGGGTGTGCCAGAGACATACAGGAGGAAACTGAGTTGTGTGGCTTCAGGGTGAGGGCTGGAAGGACAGATGCCATTGACCCAGTGTTGAGCCCTTCTCCCACACAGCAGGACAGGAGTGCCATCTTTCCTGTGATGGGCTCTCCCCTCAACCAGCCTGCAGGGGGCAGACAGGCACCAAATCTGAATGTGCATTAGCCTCGTGCACACCATTTGCTCTATCCTGAAGACTGTGAAACCCTGACCTACCCAACTCATGTACTTCCAAGGCTCTTTCAGTGGCTGAGCTTCACAGGCAGCTGGAAACACAGATGGACCTGTAGAACATTATAAGTGAAATAAGCCAGTCAGAGAAATCAAGTACTATATTACTTCACTCATATGTGAAGTCTAATGAACAAAATGTACTAACAAGTAAAAATAGTGACACACTCAGAGATAGAGAGTAGGCTGATAGCTTTAGGGGCAGAAGAGTGGTGGCTGGAGGGACAGAGGGTTTGAGCAAAATAAAAAAAGAAAGAACTCTTGGACATGGACAACAGTGGGGTGAATGCAGAGGAGAGTGAAAGTGGAAGAGGCCATATAGGACATAAAAGGTGATGGAATTTTTAATTAATAAAGAAATAAAGAATACAATAACTGAAATGAAAAATAAACTAGAAGGAATCAATAGCTGGATAGATTAAGCAGAGGATCAAATCACAGATTTGGAAGACAAAGTAGCAAAAAACACACAATGAGAACATCAAGAAAAATAAAGAATAAAAAAATGAGGATAGTTTAAGGGATCTCTGGGACATTAAGAATAATAACATTTTCATCTTAAGGTTACCAGAAGGAGAAGAGAAGAGCAAAAGATTAAGAAGCTTCTTGAAGAAATAATGATTGAAAACTTCCCTAACTTGCTGAAGGAAATAGATAAACAATTCTGGGAAGCACAGAGAGTCCCAAACAAGATGAACCCAAATAAGCCCATCACAAGACACATAATAATTAAAATGCCAAAGGTTAAAGATATGAAAAAAATCTTAAAATCAGCAACGGAAAGGCAGTTAGTTACCTACAAGAGAGCTCCCATAAGAATGTCAGATGATTTCAACAAAAACTTTGCATGGCAGAAAGCAGAAAATATTCAAACTAATGTAAACCAAGGACCTACCATCAAGACTACCCTATCTACCATGATTATCATTTCAAATTGAGAGATTAAACAGCTTCCCAGATAAGAAAAAGCTAAAGGAGTTCACCACTACCAAATCAGTATTATAAGAAATGTTAAAAGGAAGTCTTTAAGGAGAAGGAAAAAAACCCCACAAATATGAATAATAAATGGCAGTAACTATGTACCTGTCAATAATTACTTTACATGTAAATAGATTAAATGCTTAAATCAGAAGACAAAGGGCACCGGCTAGTGTGGCTCAGTCTATTGAATGTCAGCCTGCCAATCAAAGGGTGGCCGGTTTGATCCCTCGTCAGGGCACAAGCCTGGGTTGCAGGCCAGGTCCCCAGTTAGGGGCCCATGAGAGGCAACCACACATTGATGTTTCTCTCCCTCTCTTTCTCCCTCTCTTCCCTTCTGTCTAAAAATAAATAAAATAAAAATTAAAAAGACAATGGGTAGCTTAACTGATAGAAAAACAAGACCCATACATATGTTGTTCATAAGAGATCCACTTCAGATTAAAAGACATACACAAACTGAAAGTAACTGAACAGAAAAAGATATTCCATGTAAATAGAGATGAAAAAAGTTGGGGTAGTAATATTTATATCAGATAAAATAGACTTTAAAACAAAGAATATAATGAGACAAAGAAAAATATTTAATAATGATAAAGCAATCAATCCAAAATGAGGATATAACCCTTGTAAACATTTATGCACCCAACACAGGATCACCTAGATATATAAAGCAAATAGTGATAGACTTAAAGGGAGAGATCAAGAGAGATCAAGAATCACAGGGAGGGACTTTAAAACCCCTTTGACATCAATGGATAGATATTCCAGACATGGAAAGAGTAGCCTTCAATAACACATTAGTCCAGATAGGTTTAGTTGTTATTTTTAGAGCATTTCACCCCAAAGCAGCAAAATATACATATTTTCTTCCTTTAAAATATACTTTATTGATTATGCTATTACATTCCACTTCTTTATTCCCCTCTGCCCTGCACCACACCTTCCTTCACATCTCCACCTTAGTTCAGGTCGATAGGCTGTACTTATAAGTGCTTTGGCTTCTCCATTTCATATATGATTCTTTTTAAAAATATTTTATTTATTTATTTTTAGAGAGACAGTAAGGGAGGGATAAAGAGAGGAAGACAAACATCAATGTGTGGTTGCCTCTCAAGCACCCCCTTCATTGGGGACCCAGCCTGCAACCCAGGCCTGTACCCTGACTGTGAATTGAACCAGCAGCCCTATGGTTCTCAAGCTGGCCCTCAATCCACTGAGCCACACCAGCTAGGACCCTAAACTATTTATATTCTTAACCTCCTTCTGTATATTTTGTACCTACCATCTATGCTTCTTATTCCCTGTAACTTTACCCTTATTCTCCCCCTTCCTCATTCCCACTGATAACTCTCCATATGATCTCCATTTCTGTGATTCTGTTCCAGTTCTAGTTGTTTGCTTAGTTTGTTTTTGTTTTTGTTTTTTTAGGTTCAGTTGTTGATAGTTGTGAGTTTGTTGTCATTTTATTATTAATGTTTTTGATCTTCTTCTTTTTCTTAGATAAGTCCCTTTAACATTTCATATAATAAGAGCTTGGTGATGATGAACTCCTTTAACTTGACCTTATCTGGGAAGCATTTTATCTGCCTTTCTATTCTAAATGATAGCTTTGTTGGATAGAGTAATCTAGGGTGTAGGTCCTTGCCTTTCATGGCTTGTAATACATCTTTTCAGCTCCTTCTTGCCTGCAAAGTTTCTTTTGAGAAATAAGCTGATAGTCTAATGGAAACTCCTTTGTAGGTAACTGTTTCCTTTTCTCTTGCTGCTTTTAAGTATTTCTCCTTATCTTTAATCTTGGGTAACTTAAACGTGATGTACCTTGGTGTGTTCCTCCTTGGGTCCAACTTCTTTGGGACTCTCTTGAGTTCCCTGGACTTCCTGGAAGTCTATTTCCTTTGCCAGATTGAGGAGGTTTTCCTTCATTATTCGTTCAAATAAGTTTTCAATTCCTTGTTCTTCCTCTTCTCCTTCTAACACCCCTATGATTCAGATGTTGAAACATTTACATTTATCCTGGAGGATCCGAAGCCTCTCCTTAATTTTTTGAACTTGTGTTTCTTCATTTTGTTCTGGTGGAATATTTATTTCTTCCTTCTCCTTCAAATCATTGATTTGAGTTCCAATTTCCTTCCCTTCATTCTTGGTTCGCTATACATTTGTCTTCATTTCACTTTGCATAGCCTTCATTTTTTCCTCTATTTTACAACCATACTCAACCATTTTTGTGAGCATCCTGATTACCAGTGTTTTGAATTCTACATCTGATAGGTTGGCTATCTCTTCATTGTTTAGTTTTATTTTTGGAGTTTTGATCTGTTCTTTCTTCAGGGACTTTTTTTTCCTTTGTGCAGCTGTTCTGATGTAAGGGGTGGAGCCTTAGGTATTCATCAGGGTGGGGAACCCCCACTGCTACACTGTGATGCTATGTGTGGGGAAGGGTCATAGAGGTAACAATGCCCCTTACTTGGCTCTCTGCAGGCTTTCAGTCACTTCCCCCCTGCTTCCCACAAGCAAATTGGGCCCTTCTGGTGCTGATTACCAAGTGGGTGGGCTTGTATATGTTCTAAGACCCTACAAGTCTCTCCAACAAACTCTTCTGTGAGGCTAGGAGTTTCTCTCACTGCTGCTGTAACCCCCATAGGATTTTACCACCAGAGGTTTTGAGGCTTTATTTCCCCATGCTGTAATCCTGGGTTGCATGGTCTGTATCACTCCCCAGTTTATCCACACTGGGGATAAACCCAGTTTTCCCAGGTTATCTGGTTATCCACATGCAAATGTGGGACCACCTTGTCCACCAGCTACTGCCTCACCCATCTGGTTCTCCAGCTGCCACCTTGCAGGAGGTCCTCTTCACACCAGCTCTCTGCGACCCCCAATCCTACCAGTCTGAATGAATGTTTCTTCTTTAACTCCTTGGTTGTCAGACTTCCATACAGTTAGATTTTCTGGCAGTTCTGGTTATTTTTGTTTTTAAATTTTTTGTTCTCCTTCTTTTGGTTGTGCAAGAAGGCAAAGTATATCTATCTACTCCTCCATCTTGGGTGGGAGTAATATATATTTTTTCAAGTGCACGTGAAACATTTTTTAGGATACATCTTGTTAGATCATAAAACAAGGCCCAGTATATTTAAGAAGATTGAAATCATATCAAGCGTCTTCTCTGATAACCATGGTAGAAAATAAGTAATAAATTACACACAAAAAAAACACCCTGAAAAACACACAAACACATGGAGGCTAAGTAACATGCTACTAAATAACAAATGGCATAACAATGAAATGAAGGAAGAAATCAAAAGGTACTTGAGATAAATGAAAATAAAAACACAATCATGCAAACACTATGGGACACAGTGAAAGCAATCCTAAAAGGGAAATTAATAGTGATACAGGCCTACCTCAAGAAACAAGAAAACTTTGCAATAAGCAATCTAATAATACACCTTAAGGGAACTAGAAAAAGAACAATGAAGAAAGCCCAAAGTGAATAGAAGGAAGGAAATAATAGAAATCAGAGTAGAATAGATGAAATAAAGTCTGACAAAAACAATAGAAAAGATTAATAAAACCAAAAGACAATTCTTTAGAAATATAACAAAAATTATGAATTTAAATGAAACTCATTAAGAAAAAAAGAGGACCCAAATAAATAAAATCTGAAATGAAAGAGGAGACATAACAATTGATCACAAAAATATTGTAACCAGTTATGCGCCAACAGACTAGACAATTAGAAGACATGGACGAATTCCTAGAAAGATAACATATTCCAAGACTGAATGAAGTATAAACAGAAAATGTGAACAGACCAATTAAAACCAACAAAATTGAAACAGTAATCAAAAAGCTTCCAACTAACAAAAGTCCTGAACCAGATGGCTTCAGAGGTGAATTTGACCAAACATGCAAAGAAGAAATAACATCTATCCTTTAAAAACTATTTCAAAAAATCTAATAGGAGGGAAGACTCCCAGTGTCATTTTATGAAGTCAGCATTATCCTAATTCCAAAACCAGATTGACACTATAAAAAAATGGTTATAGTCCAATACCCCTGATGAACATAGGTGGCAAAATACTCAACAAAATATTAGCAAACCTAATTACCTAACACTTTAAAAAGATTACAGACCATGATTAGGTGGTATTTCTTCCTGGGATGAAAAGTTGCTATGATAATAGCTGTAAATCAATTAACATAATACACCACAAGAACAAAATGGAGGATAAAAAAAATCACATGATCATATCAACAGATGCAGGAAAAGCTTTTTGCAAAATCTAGTGCCCATTTTATAATAAAGACTTTCAGCAAAACATAAATAGTGGGAATGTATCTCATCATAATATGGCCATATATAACACACAACTAACATCATAATCAAAGGGAAAAACTTCAAATGTTTCCCTAAAGATCGGGCACAAGGCAAGGGTGTCATCCACTTTCACTGCATTTATTCAACATAGTCCTGGAAGTCCTAGCCTCAACAATCAGAGAAGAAGAAGAACAAAGTCCTAAATTGGAAAGGAAGACATAAAACTGCCATTATTTTCAGATGGCATGATGCTGTATATAGAGAACCCTGAAAATTCCAGCGGAAAGCTATTAGAACTCATAAATGAGCTCAGTTAAGTTTTAGGATACTAAATAAATATTCAGAAATTCATTGTATTTGTATATATCAATAATAAAGTACCAGAAAGAGAAACTAAGGAAAAATTCCATTTAAAATTTCCTCAAAAAATGCCCAAGAATAAATTTATTCAAGGAGATAAAAAAATCTGTATTCAAAAAAATGATAAGATCTGAAGAAAGGAACTGAAGAAGATACAAATAAATGGAAGCATACATCATGCTTCTGGATAGGTAAAAACTAACATAAGTTCTAAAGCACTCAAAGCAATCTATAGGTTTAATGCAATTCCTTTCAAAATACTAATGACATTTTCCACAGAATTAGAATAATTCTAAAATTTATATGGAACCACAAAAGACCTTAGAGGGCCAAAATAATCTTGAGAAAGAAGAAAAAGTTGAGGCTATCATGCTACCTGATATCAAACTATACCACAATGCTATAGTAATAAAAACAGCATGGTACTGATATAAAAATAGACATATAGATCAATGGAACAGAATAGAGAACCCAGAAATAAACCCATATGGTCAATTAATCTATGGCAAAGGAGGCAAGAACATACAATGTGGTAAAGACAGTCTATTCAGTAAATGGTGTTGGGAAAACTGGACAGATACATGCAAAAAAAATGAAACTATACAACCATATTACACCATGTAAAAGAATAAACTCAAAATGGATTAATGACTTAAATTTAATACCTCAAACCATAAAATTTCTAGAAGAAAACATGCAGTAAACTCTCTAACTCTCAGTAATGTATTTTTAAACTCTCTCATTTCTCTCAGTAATATATTTTTCTGGTATATCCTTTCATGCAAGGAAAACAAAAGAAAAAAATGAACAAGTGGTACTGCATCAAACTAAATAGTTCTTGCACAGCAAATGAAGCCATCAACCATACAAAAAAACTACCTACTGATTGGAAGAAGATATTCTCCAATGATATATAGATAAGGAGTTAAAATTCCCCATAAATTTATTAAGAACCCATACAATTTAACATCAAAAATAACCCCAAACAATCCAATTTTAAAAACGGGCAGAAGTCCTAAATAGACACTTCTTCAAAAATGACATACAGATGGCCAACAAACATATGAAAAGATGTTCAATGTCACTGATCATAGGAGAAGTCCCTATCATCAATAAATCAATAACCAGTTATTTGTGAAGATATGGAAGGAAAGGGAACCCTCCTGCATTGTCTGTAGGATTGAAAATTGAAACAGCAGTAAGAAAAACAGTATGGAGGTTCCTCAAAAATTTAATAATAGAACTACCTTATGACCCACCAATACCACTTCTGGGTATTGATCTGAAGAATTCCCAGACACTAATTCAAAAGGACATATGCATTCCTATGTTTATTGTAGCATTATTTACAATAAGCAAGATATGGAAGCAACCTGAGTGCCTATCAATAGATAATTAGATAACAAAGAGGTGTTACCTATATACAAAGGGATATTGCTTGTCCATAATAAAAAGAATGAAATCTTACCATTTGTGACAACACGGATGGACCTAGAGGCCATTATGCTAAGGAAAATAAGTCTGGCATAGAACAAATACCAGAAGATTTTACTTACATATGGAATCTAAAAAACAAAATAAATGAGCAAACAAAAGAGAAACAGACTCATAGATTCAGAGAAAAAACTAATAGGCTAGATAGGAAGGGATTCAAGGGGACTGGTGAAAAATATAAAGAATCTAAGAGGTACAAATTGATAGCTACAAAATAGTCATGAAGATGTCAAGTACAGCATACGGAATATAGTCGATAATACTATTATCATATTGTAATACTTTTTATGGTGTCAGGTGGGTATTAGATTGTTGGGGGATCACTTCATAAATAATTAAATCTATAACAACTACACTGTACACCTAAAACTTTTTAAAAATAATACTTAGTATTAACTGTATCTGAAAAATAGAAATTAAAATTAATATAAATTTTAGATATATATAATTGTAGGAGTATTCAAGTTTCCTTTCTGTTGTCCTTTTATCTATCTATCTATCATCTACCTATCATCTATCTATCATTTATTTACCTGTCTCCTATCCTTCCATGCATCTACCACAAATTTATTTATCTCTCTATCTATTCCTTTATTTCATGATCCATCAGGGAAGCTTCTGAAAGCTCTGTCTCTCCCTAATATAATGCACAGTGATATAAAAAGTTATGGAACATGTCAAGTGGTTCAAAATCTATGCATCCACAGAATTTTTGCTCTGTATTCTATACTTTTCCCCTTTTATACTTTTATTATGTCCTGTTGATATATTTTAAGTAGTTATAAAGTCTTACTGAATCTACCACTTCATATGAGAGATTTTAAGTATAAAAGTATATTTAAGTATAGTCATTTCATTCTTCTGCATGTGACTTTCCAATTTACCCAGCACCATTTATTGAAGTTGCTTTCTTTTTCCTCCATTACATGCTTTTGACTCCTTTGTCAAAAATTATTTGCCCTGCCATGGTCAGGTTGGTTGGTGCATTTTCCTATACACCAAAATGTTACTAGTTTGATTCCTGGTCATGGCATATACCTAGATTGTGGATTCAGTCCCCAGTTGGGGCACATGCAGGAGGCAACCAATTGTTGTTTCTCTTTCCATCTTTGTTTTCTCCCTCTCCCCTTCTTCTCTCTCTAAAATCAATAAAAGTATGACTGTGGGTGAAGATTAAAAAATTATTCACCCATATAGGTGGGTTTATTTCTGGACTCTCAGTTCTGTTCCATTGGCTTGTATGTCTGTTTTTCTGCCAATAACATGCTGTTTTGATTATTGTCACTTTGAAGTATAATTTGAAGTCAGAGAGATACCTCCAATTTTTTTTTCTTCTCAGAATTGTTTTGGCTATTTGGAGTCTTTTATGTTTCCATACAAATCTGATGATTTTTTTGTTCTATTTCACTAAAAAATGTGATTGGGATTTTGATGGGGACTATATTAAATCTTTATATTACTTTAGGTAATGTGGACATTTTAACAGTGTTGATTCTTCTGATCCATGAACACAAAATACCTTTCCACTCATTATGTCTTTTCAATCTCTTTTAATAATGCTTTGTAGTTTTCAGCTTATATTGGGATAACAGTGATTAATAAGAAATATATTTTAGGTACACATTATGAGTATATGACATTGCTACTCAAGTCTTCTTTCTGACCCTTCAGTGCACCAAACTCATTCTAACTTTAGGGGGTATCTTGATTATTCCTTTTGTTTAAAATGCTTTTTACTTCCATTTTTGTAAGACTGCCTCTATCTCATCATTCAGGTCTCAAATCAATATCACCTCCTTAGAAATGCTTATCTTGGCCACCCAACCTAAATTACATCATTAATTGCACAGTATCCCTGATTTCATTATCCTACATAATTACCTGTTTATTTACATGTTTAACATGTATTTTCTATCTTCTTTCTTTATAACATAAGTTTAATGAAGAAGCAATTTAATTCAAATGAATGAATGAATAGCTAGCATGATGCATATGAAAGTGTTTTATCTATAATTCATTTTAAATTTTCAAATTTAGGCAAGAAAATAGTATACATGGGATTATCTTTCATGAAAAAGCCTTAGCTCACTGTAGCAGTATGAGTTCATGATATTTCCAATATGTTAAATACACATTAAGAAAACTCAGATCTTAGAAACCAGTAGTTTTTTTTTTAAAAAAAAAGAAAGAAAAATAGGGAACTTGCTGTATAATTATGACAGCAAATCCTGAAGCAGAACTTTTTACATATTTTGTTCAAAATGGGTGGGCCATTTTGAACAAAACAGTGTGTTTGTTCAAAAACATTTAATATTCTTTAAAATTTCAATGTACATGAATGAATTAAATTAATTTTTAGCTCCCCACCCCAAAGAAAAAGGTACCCTTAGTACAGAATCTTTGGGAGGTCAATAAAAGTTAGAACAAGCACATGGAACTATATTTTATATAATAATAACTTTGGGATACAAGTTTAACATTCTGGAGATTTTAATTACTCAGAGGACTCCTCTTTGGTTTAAAATTTTGTTTAAGTATCTCTGATGTCTTTTTTTGGAATTTGGACCATAATGCATTACCAGTACTAATGCTCAAGTTTAAACATCTAAAGGGAAGAAGTTTAAGTGGACATTGTCCTGCTCCTTTAATCAATGATTCTATAGACTTTCTATTAGAAAAGTACTTTGTAACAGCTCAATGAAAGAGTTACATTCATAAAACTAATGTTTCATACTGATATTTGTTCTTAATACATTTTCCTTTTAATGTTTGTTGAGGTGCATACATGAAAGGAGGGTGCATTTGCTAAGACAATTGCAAATTATTGTGAAGAAGCTTAGCAGTCTCCTGAGTAAACTCATGCATAATTTGCTGTCTACTGTACTTTACCTACCTCTGCCTGGGGGATGAACTGTTGGAGGTTTCTTGCTCAAACTGTTTCTTCTATGTTAAATGACTGCTTCCCCCATCCTCACCTCCACTCCACTTTCCCTATGGCCAAATCCAAACTTTCTTTCAAGCTCATCTGCCTTAATGATCCAATGTCCCTTCAAACTTTACCATTACCCCTGATATTATAGTTATAATATGGGTGAGAAAATACTTATACACATATTTTATTCTATAAAATTATAATTGTTAGGGAGTAAACAACTAATGCATTGTCCCTCCTTATACTCTTTGTTCCAACTGTGTCTCATTTTCTGAAAACTATTGTCCTATGCTATGCCTCCATCTTTCAGGCACAGGACTCCCAAGGAAGCAAATAAAATATGATCTGGCCATTAAGCACAACTGCCAAGTGACAGGTCCTGGGGAAAATGTGATTAGCCTGGGGTGGGCACATGACCTCTCCCTTCTGTAACACAGACTGAAGAGGAGTACGAGGAAAGATCTGCTTCATAAATCTGTCTTCACATATCTCAGACAGTACGTAACCTCACAAGTAAATCTTATTATGTATTACCTAAAAACTTTGTGGTTCCCATTCTCTTCAGTGGGCAAAACAGTATTTACATCATCTCCAAGTTCTATGTGACCTGTGGCCCAGGTCCCTCCTTGCCTTCATTTCTTAATCCTTTTGTCCCCCCATCTTCCTCACCCCTGGCACAGTGGCTTGCAGGCTATTCCATGACACCCTTGGCATGTTCTACCTTAGTACCTGTGCCTTCAACATTCTTTCTATCCATGACATTCTTCCCCAAGATACCTGCATGGCCACATCTCACATTTCTCCCAGTCTGCAAATGTTATCCTACCAACAAGGCTTACTGTGACATTCTATCTAGAATTGCAACATCCCTCCCCTATTCCCAGCACACTCGGTGTGTTATAACTATTTTTACCTTTAGCATTAATCATTTCTAATCCTTTTCTTGTATCTTCCTTTGATGTTTGTTGTTTATTTTTTATCTCTGTGTACTAGGGTACAAGCTTGATGAGGGCAGGTGTTTTTTGTCACTTCTTCATTAGTGTTTGTATTCAATAGCTAGAACAGTGTTTTGAATGATGAGCACTCACTAAATATTTGTTGGATGAGTGAATAGGCAACTATTTTCTAGTGTGCAGGCAAGGGAGCAGAAAAGGCAGTTTTGAGAGTCAGAGATAATAGAGAAAGAGAATGAACAGTCCTTTAGGGTCCTAGTTCATGGCTTCCTGAGGTTCTTCTCCACTTTTACTCTTGTTGTAAAAGCCACTCATAAAATAAAATACTTTCTCTATTTACATCAGTTCAAAAAATTATTATGGCTTGGCTTACATGTTTAATTAACACATATCAGAAGGCAAAAGCCAAATTCACTTATTTCTGTCTTTTAACCACTCTCCCTAGTTTTGTTACAATGCCTTGCATACTTTGATGTGTTTATGTTAAATGAATAAATGCAACTTGGTTTAAATGACATCTAACCTGCTAAGCTATTTGCTTCATAGTAAGAAATTCTTGTATTGCCATAACTTCCAGTTAGAAGTTCATACTGATGAGGTATTTACTTGCCTGTGTTATCTTATTCTGGTTTGCTATTAAATTAAATTTTATACATTGGAGGTCATTGTTTGTGGATCTTATTTTAGTGTGTTGAAATTCACCTAATGGCCTAGTTCATGTTTTGGGTGGTGATCTCCATTTCTATTCTGCTTTGATCAGTAATCAATATATCATCAGTGTGTAATCAGCACATGTCTTTGTGTAGTGGTTATGAATTAATTTCATTGAAAGACCTACTTGTGCATTCCTGAAAGGAGTCAGTGACTTAACACTAAAGCATGACACATCAGAGATTATTACTTTGCCCTTAATAACCAGATGTTCCACAACTGGATTACAGTTACCCATAACACTAACAGTACATTTATAATGTTCAATTTTGTTCTTGAAAACAAAGACTATACTACATATTTTGTAAGAATTTTAGGATTAAACTTGTATTATAAAAATATTGTTGTTAGTCTATCAAAAGGGAGAACTTGGAATATTGAATCAACTTTCATTTACTCCACATATATTCCTGTTTGAGAAAATTTTCTTCCTTAAATAAATATATAAGACAACTTTATCTATTTTTGCAATGTACCTTATACAGAGAAACATTTAAATTTAGCTATGCTGATAGTTTTTGGACAAAAATCACTTCAGAGAAAACATGAATTTTTAAAAGTTTGTTTGCGTCTTTCTGTTATATTCTAAGGGTTTTTGATATTCTGGTGTTAAAAAGTCATAAGGTGAAGAAATAAAATTGTCTTTATTCACAGATGACAGGACTGTCTATCTAGAAAATCCCAAATATTTTACCAGACACTTCTGGAATTAATAAGTGAGTATGGCTGAGTTGTAAAATATAAGATTAATAAACAAAAATTGTTTGTTTTCCTAGATAAAAAAACATGCATTTAAAAAATAGGAATTAGTCTTAGAAGATGGTGGCCAAGTAGGTGGAAGCTGCATCCACTTGCTCTTGCCTCACATCTTGGAATCTCAGCTGATTGTCTGACAAATAACCTGAACAGTCAATGAAATCTTAGCTGATATGAGGTTTGTAAGCCAATGAGTACAGAAGATGCTTCACAATGGGTGGTAAGGAGATTTTATAGGTGAAAGTGGAAATACCCAATGTGTGGCACAGGCAACCATGGAGAAACTAGTGAGAATTCGCAGCTTTGAGGCTCCCTCCCCTCCCAGAGCAGGGAACCGCTGACCTGAGCTGGAAGTAAATTGGGAAGATATATGAAATCAAGGAGATCCAAGCTACACACAAACAGCAAGTAGCATATCCATAGCTACAGCACCAAATGCCAATCAGGAGAGAGCCAGAGAGAGAGAGAGGAACTCTCTCCAAGAAGAATCAGGAGCCACACCTGAGTCAGGTGGAGGCACATTGCAGCTAGCCATGACCATGAAAAACTTTTGGATTTTTGTATAAATTGTGTGTTTGGAAAACTAACTGGACAGTGACTTGGTATTGCTTTGGGTGTGCCACAGAGAGACTTTTTAAAAGGTGACCTGAAACATGCTGGGCAGGGACTCTGTGTGCAGCTGACCTGCCAGAAAAGAGACAATATATTGAAAGCACATTTTGCTTCCACTGAATACATCTGGGCAGAGTGATCAGAAAGTTTCACATCAAGGGAATTTCTGGGCCTCAGTCTGCTGCAGATAGCTGGCCAGGGGCCTGTATAGAGTGGAGGATTCGGGACTGTGTCTGCTGCAAGTTCAGTGGACTGGGAACTGGATGGGCAACAGTTGAGTACCTGAGATTATTTACAGCCAGGAAGAGAAATTCCAAAAGGGTCCATTTGTATCTCTCTCAGGGAGACAAAATACACCAGTTATTAAGGCCCTATTCCACTGAGGCCAGCAAAGCATGTAGATCAGAAAGAGGGTCCTGCCCAGCCTCGGCTCTCACATAGAGCTGCCGTCAGCACCAAGCAGGAAAGAGCTGACCATCTTTCACAGATTGGCCCCTCCCTTGAAATGGACAGTCAGTTCATCAGAAACTATACATTATTGGAAATAAGTTGGGACACACCAAGACAGTGGTGACACAGGGGCAGGGGGAACACAAAATTTGCATTATTTTTTTCTCTTGCATAGCCTTTTAACACTTCTCTTTCTTTCATTGTATTCCAACTAATTCACTATTTTTGTCTTTTAGTTTTATTCTTTTAATTTACTTTTTTATATTTTTATTTCATTTTGATTCCAAATCTCACATTGTATTACTAGATTGTCTTATTCTATTTTGTCTTCTTCCTGTCTTTTCTTATTTTCATTGTAAATTTTATTTTCCCCCTTTCTATGTCTTGTTCCCATTCCTTACATACTATTTCTCTACCCTCTATCCTCTCAAAACAATTTTTCTTTCCTTTAGTCAGCTCACATTATTTTCTCCTTTCTTATAATAGCCTATTTTCTTTCCACTGTTATTAATCATTGCTTGTTGGCACAGATATTGGTGTTATTGCTGGTTTTTCTTCATTTTTATTATTTGTTCACTTTTTAAAGTTTCAAATCTCATAGGTTAATTTCTCCCTATCTTACTACATTTTGCCTTTCTCTTACTGTTGCTTATTTGAGTTTGGAATTTTATTGTTTTCCCTTGCTTAGTCTGGATTCTATTCCTTACTTTTATTATTTTTCCTCCATCTATACTTTCAAAACCATTTTTCTTTAGTGTAGACATTTCATATTCTTTCTCTTTCTTATAATATTCTTATTCTGATTCCAACTCCATTAATCTTTGTTCATCTGTCATTGTTATTGACCATGTTGTGTTTATTTTTTACTTTTGTTCCTATTGGATCACTAATTTTTTAATTTTATTTCAAACCTCATATTATACTCTTTCCTTTTCTTACTCCATTTTTTCATTGCTATTCCCATTTCTACTTACATTTTAAAATCTGTTTTCTCCCTTTCTTCATCTTGTATTTATTTCATACTCTTATTATTTCCTTCCTGCTTCCATCTCAAAGTCATTTTTCTCTCCTTTAGTTGTCTTAAATGTTTTTTCTATATTATAATATTCTTAATCTTTTCCCACCTTTAACAATCTTTGCTCAATTGCTGTTGATATTGCTGATGTGTAGGGAGCATTTTTGCTGACATGGGTTTGATCTTCTGGGTAGTTCCACTTTGTTCTGTCAGCACCTGTACTACATACAGATATAAGACAAGGTGGGGGTTGAGACTGTCAGTCAGCCAACCAGAGGGAAGAACCCAACAACTAATGGGCCAACAACAATCAAAACCCAAATACATCAGGACGGCCCACAGAAACTATACAAAGGGCATCTCTAGAGCATCCATCTCAGATCAAGGGGACTGCACCACTGAGTCCCACAGGACTCCTACCACAGAAGTCCAAACCACAAAGACAGGGAATCAATGTAGATCAATCTAATCTACAATTAATTTGTAATCTCTAATCAATCTAAGAAACAAACAAAAAGAGTCACCTAAAATAGGTAAACAAAGAAACAACACTCAATTGAAAGGAAAGGAAGATTCTCAGAAAAAAAAAAAACTAACTGAAATTGAGGCAAGCAATGTCTCAGACAAAGAGTTCAAAATAATGATTATAAGGATGCTCAAGAACTCAGTGATGCATAAAGAACTTGATGCAAGCTATGAAGAACTTAGTGGGAACTATACCAGCATGAAAAAGGGCATAGAAACTATGAATGAGAACCAGCAGGGAATAAAGAATACACTAAAAGAAATTAAAAGTACTCTAGAGGAAGCAGGGTACTGAATCAGCAAGCTGGAAGACAAAATAGAAAAAAAAACACCTAGTCAAAACAACAAAATGAAAAAAGACTAAAAGAGAAGGAGGAGAGAAAAGGGAGCTTCAAGACAACATGAAAGGTAACAACATTCACAATATAGGAATATCAGAAGAAGAAAGAAAAGCAGCAAAAGAAAAAAACCTATTTGAAAAAATAATGACAGAAAACATCTTGAACTTGCTGAGACAAAACCTTGTGCAAACTCAGGAAGCACAGAGGGTCCCAATCAAGGTCAACCTAAAGAGGCCCACTAAAAGAAACAGCATAATTAAAATGACACAATTTAAAGACAAGGAGAGAATATGAAAGGCAGCAATGGAGAAACAGATAGGAACATACAAGGGAGCTCCAATAAGGCTATAAGCTGATTTCTCAACAGACACACTACAAGCCAGAAGGGATTAACATGACATATTCCAAGTAATGATAAGCAAGGACCTGCAAACAAGAATACTCTATCTAGCATGGATCTCATTTGAAATGGAAGGTGAAATAAAGTGTTTCTAGACTTAAAAAAAGGCTAAAAGAGTAGATTTTCATCAAGCCAGCACTGCAAGAGGTGCTAAAGGAATGTTTCAAGAAGATTAAGAAAGAGAGGGAGAGGAACACAGGTGCAAAGGGAAAAATGGCAATGAACAAGTACTTATTGATAATAATCTTAAATGTAAATGGATTATGCTACAATCAAAAGGTATAGGGTAGCTGATAAAAAAAAAACACATTCCAGATGCATGCTTTCTAAAATAGACACCTCTCAGAACAAAAGATCTACATAGGCCAACAGTGAGAGGATGGAAAAAATATTCCAAGCAAATGCACATGAAAAAAAAGCTGGGGTAACAATACTTATATCAGACAAAATAGACTTCAAAACAAAGGCCATACAATAGACAAAGAAAGACACTACATAATACTTAAGGGAGTTGTCCAATAGAAGGAAATAAGCCTTGTAAACATATATACACACAACATAAGAGCACCCAAATATATAAGGAAAATCTTGGAGGGCTTTAAGAAGGTGAATGACAGCAATACAGCCATCATAAGGGATTTTAACAACCCACTGTCAATAATGAATAAATCTTCCAAACAAAGAATCAACAAGGATATTGTGGCATGGGACAACATTAGATCAAATAGAATTAATGGATATTTGCAGAACATTTCATCCAAAAGAAGCAAAGTGCACATTCTTTTCAAACACACATGGATCATTTTCAAAGACAGACCACATGGTAGGACACAAAACAAGTCAAGAAAATTGAAATCATATGAAGCATCTTCTTGGATAATAATAGCTTGAAACTAGAAACCAACCTCAAGGGAAAAAATCTCAAAAACATTCAAATTCAAGGAGACTGAAAAACTTTTTATCAAGTAATGAATGAGTTAACAATGAAATCAAGAAAGACATCAAAAAGTGGTAACAATGAAAATGAACACACAAAACCCCAACAACAATGGGATACAGCAAAGCAGTCCTGAGAGGGAAATTCACAGTAATACTGGCCTAACAAAGAAGATAGAAAAACCTCCAATAAACAACCTAACCTTATATCTAAAAGCACTAGAGGAACAACAACAAACAAAGCCCAGAACTAGTAGAAAAAAGGAATAGAATGAAATGTCCAAAAGCTTAAAAAATTCTAAAGAATCAATAAATCCAGGAGATGGTTCTTTAAAAAAATAAACAAAATTTACAAACCTTCAACCAGGCTCATCAAGAAAAAAAATGGATAGAACCCAAATAAATAAAATCAGAAAAAAAAGAGGAGAAGTAAAAACTGATACCACAGAAATACAAAGGATGGTAAGAAATTATCATGAACAACTATATGCCAAGGATTTGGGCAATCTGGGTGAAAAGGACAAATTTGTGGAAACATATGATCTTCCAAAACTGAATCAAGAAGAAGCAAAAAGCCTGAGCAGATCAATAAGAAACAGCAAAATTGAAGCATTAATCAATAAATTATGGCAACCAAACCCTGGACCAGATGGCTTCACAGGTAAATTTTACCAAAAACTCAAAGAAGAACTAATACCTATCCTTCTCAATTACAAAAGTCAAGAAGAGGGAGGACTCCAAAATTCTTTTTATAAGGCCAGTATTATCCTAATTCCAAAAACAGGTAAAGACACAACAAAGAAAGAAAAGTACAGATCAATACCCCTGATGAACATAGATGCTAAAAATCCTAAACAAAATATTGGTAATCTGGATCCAGCAATACATTAAACAGATCATACACCACAATCAACTGGGACATCCCAGGAATGCAAGAATGGTATAAAATTCACAAATCAATAAATGTAATATATCACATAAACAAAACAAAAATAACATGATCATATCAATAGATGCTGAAAAAGCATTTGACAAAATCCAGTACCCACTTACTATAAAAATACTTGGCATAGTGGGATTAGAGGGAGCATACCTTAACATAATAAAGGCCATATATGAGAAACCTACTACTAACATTATGCTCAATGGATAAAAATTAAAAGCATTTCCCTTAAGATTAGTAAAAAGTCATGGGTATCTTCATTTCACTATTCTTATGCAATATATTTCCAGCCACAGTGATTAGACAAAAAAAATGAAGAAGAAGAAGAAGAAGAAGAAGAAGAAGAAGAAGAAGAAGAAGAAGAAGAAGAAGAAGAAGGGAAAGAAAGAAAGAAAGAAAGAAAGAAAGAAAGAAAGAA
Source organism: Trachops cirrhosus (assembly GCA_028533065.1). NCBI lineage: Eukaryota > Metazoa > Chordata > Mammalia > Chiroptera > Phyllostomidae > Trachops > Trachops cirrhosus. The sequence continues at coordinate 57,665,911 of CM052544.1, read as the reverse complement.
AGAAAGAAAGAAAGAAAGAAAGAAAGAAAGAGAGAAAGAAAGAAAGAAAGAAACTAGAAAACCAATTTACACCATACACCAGAATAAACCAAAATGGATAAAGGACTTAAATATGTCATGATATCATAAAAATCCTAGCAGAACACATAGGCAGTAAAATTTCAGACACCCCACATAGCAATATTTTTGCTGATATATGTCCTAGGGCAAGGAAATAAAGGAAAAATAAACAAATGGGACTACATCAAATTAAAAAAAATCTTCATGGCTAAAGACACCATCATCAAAATGAAAAGGGAACTAACTGTATGGGAGAATATATTTGCCAATGATATATTCCACAAAGGTTTAATCTCCAAAATACATAAAGAACTCATATGACACCATGTTAGGAATACAAACAACCCAATTAAAAAATGGGCAAAGGACTTGAATAGACACTTCTCCAAGGAGGATATACAGATGACCCATAAACATATGAAAAGTTGTTCAACATCACTAGCCATCAGAGAGATGCAAGTTAAAACCACAATGAGATATCACCTCACTCCTGTCAGAATGGCTATCATTAATAAATCAATAATCAAAAAGTGCTGGCAAGGATGGGGACAAAAGGGAACCCTAGTGCACTGTTAGTGGGAATGCAGACTGGTATAGTCACTGTGGAAAACAGTATGGAATTTCCTCAGAAAACTAAAAATGGAATTGCCTTGTGACCCAGTGATTCCACTGCTGGGAATGTACCCTAAGATCTCAAAACACCAATTCAAAAGAATTTATGCAGCCCTATATTCATAGAAGAGCTATTTATAGTAACTAAGTGTTAGAAACCATCCAAATGCCCATCAGTAAATGAGTGGATTAAAAAACTGTGGTACATTTACACAATGGAATACTATGCTGCAGAAAGAAAGGAGAAAGTCCAACCTTTTGCAACAGCATGGATATAACTGGAAAGTATATCACTAAGTGAAATAAGCCGATTGGCAAAAGATAAATAGCATGTGGCCTCATTTATAACTGGAATCTCATGAACAAAATAAACTAAGGAGAAAAATAGAAACAAAGACATGCAAACATGGAACAGACTGATGGTTGTAGGAGGTGAAGAGAGAGGAGGGGAATTGTGGAAGGAAGAGTAAAGGACTAGTCATATAACACATATGAATGATTCATGGGCATGGACAATGGAGAGGGGACTGACTGTGTGCAAGAGGGGTGGACTCAGTCGAGGGGGCAAAAGGGAAAAATAAATTGGGACAACTTTGACAGAATAAATAATGAAAAGTAAAAATATTACTAATTGCAAAAAAAGAAATAATGGGCATATAAAGAAAATGCTGATGACGTAAGTGGTTTCAGAAATTTTCCTAATGCAAAAACCCCCACAAAAATTGGAGTTAAAATTGTTAAAACACTATAATTTATATTTATAATAGCACCAAAATTAAAGTACTGAGGTACAAATTTAACAATATGTACAAGCCCCCTATATGTGGAAAATTACAATGAAAGCAAAGATCTAAATAAATTAAAAGACATTCTATGTTATTAAGAGACATAATGTTAATTCTTCCAACGTGATGTGAAGATTCAACATAATTTCAATCACAGTTTTTTACAAGATATTTTGTAGTTATTGATACTAACTCTAAAGTTTATATGGAAAGGTAAAATACTCAGAATAGCTAATACAACATTGAAGAACAAAATTGGAGACCTCACACTATTAAATTTCAAGACAGTATAAAAGTACAAATTCAAGATATGGTGGTGCTGGTGGAAGATCAGACACATAGACCAATGGAATAGAATAGAGAACTCTGATGTATACTCACACAAATATAATCAAGTGATATTGACAAAGGAGCAAAAAAAATTCAGTGGAGAAATGATTGCAAAAAGTGGAAAATGGACATCCATTTACAAACAAATCTAGGCACAATATTGAATCATAATTAACTCAAAATGTATTATGAACCTCAATGTAAAATGCAACAATACAAAATTTCTAGAAGAGAAAGTGGAAGAAAATCTGTGTTACCCTAAAAGTGGGCAAATGATCTGAAAGAAGATACACAGATGGAAAATAAGCATTTGAAAATGTGCAAATAATTTTTATGGATATATAAACTAAAACAATAGTTAAAAAACCCTCTCACCTATTAGAATGTTTTAAATCTAAAAATATGAAAATACCAATTGTTGATCAGCAACAGGTACTCCATTTCTGGTAAGAATGCAAAATGGTACAATCACTCTCAATGACAATTTGGCAGTCTATTCAAAACAAAACAAAGCTTTATCAAATGACTCAGTCATTGTGCTTCTTGGTATTTATCTAACTGATTTAAAATGGATGTCCACATGAACTTACACAACAAAAAACTTGCAGTATTTATGGATGCTTTACTCATAATCACACAAAACCAAGATGCCCTTCAGTTGGTGAATGGATAAACAAATTGTTGTACATCCACATAACAGAATACCAATTGTTATAAAAAGAAATGAACTATCAAGGCATGCAAAGATGTGGATCAATAGTAAAAGCCAATGTGTCCATCAGTACATGAGTGGAAAATACAACTATGGGACATTTACACAATGGAATACTACTCGGCCATAAAAAAGACGAAAAATTTACCCTTTGAAAAAGTATGGATGGACCTGGAGAACATTATAATAAGTAAATAATATAGTCAGAGAAAGATAAATACCATGTGATTTCATTCATATGTGGAATTTAATGAATAAACTCAAGCAACAAGGAAAGTAGAGACAGCTTCATAGAGTAGAATGACAGCTAATGGGGGAGAATAAGGGAGGGAGTGGAATGACTGAGCAAAAAGGTAAAAGGACTCATGTACATGGACAACAGTGTGGTGATTGCTGGGGGAAAGGGGTGTAAGGGGACTAATGGTAAAAAACACAGTAAATATTAAATTTTAAAAAGTTATAAAAAATAGTCAATGCTATTGCAGAGAGAGAAACCTGTCTGGCAAGACTTTATACTGCATAATTTGAATTATATGGCATTATGGAATAATCAAAACAATTGAAAAGGTCAACTGATCAGTGGTTCTGAAGAGGATGGGAGTTTGGTTAAATAGGTAAAGCACAGAGGGTTTTAGCACAGTGAAACTATTCTGCATGATACTGTAGTGATGGATACATGACACCATGTATGTGTCAAAATCCATAGAAATTTACAGCACAAAGAGTCAATTATAATGTATGAAATTAAAAAATAATTTAGGAGTTTATAGAATCAAAGAATGAAATGTAAAATGTTACAAACCTATTTGACTGTATTACATATGTATGAAACAGTTTCACTGAAACGAGTCAGAAAGAAAGGTGCTGATCTAAGTAATTTTAGAAATAGCTGGAGTCTGAAAGACTAGAGGGAAAAAGAACTGTATATAAGCATTGAACTACACTTGATGATGTTTCCTTTGGGAATATGGGTTATAAATTGAAAATCCACTCTATATGCACTGTATTCTACAAATAAGCAACTAAGTAAAAATGGTTGACAAGTGTTGGGAGCCAGATTTCTCACTGTTGAAATGGAAGGTTAAAGATAAGCAAGGGGAAAAAGTTAACACGATCCATGTGATAATAGATTAGAGTTAGAGACATCAGAGTGAATTGAAGTTTAATTTAATAGAGATATAAGTTGTTACATGTAGAAATATTTATAGACATTAGTACATACAAGAATTAGTATACACACATATATTTCCTCTCTGTGTCATCTGGAAAGGCCTAGAAGAAAAGAAACTCCAGTAATTACAAGCATACCTAGCACCTAGATCTTGGTTTCTGATACTTTTCCCTAATAAAAGGACCCAGAGCTCAATAACACTCACAGCAATGGAGGTGTGTCAAAGGAACACAAAGGGCCAGCTGGCAGCTGGAAAAGCTCCTCACAGCCACCTATGGGACAGTGTGAGCAACAGAGTAAATAAAGTAGTACTGGTTGCTACTGGTTGCTTTAGATTATGCACATAATCTAAAGAATTAAATATGAATCCATGGGTCCAAATACATACACACATACATGCATATGTAGTTGGGGGAGCAAAGACAAATCTTATGTGCATAAGATTTTCAAATAATTTATGTACATACCTCACACTCCAGGAGGTGAAGTATTTCGACTCTTTAAGTCTTAGCTGGGCATAGAGGCTTTCTTATTTAGACTGAAGTAAGGAAAGGTGGGTAAAAATAATAACTCTATAGTGAAAACTTGACGAATATTATCTAAATCAGATAATCAAGGTTAACATAAATATGATAAGCTTTTTGGGAAGTATATACCTTTGATATAATGTGATGAGAGTCACACTTTTCCTCTGTGGTCTTCCTCACCATAACCTCAGCCTAGTCATTAGAAAAACAGAGAAATCCCAATTGAAGGACATATTACAATATATTTAACCAATGCTCCTTAAACTTGTCAAGGTCATCAAAAGCAAAGAGAGTTTGACAAAGAGTTCCAGTCAAAAGGAACTTAAAATGATGACTACTGAATGTAAAGTGGTATTCTGGATAGAATTCTGAAACATTAAAAAGGACATTGCATAAAAACTAAGAAATCTGAAGAAAGGACAAACTTTAGTTCATATTAACATGCCAATATGGGTTCATTAATGGGGGGGGGCGCTCTGCCCACAGGGTCCCCCTAGCTGCCACAGATAAGAGTAAGTCTACCAAGACATGATCTGCTTGGGGAGGAAAGGTGGCTAATCTCTCAATGGAGAAGGGCCAAGAGCCTTTTCCTCAATGGGCTTTTATTGGGTTCATTTTGCACAGGAATACCGGTAAAACTCATTAATCATTGTTAGGCAGTAAGGATCAAACAATAGATAACATACAAAGAACTACTAAGGCTTATTCTGAGTCAGGGTCTGTTAGCTAAAGGGCTACAAAACTTTGGGAGACAAACTCATTTCCTGCTTGGACATTTATCATTTAATTGAGAGCATTCTTACCAAAGCAGGTTTCATAGGAGTTTACATATTCTTTCTTAGGCCTGATCACCCTGGGAACCCACCCTTTCCAGCAGAGGGCTGCACCACCCTCTGTCATTGTTTGAGGCTTAAGTCAGGCAGGGGAAGTAAGGCAGCCAAGAGATTAGGAGACTTCTCGCAGACAGAATGAGGACTCAGGCTATGTCAAAGCTGAGGGATGAGGGCCCATTATCCCCTTTTGTTACAGCGCCCCAAGTCCTTCCCTAGGGCCTCCCTGTGATCATGCCTGTCTTAGGTCATTCCCCCCTTGAGGAATCTTACTCATCATTGGCTAACCGATCAGGCATTGGGGGCCAGGGAGGGTGAAGAAAAAGGAGCAGAAGTGGTGCTGTTGCAGAACACAAGGGGTCAAGGGGGGCCAAAGGGCAATATACTATTAGCAAAAGGAGCCCTCCAGGTTTGTTATGTTCCCCACCTTATAGGAAAGACATCTCTCAATGCCAGAGATTTGTGAAAAGGAAAGGAAATGTTTATTTAATGCTATACAGACTTAAAGTAGTGACCTAATGTCTTCATCAAAATCCCAAAGTTCCTTAAAAAACACCCACAAACACACACAGTCCTTCCTTCCCCCTTTGCCCAGTCTGGAGTACCGTATCTCAGGAAAAGAAATAGAAGTCCATGGCTCAGGCAGCCCCCAGTTCTCAGCAATCCATCTCAGCTGGTAGGCCTCCCTTGGTTCCGGGTTCCATCAGCTGTGTTGCTGGGATCTCTGCCAAAGTCACGTGGTTCTCCCTCCTATTGACACAGCCTCGTGGTCCTCTCTCCTCAGTGGTTGTGAGGAGGGGGGTTTCCACTCTGCCAAAGCCGAGTGGTGGTTCTCTACTAAAGCTGCATGGTGATTCTCTCCCACAGGGCCATGGTCTTTCCTCTGCTAAAACTGAGTGGTTCTCCCTATGCAATGGCTGCCGAGTCTGGGTTTAAATCCTTGCACCAGTCTTCCTCTGCAGCCCCATTTCCGATTCCTCCCACAATCGGCTACACTTGCCAGCACTCTCATATCCTTTCAGCTTTACTGGGCTGCCATCGTAAGTCTGGGCAGGCATGTCCCCATGTCATGGAGCCAATCTTCTCCAAGCTCCCATGCAGGCGATGTAAATCAAGGGACCTGTCCCCCAGTTACATCTAGGTGGGGAAGTTACTTCCATTCCCCTGACTCAGAGCATGGCCACAGCTATTTAACATATCTATGTAACCAGTTAAAGGTTATAGATATGTTCAATGACCACACCAGAGGTTAGCTGCAAAGCTGTTGCTATGAAAAACAGCTCTCTATGGCCCTGCTCCATTTGTCCCTTCCCCCAACCCACACCTTTGAGAGGGAGGGGTGAAGACATTCCAATATTTCCTGGACACCCTGAGTTCTGGGCCCCATTCCAAATCCTTATTTGGGGCCCCCCTCTTAGCTGCACTCTGTAACAGTGCTCCTGCCAGGAGATAAGGAGATAAGCTTTGTCTCCTTAGTGACTTATGGTCTGAAGGTCACTCACTCAGCCTTAGCCATGGTGGGATTACAGCTTCTGAAACCAGGCAGGCCGGTTCCCAACACATTAATTGTGACCATAATAAATGTCATTCTAATATAAGCTGTTACTAGTAGAGGAAACTGAGTGTGAGACACTTGAGAACTCTATACTATTGTCTGAATTTTTTTGAAATCTAACACTATTCTAAAATAAAAAGCTTATTTTTAGAAGTAATAAGGAATTGGTTTCAAGTGCAAAACTGTTTTCCTTGAAAGGGTATCATCTCCAGTTCTATCTTGCTTGGCCCTTGTAACTCTTTAGAGTATTTTACGCCCACTACCAACTTTCATTAACTACTCATATTTGCCAAATGCTGAATAATTTGAATTACAATATAACAGGAATCAAGAACCTCTTTACTCTTAACTGTCACAGTACACAAACATTAGCCAAAGAAAAAGGGAAAGAGAGAAAAATTCAAAGATGGAGACAGAGAGAAAAAGAAACTGCAGCACATTTATATTGAAAGTTCAGTTTTCAAGCAGGGAACTCATGCAATGCCAACTGGCCCTCAGCCATTGGTCATATTCCTGTACCTAAAGATGGCATTTCTGGAAAGGGTGTACGCTTCATCAACTCTCTATATATTCTTCAGCAAAGTTCTTTAAAGACTGCAGGACACTTGGGATTCCTTTGGAAAATGCAGCTTGCATATATCCACTAATCAATCAATTTTGTGAAAGAGAGGTGGCATTTGGTTCTTTGGCAGTTAATCAGATACTAAGATGAATACTTTGGGAACAGGATAGTGTAAAGTCAACCATGCTTTTTGTGCACCATGTCTATATCTTAACTCAAAATTGTCATCTATTATTCACAAATTCTAAGCTAGATAAGCAATTATACAAGATATTTTCAAAATTTTCCACTTATTAACAAGCAGTTCCTAATATTATGGCAGGTGTTTATTGCAGCTCCTGAAGATATGAGTTTGAAGCAAAGAACCTGAAGTTTCTTATTCCAGAGACATGATCTTCTCCCCAGTTTTTGCAAAGAAAAAATGTGCTTTCTATCATCATTCTCTCTGCTTCAAACAATCTGATCCCAAACTCCCAATGGTAATAGTAATTTATAACCAGAAATGACATAAACAGAATGAAGTATTTCTATTAAAGGGTATATTTCAAAATATACTTTGTTGCTATGGCTCTATTTCCTTACAATAATCCAACAAAAAGTCTGTTTTAGGATTTAGTACAAGGACAGTTTTACAGCAAGTTTCCAATAAACTTGTATGCACATGTTGATTTGATACTTTTATTAATTTACAGGGATTTCTATTAATGGGTTTTATATATCACTGATATATTATAAAAATCACATGCATACAATATCAATAAAGTGATATCTTTTTTAAATTGTTTTATTTATTTATCTTTAGAGGCGAAGGGAAGGAGAGAGGGAGAGAAATATCAATGTGTGGTTGCTTCTCATGAATCCCCTGCTGGGAACTGGCCTGCAACCCAGGCATGTGCCCTTACTGGGAATCGAACCTCTATCCTTTGGTTCGTAGGCCCACGCTCAATCCACTGAGCTACACCAGCCAGGGCTCAATGAAGTGATATCTTAAAGGTGTCTTTTATTGGAGTGCCTATCACACGTTGGGTACTGTGTCTCAATAAGGAGACAATGTGATGCTCCATGACACCATTAAAGGCAGAGCACTTTCTCTCCTCCTGCTTTGACATCCTTTAACTTTATTGACTAGTATCCTCATGGACACAACATGGTCATTGTGCCTCCAGTCATCACCACATTCTTGGAGAGACTCAAGTAAGAAAAAGTCTTTGCCTGATGCTGAACACGGCTTGTGGGTTCTGCCACATTGTGGATGAGGCACAAGAAATTCACATGGACTACCGAGTCCTGGGGAGGAAAAGGGACAGCATGGTTTCTCTCTCAAGAGGAGAAAAAACCTCAGCCCTTGCCTTGACAAGTCTTTATTCCTTTCTGTGCACATTATAAGATGGTCCTCATTTATTATGCACAGGTTTGCTTTAGGTGGTTATGTTTTACAGAAAAACAAAGGAGATGATGCCACTAATCACATCACAGAAGAGGGATATTTGCAAATGCAAAGAGTGGCTGAACCAGTTACACTCATTCTTAGAAGGTTTAACATGGATTTTAGGAAGTTACAGTAAGCATTTGCTGTCTCAATTCAGGGTTGAGGGAGTTTTAGCAAAAGCAAGTCTCATAGCAGTCTAGGTACAATGAAGGCCTGATTCCCCACAGGAGAACCTATCTGTGGGCATGGGTCCTATCTGGGTCCCTTGATTTTAGTTAGGGCTGCTATAGATCCCAAAAAGCTTGCTACTTGCTGATGTCTCACAGGACCTTGGGAAAATAATTCCCAAATGTGTCAAAGTGCATTATTACAATCAGTGAACAGCCAGTGGTTCCAAAGACCCACATTCTCAGATTAAGCCCATCAATTATCGCCCAGTGGCAATGATCAAATAGATAACATACAAAGAACTGAACTCTGAGGGCTTATTTTGAGTCAGGGTCAAATAGCTAAAGGGCCACAAAACTTTGGGTAAACAAATTCATTTCAGCCTTGGATCTTTATCATTTAAATTGAGGGTATTAGCAAAGTAGGTTTCATGGGATTTTATGCATTCTTCCTTAGACCTGATCACCCTGAGAAACCTGCCCTTTCCAGCACAGGGCTGCACCTACTACCTGCATTGTTTCAGGCTTAGGTCGAGCAGGGGAAGTAAGGCAGCCAAGAGATTAGGAGACTTCTCACAGACAGAATGAGGACTCAGGCTATGTCAAAGCTTAGGGTCCAGGGTCCATCACCCCTTTTTCTATAGCTCCCAAGTCCTTCCCTGAGTGCCTCCTCATGATCGTGCCTGTCTTAGGTCATCCTTCCCTTGAGGAATCTTACCCACCATTGACTAACCGATCATGCACTGGAGCCAGGCAGGGTGAAGTAAAGTGGTCAGAGGCAGTGCTCCTGCCAGGGAGATAAGCTTTGTCTCCTCAGTGGCTTATGGTCCCAAGGTCTCTCACTCAGCCTTAACCATGGGGGTGTTACAGCTTCTGAAACCAGGCAGGGAAGTTCCCAACATTTGCCTGATGAGGCTTTGTTTTCTTGCATAGGAAGAGAAATACTTCTGAGCAGTCTTACTCTTCTATCTCATACATCAGAATATTGTCACCGTTTACTCTTAGACTAGTCAGTGATCAAAAAAATGAGATTATTTTATCATGATTTGTTTTGACCAACCAGGATTCATCCTCCGGGCTGGGGTACAAACTTTTCTTCACTGATATTAAGCAGTCTTTCTCTCTCCATGAAAAAATCTGGGGCTCTGACAGGTGGAAATGAGGATATCATTGTCTGCCTGTTAAGCAGGCAAAATTAAAACAGGTCTGTCACACATTTCTAGATGCTACTGGGGAGAACTGATGAAAGTGTTTGCAAGCCCTTTCAGCTCCACTGTGATCTTCTATGGGCTAATTGTAGAACTATAGCGCTGCCAGGCTGAGAAAGGCAGTAACCTGGATGCCTCTCCCCTCCTCTCATGCAGCTTCAAGAAAGTGTATCGAAAAGCACCAGAAAGCTACCATAAAGGGCATGATGACAATTGTGATGAAGAAGAAGATGATGATGATAATGGGAACAATGGCAACAAGTCACATATGACACTTTGCAGATATACACAACCACATTTTAACTTCACAGTCATCATGGAAATGAGATGTCAGCATCATACACATTTACTAGAAGAGGGAACGGACTCAGGACTAAGTTCATTAGCTTGTTCAAGATCACTGTTAGACATCCCTAATCCACTGTAGGTTTAATTATTTGCCAGGAGGACTCACAGGACTCAGCATATAGTCATACTTTTAACTATCATTTTTACAGTGAAGGGATACAAAGCAAAATCAGCAAAGGAAAATGCACATAAGTGAAATATGGAGGAAACCAAGTTCCAGCTTCCAAGAGTCATATCACAGTGAAATCACAGAGTTTGTGTTTAATTCCTCCATCAACAAGTTGTGACAATACCTGTGAAATAGTGTCTTCCAGGGAATTCATTAGAGACTCATGACCAGAGTTTTACTGAGAGCTGATTACCTTGACACTCTCTGTCTAGCACACACCAAAATTCCAGTCTCACTGAAGGAAAGCAGGTGTTCAGTGGAAGCCACAATATTTATATTTATATAAACAATACAGACACAGTCAGAAAGTCTAATCTGAGAGGATGGTAGGAAGCCTCCCCAAACCAAGTTCCCATATGTCAGTCAAAGGCCAACATTTTCAGCAGGAATTTCTTAGAACAGCACTGTCAGGCCTGCCAGTAACTCTTTTCTGCATACTCACATATCAAGAGTATAGTAACATGGACTTGAACCTGGGCCTTCGGATTCCACATGTAACTCCCCTTTTTTCTTTTCAAATACAATAAAGGGAATTTATAATATTAAAAAAAAAACAGGAGTAGAGGAATATGTATATCTAATCATGACTATGAGAAAGTATGGGATCAGAGAATGCCTTATATCATGCCCAAAAACAAAAGTAAACTTTGTGAGTTACAAAACTGGGATGGCAGAATATGTTCACAGACTTGTTCAAGTGTTAAAATTGAATTTTCCCCATTAAAAAACACTACTTTATGAAATTTATCATGTGATAAATATATGAAATATATATAACTTTTGATTAATAATTATAAAAATACATGAATGTAATCTTTACATATTGGCAAGTATACAAGTAAAAGGGTTTATTTATACTTTATAATTGTTGATATCTACAAATTAGTGCATTTCAAGAGAACTAGAGAAATAAAATAAAAATTAATGTTAAATAAAATGAAGGTAAAATAATTAATTTTGTAAAAGTTAGAGTGTGAAATGTGATATGTGAAAAAACCAAAAACAAAAGTAATTAGTAAATACAAATAAGGTAAATGTTATTGTTGTGAATTTTATCTATGTAAATTTTTATTGAGTGCATGATGAGTGAAATTCCATTTAAGAAATCATATTTTTACAATCAGTATATGAGCTGCACAATCATTATTAAATTAGCATACATATCTGTATCTTAGAAGTAATGGGACACCTTCAAATATTAGTTATGATATGTGGTTATGCCAAGTGATGACAACATGTACCTAAATAAAGCCTGCAAAATGTCTATCGTCATTGCAAGAAATCACAATAAAGTCTCGACAACCAAGATGTTGAGCACTTACTTATTTATATTTGTTACTTACTTCTTTTTCCTTGGGGAAAACTAATAGCTTAAAAGTGGCATAGTGCAGAATATACAACAGGGAAAAGAAGCACTTATCAGGGGAGCTGTCTTGCAAATCCACTGGCCCACTCTTAGAGCAGGAAGCTATGACTCAGAGTAATTAGTACTCTCCTTATGGTTCTAAGTCCTGGAACACCAAAACAATTATTTTTAAATTAAATATCTAAGAGCAAGAAATGTAAAACTCCCTATTAATTTTAGATATTATTAAGTCATTCTAATTTTCTGTAACATGAAGAAGAATATCACTGCTGGTGGTCACAGAAGACTTAGCAAGAGATGAAGTGTTATCTCTTGGTAAGGACTCTATTTTTCAGTGAAATCTCCCTCTCTTTCTCTCTCTCTTTCCTCCTCCCTCTGTCACAAACATACACACACCCATAGTACTCACAAGACAAAATGCACAACAAAACTGTCCATTATGTTTGACTCCTGCAATGAGACATTCCCAAGGAGAGATGATGGGTCTCTCTAGAGAAAAGATTTGTTAGGTATTCACATCAAAGAAAATGAAATGTTTCTCATAAACTCAACTTCTGACTTCTTATACCAAGTCCCACTCGGCATCCCACTGCTGTGGTTTATTTATCCTTTACAACACTGATGAGGGGCAAAAGCTGTTCATAAACAGATGTCTATATCAATCAAAAGAGTCAGAAAATGTTAGTTTCCTGAAGCTTCACCTTTTCTGACTCCCACAATTTTCTCCCACAAAACTTCATGATTGACAGATATGTCCTTGAGTGGGAAAAGGGAATTCTGTATAGCATAAAAAAACTCCAGAAAGAAAGTATATTCTTTTTGAAAAAAACATCTTATTATATATTTTTAGACGGATGGGAAGGGAAGGAGAGGGAGAGAAACATCGATGTGTGAGAGAGACATCAATTGGTTGCCTCTCACATGCCCCCAACCGGGGACCTGACCCTCAACCCAGGCAAATGCCCTGACTGGGAATCGACCTCAGCAACCTTTTGCTTTGTGGGACAATGTCCAACCCACTGAGTCATGCAGGTTAGGACAAAGGAAGTAAATTCTTGTTTAACTTTAGAGATACCCACTGATACTTTTGACTTACAACTGTCAGGATAAAAGAGTACTTGTGAAGCACTCGGTTTCCAAAGAAACTACAATAAAATTGTAGAAAGTCATCTAATTGGCCCTTGCTTTAAAAAACTCAGGCTTTCTTTACATTTAACTTTTATATATACCATGCAGTTTTTAGATAGTCAAAGCAGCTGATCAAAATTTTCAAGTTAAAGCCACAATATTTATCTATTAACAAATACAATTGCAAGAGTGGAAGACATGCAAGCTCATGTTTTCTGGGTGATCAGTGCTTTTTTGCATAGTGATTCTTTTAAATATAAAAGACCATGATTGTAGGGTCTATTAATTTCAAATTTGAGTCTCCCTTTTTAGGAAGAACTTTCACTTTTGTGGATAATGCCAATTCTTAACATCAGCCTGAAACTGCTATTATTCTAGAAGAATGCATGTATATTTTGTTCTCTTTTACAATCAATCCCAAGTAAAGCAAAACAATATTTGGAGATGTGAGGAATCTAGGAGCTACTCACAGTATTTCAATCAAACAGGTATTGAGTATTTACTCTGTGCATAATATTGAGAATGAAACAAAATCCTAAAACATCCACAATGCAGTCTCAGGGGACTTGTGTGCTAGTTGGAAATGAGGTATACATATTGGCAAAAAATAACATTCATTGAATACAAGTGTATTTGCATTGTGCTAGGTGTTTTCTTATTTGAAGAATGTCTTAATGCCCATTCTACATAGGAATGAACTATGGTTTCTTACCCCAAATGACTTATTTATGGGTGAGACACTGAGATTAGATTCCAGGTAAGCCTGGAACCAAATCTATTTTCCCTCATTACATCACCCTGGCTCTAAGGAGTAAAATCAGGTGTAGTTAAGTATTTACTTAACATAGTAGATTGGTTCTTGGAAACTGACTTTAAGCAAAATGACATGTAATGAAACCAATTTCATGTTAGACTAATTGATATAAACAAGAGTTAAATTCTTATGGCAGATTTCTGATGGCAAAAACACCACCAAACTTTAAAATAAAAACCCCAAATGCATCTAATATTAAACATTGTCACAATGAAATACTGCACAGCAAAAAGGAACAGGGAGCTCCTACCCTTTGTGACAGCATGGATGGATCTGCAGAGCATTATGCTAAGTGAAATAAGCCAAGCAGTAAAAGACAAATGCCATATGATCTCACCTATAATCAACAAAAACAAGCAAGCAAAATATAATCAGAGACAGTGAAATTAAGAACAAACTAACAGTAACCAGAGGGGTGGTGGGAGAGGACAATGAGGAAGAAAGGGGGAAGAGATTTCAGCAACTTGTATAAAGGACGCATGGACAAAACCAAAGAAGGGTAGGATCAAGGGTGGGGAATGGGGATGGCTGGGGTTGGGGGGAGTGGTGGAGGGAAAAGGGAGTCAACTGTACTTTAACAACAATAAAAAACATTGAAATAGATGTATAAAAACAAGTAGATGGCCAATAGACATATGAAAAGATGCTCAACTCACTAATCATCAGAGAAATACAAATTAAAACCAAAATGAGACATCATCTCATACTTGTTAGAATGGCTGTCATCAGTAAATCAACAAACTACAAATGCTGGAGAGGATGTGGAGAAAGAGGAACACTTTTATACTGTTGGTGTGAATGAAGATTGGTGCAGCCACTGTGGAAGGCAGTATGAAGATACCTCAGAAAATTAAAAATGGATCTGCCTTTTGACTCAGTGATTCTACTTCCAGTAATATATACAAATCAACACAAACACTAATTTAAAAGAACATAAGAACTCCTATATTTATTGCAGTTATTTATAATCACCATGATAGGGAAGCAGCCCAAGTGTCCATCAGTAGATGAATGGATAAAACAAATATGGGATTTACTACTCAGCCATAAAAAAGAAGAAATTTTACCCTTTGTGACAGTATTGATGGACCTGGAGAACATCATGCTAAGTGAAATAAGCCAGCCAGAGAAAGAAAAATATACCACATGATTTCATTCATATGTGGAATCTAATGAACAAATTGAGCTAACAAGCAAAATAGAGACAGACTGATAGATAAAGAGCAGGATGAGAGCTAAGGGGGTAGGGAATGGTATGGACTGGAGGGTTTGAGTAAAAAGGAGAAAGGACACCTGGACAACAGTATGGTGACTGCTGGGGGGAAGGGACTATAAGGGAACTGAATGATAATGGAAAAAATACCATTAATAAGAGAATTATTTCCCACTTACTGATTCCAGTTTAGGTTTTGGGTGGCTGGAGACTGTTTGAGCAGTTCTGGGTACAAGTTGGGATCCACCCTGCATGAGAAGCCCCTCCAGTACAGGGCTTCTCACACACACACTCACTCAGAAAGGGTCAATTGGAACATGACTTCAACTAATGTGTACATCTTTGGGTGTGGGAGGAAACTGGAGTCTCTTCCAAAAACAGGGAGAATGTGCAAACTACACAGAATGTGCCCCCACAACCCCGCTTGCAAAGGCTTTTTTTCCTCATCAATGTTATAATAAAAAGATGTTTAATGTCTGTTCAAGTCCTTTGTCCATATTTAAATTGGATTATTTGTCTTCCTGGTGTGGAGTAGTGTGAGTTCTTTATATATTTTGGAGATAAAACCCTTATCTGAGGTATCATTGGCAAATATATTTTCCCATGTGTTATATTCCCTTTTCATTTTACTGCTGTTTTCTTTAGTCATGCAGAAGCTTTTTATTTTGATGAGGTCCCATTTGTTCAGTCTTTCCTTTATGTCCCTTGGTCTAGGGTTCATATCAGTCAAAATGTTGCACATATAGTGTGCAATTCCACTATGTGGAATATCTGAAATTTTCCTGCCTATGTTCTCTTCTACTACTTTCATGGAGTTTCAAATTATATTTAAGTCTTTTATCCATCTTGAGTTTATTTTTGTGCATGGTTTAAGTTGGTCATCGAGTTACATTTTTGCATGTAGCTGTCCAGCTGTCCCAACAACATTTGTTGAAGAGGCTATTTTTACTCCATTTTATGAAAGCCCAGAGAAATATGAAAGGATGCTCAGCATCACTAGTCATCAGAGAGATGCAGATTAAAACCACAATGAGATACCATCTCACACTGGTCAGGATGGACATCATAAACAAATCAACATGTTGTTATAATGCTGGTGAGGTTGTGGAGAAAAGGGAATTCTAGTACACTGTTGGTGGGAATGCAGACTGGTGCAGCCATTGTGGAAAGCAGTATGGAATATCCTCAGAAAACTAAAAATGGAACTGCCTTTTGACCCTCCAATTCCACTGCTGCCATTACACTCTAAGAACCCTGAAACACCAATTCAAGAGAACCTATGCACCCCAATGTTCATAATGGCACAATTTACAATAGCCAAGTGTTGGAAGCAACCTAAGTGCCTATGAATAAATGAGTGGATTAAAAAATTATGGTACATTTACACCATGGAATACTACACAACAGAAAGAAGGAGCTCCTACACTTCATGAGAGCATGGATGAATCTGGAGAACATTATTCTAGGTGAAATAAACCAGGCAGTGAAAGACAAATACCATATGATCTCACCTATAAGTGGAACCTAATCAACAAAACAAATAAGCAAGAAAAATATACCAGAGACATTGAAATAAAGAACAAACTGACAGTAAGCAGCGGGAAGATGGGAGGAGATAACAGAAGAAAAAGGGGTAATTGTCATCAAGGAACATGTATAAAGAGCACATAGACAAAGCCAAAGGGGGTTAGAATTGAAGGTGGGTGGCGAGAATGGCTTGGGTGGGGGGAAAATGGAGACAACTGTATTTGAACAACAATGAAAGAGAGAGAGAGACATTTAATGAAATGACATTATTTGAGGGTTTGCTGTCCTAAATTTATGTTAGAAGAAAGAATACAATTAAGTGCCAAACAAGTGGTAGATGTGCAAAAATTTCAGAAGGGATGATTATAGTGGGATAGAATGCATTGCAATTTTCTTCAAGCAGAAAGAAATGGGGGAGGACACCAGCTGGCTAACTGGATCACTGAAAATGCATAAAACACTTGGTATGCTCTTTAATATATAGTATATGCTTAGTTTTATTTTGTTAGTTTTGCTGGTTTACTTGATACCTCTCCTGTGAGTCATATGATTTGAGATAAGAGATCATTTAAAGTAGTATTCAGGGCTTAAATGTTACCTGGATCCTGGTTTTTTAACTTCCAAGTAGGATAGCTATGAAAAAGTTTTTCAAATCATAGTTTCTTCCTCTATAAAATGGGAGGACAATATTGAGTTTACAAGGTTGTTCACAAAGAATACTGAAGAAAATATAATTATCTTGCACAAGGCTTAGCAAGGTGCTAGGTGTACAATTATGCATTCAATAAATGGGAGAACTTAGTCATAATCACTTTGTAATATTGAAGAAGGTGCAGGATTTAAGTAACAAAAGGAAGACATGGGTGTCCAACTTATTTTCATTGGAATCTGTACCAGTAAAACACTTTCTTGATCTTAGACTCCCAATGTACATATACTTATTTATATATTACATCCACCTACATCTGTCATCAGCTAATATCTCAAAGCATTCTCTCTCAAAAGATAGTACCATCTTTATTCATACTGAATACTAATCCTTATTTTATTTTATATTTTTATTGTTCTTCTATTACAGTTGTCCCAATTTCCCCCCATGGCCATATCCGTGGGTCATTTTTACCTCTTCGTTGATTAGACACTGCCTCTTCTTTCCCCACTTATGCCCCTCCCCGATCCCGTCTGGTCACTATCAGTCTGTTCCTGTTTCCATGCCTGTGATTCTATTTTGCTAATTTTCCTTGCTCGTTAGATTACTATTATGGGTGAGATCATATGGTATTTGTCTTTCACCAGTTGGCTTATACCACTTAGCATAATACTCTCCAGTTCTATCTATGCTGACACAAAAAGGAGGAGTTCCTTCTTTCTTTCTGCTGCATAGTATTCTATTGTGTAAATATACCACAGTTTTTCAATCCACTCATTTACTGATGGGCACTTAGGCTGTTTACAGCATTTGGCTAGTGGATAATGCTGCTATGAACATTGGGGTACATAAGTTCTTTTGAATTGGTGTTTCAGGATTCTTATGGTATAATCCCAGCAGTGGAACTGCCTGGTCAAAAGGCAGTTCCGAGTTTAGTTTTCTGAGGAAATTCCATACTGTTTTCCACAGTGGCTGCACCAGCCTGCATTCCGACCAACAGTGCACTAGGGATCTTTTTTCTCCACAGCTTTGCCAGCACTTGTTTGTTGATTTGTTTATGATGACCATTCTGACCAGTCTGCAGTGGTATCTCATTGTGGTTTTAATTTGCATCTCTCTGATGGCTAGTGATATTGAGCATCCTTTCATATTCCTATGGTCCATCTGTATGTCCTCCTTGGAGAAGTGTCTGTTCAAGTCCTTTGCTGATTTTTTTAAATTAGATGTTTGTCTAACTGGTGTTGAGTTGTACAAGTTCTTTATATATTTTGGAGATCTAACCTTTGTCTGAGGTGTCATTGGCAACAATGTTTTCCTATATAGTTGGTTCTGTTTTCATTTTAATGCTGTTTTCTTTGGCCATGCAGAAGCTTTTTAATTTGATGTAGTTCCATTTGTTTAGTCTTTTCTTTATTTCACTTGCCTTAGAGGATACATCAGTGAAAATATTGCTGGGTGGGATATCTGAAATTTTTCTGACTATATTTTCCTCTGGGACTTTTATGGTTTCGTGGCTTATGTTTAAGTTATTTGACCTTTTTTTTTTCTGATTTGTACTGTAATTTGGTGATCTAGTTTCATTGTTTTTACTGTATCATTCCAGTTCTGCCAACCTCATTTTTTCAAAAGGTTATTTTTACTCCATTTTATGCTACTGCTCCTTTTGTCAAATATTAATTGACCACAGACACAGGGTTTATTTCTATTCTGATCCATTGATCTGTGTGTCTGTACTTATTCCAGGACCAGACTGTTTTGATTACAGTGGTCTTATAGTATAGTTTGATATCAGGTAATGTGATCCTTCCTACTTTGTTCTTCTTCCTCAAGACTGCTGAGGGCTGAGGCTATTCAGTGTCATTTATGGTTCATATTAATTTTTGAAGTATTTGTTCTAAAACTGTGAAGTATGTCATTGGTATTATAATAAGAATTGCATTGAATCTATAGATTGCTTTGGGTAGTATGCACATTTATGTTATTATGTTATTATGGTATTATGAAGAATTAATGTTAATTCTTCAAATCTATGAACACAGTGTATGCTTCCATTTATTTGTATCTTTCTTAATTTCTTTCTTCATTGTTGTGTAGTTTTCTGACTACAGGTATTTTACCTTCTTGGTAAAGTTTATTGCTAGGTATTTTATTTTTCTTGTTGGTATAGTAAATGGGATATTTTCTTAGTTTCCTACTGATACTCCATTACTGGTATATTAAAATGTCTTCTATTTCTGAATATTGACTTTGTATCCTGCTATTTTGCCAAATTCCCTGAAGGTCGAGTACTTTTTTGGGAGAGCCCATAGGATTTTCTCTGTACATTGTCATGTCATCTACAAATAATGACCATTTTGCTTCCTCCTTTCCAATCTGGATGTCTTTTATTTCTTTTTCTTCGGTGATCTCTGTGGCTATAACTTCCAATACTATGTTGAATAAAAATGGTGAAAGTGGAAACCTTTGTCTTGGTCCAGATATTTGGGGGAAAGATTTTAGTTTTTGCATGTTGAATATGATTTTGGCTGTAGGTTTCTCATATATGGCTCTTATTATGTTGAGGTATGCTCCCTCTATTCTCACCTTGCTGAGGGTTTTTATCATAAATGGGTGCTGTATCTTATCAAATGCACATTCAGCATGTTTTGACATGATCATGTGATTTTTGTCTTTTCTTTCATTTATGAGATGTATTACATTTATTGATTTGCAAATATTGTACTATCCTTACATCTCTGAGATGAATCCCACATAAATCATGATTTATGATTTGTTTCATGTATTTCTGGATCTGGTTTGCCAATTTTTTTTGTATATTTTAACATATATGTTCATCCGTGATATTTGCCTGTAGTTGTCTTTCTTTGTTATGCCTTTACCTGACTTTGGAATTAGGATGATACTGGCCTCATAAAATATTTTTGGAGTCTTCCCTCTTCTTGAATTCTTTGAAATAGTTTGAAAAAGATAGGAGTTAGTTGTTCCCTAAACGTTTGGTAAAATATACCTTTCAAGCCACTGTGGTCCAGGGCTTTTGTGTGTCTGGAGTTTTTTGATTACTGCTTCAATTTCTCTAGTTGTTGTTGTTCTATTCAGGCTGTTTGCTTTTTCTTGATTCAGTTTTGGAAGATTACATATTTCTAGAAATTTGTCCATTCCACCCAGGTTGTCAATTATCTTGGCATATAGTTGTTTGCAGTAATTTCTTACAGTCCTTTGTATTTCTGTGGTACCAGTTGTAATTTCTCCTTTTGTTTCTGATTTTATTTATTTGAGACTTCTCTCTCTTTTTTTTTCTTGATGAGTATGGTTAAAGGCTTATCAATTTTGTTTTTCTTTTCTCTTTTTTAAATTTTTTTAAAATTTATTTATTTATTTATCTTTAGAGGCAAAGGGAAGGAGAGAGGGAGAGAAAGATCAATGTGTGGTTTCTTCTCATGTGTCCCCTGCTGGGAACTGGCCTGCAACCCAGGCATGTGCCCTGACTGGGAATTGAACCTCTATCCTTTTGTTCGCAGGCCTGTGCTCAATCCACTGAGCTACACCAGCCAGGGTTGTTTATCTTTTCAAAGAACCATCTCCTCAATTTATTGATCCTTTGACTTGTGCTTTTAGTCCCTATGTCACTTAATTCTGCTCTATCTTGATTATTTCCTTCCTTCTACTTGCTCTGGACTATCTTTGTTGTTGTTCCTGTAGTTCTTGTAGATGTTGGGTTAGGATGTTTATTTGAAGTTTTTCTATTTCTTTTTTTTTTTTAGTTAGGCTTGTAGTGCTCTGAACTCCCCTCTCAGGACTGCCTTTACTGGGTCTCATAGGTTTTAGGCTGCTGCGTGTTCATTTTCATTTGTTTCCAGAAACTTTGTTTCTTTTTTGATCTCCTTGTTAACCCATTCATAATTTAATAGCATGTTATTCTCTCTCCTTGAATTTGAATGTTTTTGAGTGTTTTCTTTGTGGTTGGTTTCTAGTTTTAAGCCATAATGATCTGAGAAGATGCTCAATATGATCAATTTTCTTGAACTTGTTGAGGCTTGTTTTGTGTCCTATCATGTGGTCTATCTTTAAAAGTGTTCAATATGAATTTGAAAAGAATGTATGTTTTGCTTCTTTGGGGTGAAAGGTTCTGTGTAGATCAATTAAGTCCATTAATCTAGAGTGTTGTTCAATGCTACCATATCCTTGTTGATTCAATGGAAGATCTATCCATTGTTGACTAGGTGTGTTAAAATCCCCTAGTATAAGTGTGTTGCTATTGGTATCTTTCTTGGAATCCTCCAAGATTTTCCTTATATAGTCAGGTGCTCTTATTTTGGTTGCATAGATGATTAAAAGGGTTATATCTTCTTGATGGATGATTCCCTTTAGTGTAAGAAGAGTTCTTCTTTGTCTTTTTTATGGCCTTTAGATTTTTTTGAAATCTATTTTATCTGATACAAGTATTGCTACCCAGCTTTGTTTTTTTTTGATGTCTGTTTACTTGGAATATTTTTTCCATCCTTTTAGTCTGTGCAGATCTTTTGTTCTGAGGTGGGTCTCTATAGGTAGCATATATGCAGGTCATGCTTTTTTATCCATTCAGCTACTCTATGTCTTTTGATTGGAGCATTTAATCTATTTACATTTAAAGTTATTATTGATAAGTACCTATTCATTGCCATTTTTCCCTTTGTACATGTGTTCTTATCCATCTCTCAATTTTTCTTCGTCTTCTTAAAACAGTCCCTTTAGCATTTCTTGCAATGCTGGTTTGTGGAGATGTATTGTTTTAACTTTTTTTTTTTTTTTTGCCTGGGAGACTTCTTATTTAGCCTCCCATGTTAAATGACAGCCTTGCTGGGAAGATGGGTCTTGTTTGCAGGCCTTTGCATTTTCTTAAATGGGATATTTCTTGACATTCCCTTCTGGTTTGCACTGTTTCTGTTGAGTAATTAGCGGATACTTTTATCAGAAATCCCTTGTGAACAGAGGGGAGAGGGGAGGGAATTTCAGGGGAGAAGGGAAGGGTTTACAGGAACAAATATAGAGGACACATGGACAAAACTAGGGGGGTTGGAAAGAGGAGGGAGGAGGGGAGGAATGGGTGGGTGGGCTGGAATGGGAATAAAGGATAGAAACTGTACTGAAAAACTAAAATAAAATAAAATAAATTAGAAAAAAAGAAATCCCTTGTATGTTAGTAGCTGTTTCTTCCTTGCTGCCTTTCAGATTCTCTTTGTCTTTAAATTTTGCCATTTTTATTATGAAATGTCTTGGAGTGGGTCTCTTTCCATTCATCTTTATTGGGACCCCTCTGTGCTTCCTGGACTTGCATGAGCTTTTGTTTCAACCAGTTAGGGAAGTTTTCTGTCATAATTTTTTTAAAAGGTTTTCTAACCTTTTATCCTCTTCTCCTTCCGGTATCCCTATGATATGGATATTATTACATTCCATGTTGTCCTGCAGCTCCCATAACCTTTTATGTTCTTTTTGAGTCTTTTTTCATTTTGTTGCTCTGTCTGGGTTTTTTTTTCCACCTTGTCTTCCAGCTTGCTGATTCAATCTTCTGCTTCATCTAGCCTGCTTTTAATTCCTTCTACTGTGTTGTTCATTTCAGATATTCTATTTTTCATTTCCTCCTGGATCTTATTAATAATTTCTATGTCATTTTTCATGCTGTTGTAGTTTACACTAAGTTTCTTGTAGCTTCCCTGGAGTTCTCTGATGTTCTCAGTGAGCTCCTTGAGTGTCCTTATAACCATTATTTTGAACTCAATGTCTGATAGTTTGCTTGCCCCAATTTTCTTTAGCACTTTTTTTGAAGACTGCTACTTTCTTTTCAATTGAGGGATGTTTCTTTGTCTCTCCATTTTAGGTGACTCTTCTTGTTTGTTTCTACATCTTAGATTGATTTGCTTTGACTCTGTCTCATGGTGTTACCTTTTGTGGTAGGAGAACTGTGGGATTTAAGCGATGCAGTCTCCTTGATCTCCTGAGTTTGATGTTCTTGGGATGAACTTTATGCCATTTATGTGGGCTTTCTGGGGTAATTGGGCTTTGGTTGTTGTTGGGTCATTCTTTGGTAGGTTATTCCTTCTGGTTGGCTGACTGAGAGTCTCTCTGCCCACCATGTCTTATATGATGTTTTACAGATAAAGCCAGAACAAAATCACACTGTTCAGACAAACCCATACCTGCAATTAACCCCCAGCCACAATAACATTATCAACAGCAAATGAGCCAGTGTTAATAAAGATGTAAAGAGGGTAAGACTATTATAAGAAAGGAAAAATGAATATGAGATGACTAACTGAAAGAAAAATGATTTTGCAAGGGTAGAGGGAAGAGCAATATTACAAGTAGGGAATGGGGACAAGATGAAGAGAGAAAGAAAGATAAATTGACATTGTAAATAAAAAAGGGAGAAAAGAAGGTGGAATGGAGTAAGAGATGGGAAGCATATAGTATTAGGTTTAAATGGAAATTTTAAAAATAAATAAATGTAAGAAATAAATAGTGTGGGAGAGAAAAGAAAAAATATGAACCAAATTGTAGAAAAAGATGCACCACAGCACTATCAATAACAATGAGGAAATAATCTATATTTTAAATGTTCTTCTTGATAATTCTGAATTTGTCTGGCTGATTCATGTTGATTATGATTAGATAAGTGCTGTTTGTATCCTACTGTGGGGCTAACAGAACTCATGTCCTGAATAGTAGAAGGATGCTTGCATAACTATACTATCTTCAAGTACTTCAAGATTTCTGTTAAGCCACGTTTTAGATTTAGTTACACAAAATAATTTGTATAATTTCTAAATCCAGTTAACTAAGCTCAGGTCACATACATTATCTCAAAATATTTTTAAAGCAATTGAACCATTGAGGGTGTCTTGTCTCTAGCTCCTCAGCATAAAATTTTCACTATGTATGATCTGTGACCATCAGAAAAATGAAGTAGTGAGAAACCCATTGTCAATTAACATGTAAAATATTAGTAAAGTTTAATTTCTCTGGTTTATATTTAATTTCTGATACCGTCTTCCCAAGCTCTACAGTTACCACACCCACCCCACTCCATTTGGAGACTATTATTATGGAAACCAAAAACTATTAAAGGTGTTTAATCAGAATTGAAACAAAATTAAAAGAAGGTTTGCAGAGTACTATTTAGCAGCAATGTGTAGGAGAGATTGGAAAGATGAAAGAATAAACAAGCAGATCATTTAGAAGACCAATTTAGACTCTAGGTTCTATATAAAGATTTGAAGGAATAAAATAAAATCAAGACACAATTGGCTTCCATGTATGCCACAGTCACCTCATATACAGTTGATGTGTTCTTGCATAGTATCAGGATGACTGTAGCAGTTCCAGGATGACATGTGATGTCAATGTGACAATTTCCAGTGAAAAAAACAATGGAAGTTTTCAGGTGTAATCCTTTTAAAAATAAGCTTCCACATATAAGTCTTCTCTATATTGTTTTTTATTATATAGGTATTTTAAATTATTTTATTGTTTGTAATTATTAATTATTAATTTATATTTGAAAGAAAATAATACTCTTCCTAAAGTCTCCCTCATGCATCATTTGTGGATTGGGTCACGTGACTCTGTTGGGTGCAAAGGAGGATGGGAATATCAATATATTGCATTTCAGTCTCTACAGTGAAAAATAGGCTCTACCAACAAGAAAGAAGGAGTGGGACTGGTGATTAGTTAGGCAAAATTTGACAAAGAAGTTATAGCATGATAGTCACAGTGACAAAAGAAAAAAAAACTTCCATTTCCCAAAAGATAGGATGTAGAGCAATTTGTGACCAAGTAGGACAGCCTAACTGAGAATGACAAAGGAATGAAAACGACCTCAAGTGTTTCAAGCTGTGTAGTCAAGGAAATATAATCATATGGATACTGTAGAGAACTCAGGAGGGTCCACTATGTCAATGAATATTATTACTCATAATAGCATCACTTAACTGTTATTAAAAAATCACACAGACAGAAAACTGTACTTGAACAACAATTAAAATAAAAAAAATTACACAGTGCCAGTCTATCATCGTCTCATTTAATTTTCTCTTTTATGCTTTTGATGATATATTTTAAGTAACTTCTTCCCATACAAGGTAATGAGCTCACTTTGGGGAATATTATATCTGAGACGATACCTGGACACCCTGGAGGAAAGTGAAGACAGAAACTGTGGGTCGCAGCCAAGATGAGGACTAGAGGGAGGTGTCTAGAAGTCAGTCATTCGCAAGGCACTTAACCCAGGTATGATCTACTAGCCTGGAGTGCCAAGGAGGGAAATAGAGTCATTTCTACATAATGAATAAGTTCTACAAGAGTCAGACTATGTATGGAAGAGTTTTAGTGAAGAGGAAAAAAAAATGTGAAGTGAACTTTTGGTAATAGTACGTGTGTCCCCAAACATGTCTTTTTTATTTTGAACAGTGCACTTTAAATTAAAGAAAATAAGCCCAAAATGTCTGCTTAGTTGGCTTGACATTGCTCATTCCCTCATTTTGAGTATTTGTATAGTGAAAGAGAAAGCAACACTCTGAAAAAATTCACATGTATCTCCACAATAGATCTTTTCACTTCTAGATCATTCATAGTATCTACCAATACTGAATTCACAATTGTCACACTTCCCTTTGTCTGCACATATGGTAGTGATATAGTAATCTAATTGTGAACTTACTGAACCAAATCTCATGAGATTTTCCCCAAATCTCACATTAATACTATTTTGTTCCATTAACTTTTATAATCTCCTGGCATTTGATAAATTCTGAATTGTACTATTACCTGAATATAACAGTCTTATGTGAATAGAAGCAAAAGGAACTTATTCCCCTAATACTTCAATAATAGTATAGACAAAAGGCAAGGATGCAAATTACCTGACAATTTTAGAAACAAAAACAACTGTGCCTTATTCTACCTTTATATAAACAAGCTGCTTAGAAAATGTAGTAAGTGAATTCTATATTCTAAAATGATTAAATGTACTTCTCCGGCAAGATTTGTGTGTTCAGACTTTGTCATTTTATTTTCACCAACAGTGCCTCGAATTTTCTATCTTATCTATCACAAAGTACACTGAGGTGTGGAGAGGGATGTGGAATGGTTAAGTCTAAAATAGATTGGGTAAATTGAATTTGTGGAGAAGGTAAAATTGAAGGTCTGATAGCAGGAGGCTCCAAGTCTTGTTCCGATTAAGAAAGAAACAGAAAACATTTCTCCCCTTGGAGTCCCACAATGTGATAAGCTGCACATAAGCTCCCGTCACCAACATGATTTGATCACCCACCAGTACCAATTACTTCATAGAACTAAGATTTGACTGGGCCAAGTGGGAGGGTTGTCAGTAGCAGGAAATCATTCGAGAGAAAAATATGTAGAATAGCAATGAAAATAAACATAATGCTATAGTAAGTTATTCCTGACAAGTAGGATGAGGTTCACTTGGCACATTTGAACATTCTTAAGAGCTCATGCTTTCAGGTATTTGTGCTTTGTTTAAGAGGAGAAACAATTTTTGGATCTTAATTTTCCTATTTCATTTCACCATATGAAGTTATGCATGTTATTATAAAAAATAAAACTAAATTAGGATATATAAAAATTTAAGTCATTCTAATTTAAAAGTAATTATGCTTTGTTTTCACTCATAAGTATATAAAATCATATAATAATTCCCTTTTAATTACTCCAATAATTCAGATTCTGTACTTTAAATGTCTTTTTATAGTATTTTTATACAATTTGTTTAGATTTCATTTGGAATATTTTATTGAGATAGGAGTTATAGGATTAAATTAACCACTCACTATATTTACTATTATTTTTGTATTTAATTAAAAATCCTAAACGTTTTCTTTCTTACAATTGTTTTAGTTTTAAACAAGCATCACTGACTCAAAGATCATAATGATATAGTACATTATTATCAGTATGGTACATAAACAACTATTTTAAGTGGTATGAAAACATTGGAAATTAAAGAAGGATTGAACAGATAAATAAGCAAATATTGTTTTTTTTTCTCCTTTGATTATTTTCTGGTATTTTCTCTTACCTATAAAAGGGAACCTAAATGCTGTATTGCATGGTATTATATAAAGACAAATACAGATATATCACAAAGATAAAAATAGTCTGAATATGCAATTTAATGTTAATTATTCATTTCACTTTTCATGTACATCAGATTACTGATATATTCTCAAAGTTCTATAATTATAGGGAAAAGTATGTGAGTTTTCAAAGATTTAGATCCACTATCAGCTCATCATTAAGTTTTTAAAATTATTTGACTTTTAAAAAATGTGAAAACACATTGATAAATATTAACAGTATTAGTTATTCTTTTTAACACTTTTGAATTTCATCCCCCAGGGGTGTCCAACCCATGGCCCAGGATGACTATGAATGAGGCCCAACAAAATCGTAAACTTACTTAAAACATTTTTTTCTCATCAGGTTTTCATTAATGTTTGAGTATTTAATGTGTGGCCCAAGACAACTCTTTTTCTTCCAGTGTGGCCCAGAGATGCCAAAAGGTAGGACACTCCTGAATTTTATATTCTTCCTGAATTAGGCTTGTGTTCAGTTAATATTGATTAAAGCCTTTATAAACTTATTTACAGATTATTCATTTTCTTCTTGAAGACAGTTAATAATGCTTTTTGACATGGAATCAGGTATTATAGCTTTCTTTGTATGTACTTAGATTATGATTTTTCCCAATTTTTAAAAATTTAAATGTCTAGTTACTTTTTATTGTTTATCAAATTATTTCAGATTCCACTATTACTTGATCTGTGTATGAATTGTAATCTAGGTGGTTTTGATAATTTTCAAAGGACAAAGATGAAGGTCTTTACTCAAAATACTTTTTATTATTCAATTAAATCTTTATTTCAATTACTTTTGAGAAACTTCAAGTAAGCAAACCATGAGACAAATAGTCTTGTTTGTTCTCTCAAAATTTAAAATCAAGCAAAAAATTAAAAAAATATTTTAATCATGTGATTTACCTTTAATTCTAGATAATGTGTCTACAAATGAATTTTATGAGATATGCTAAATTTTATATTATCAATTTTCTTTCATAGGCAATGTTTTCTAATTTCTCCAGCCTATCAGAATCACATTTTTTATTAAAATAAAAACTTCTTGAGTGGAAGTTATATTTCCAATGAATAGGCCCATGGCCTTGTCTATGATGCAACACTTTAACAATAATTTTGCACTGAATCTTACTGAGGTTCAGTATGTAGGATCATGTTACTACTAATTGATAATGCAACCAGTCATAAATTGAGTTACAAACCTCTCTTACAGTATTCCTAATTCAATAGTGTTTAGAAAAATTGAGTAAAGTAACAGTTTAACTATTTAAACTGTTAACTATTAAGCAGCTTAACTATTAAATAACCCATAGATGGCATTTTTAGAGTTTTTTGAATGAAAAAGTAGGCAATTTTGCTTACTTTTTTGAATGAAAAAAAGGCAATTTTACTTGCTTGTTTTTTATTAGGTTCCACTTATAGGTGACATCATATGGTATTTGTCTGTCATATGGTATTTGGCTTATTTCACTTAGCATAATGCTCATAATCCACGCTCTTGCAAAGTGTAGGAATCCTGCTTTCTTTCTGCCTCATAGTATTCCATTGTGTAAATGTACCATAGGTTTTTTGATCCATTCATTTATGCATGGACACTTAGGTTACTTCCAGCACTTGGCTATTGTAAATTGTGCTGCTTTGAACATTGGGGTGCATAGGTTCTTTTGAATTGGTGTGTCAGGGTTCCTAGGATATAATCCCAACAGTGGAATTTCTGGGTCAAAGGAAGTTCCATTTTTCGTTTTCTGAGGAAATTCCATAATGTTTTCCAGAGTGGCTGTACTGATCAGTGTTTCACCAACAGTGCATTAGGATCCCCTTTTCTCCAGAACCTCATAAACACTTGCTGTTTCTTGATTTATTTATGATAGCCATTCTGACCAGTATAAAGTGGTATCTCACTGTGGTTTTAATTTGCATCTCTGATGGCTGGTGATGCTAAGCCTCCTTTCATATGTCTCTGGGCCCTCTGTATGTCCTCCTTGGAGAAGTGTCTGTTCAGGTCCTTTGCCCATTTTTTAAATTGGATTGTTTGCCTTCCTGGAGTGGAGGCATGTAAGTTCTTTATATATTTTGGAGATCAAACCCTTGTCCATGGTGTCACTGGTAAATATGTTTTCTCATACAGTTGATTCTCTTTTAATTTTAATTCTGTTTTCTTTAGCCATGCAGAAGCTTTTTATTTTGTTGAGGTCCCATTTATTTATTTTTTCCTTTATGTCCTTTGCTCTAGGGGACGTATTGGTGAAAATATTGCTGCATGGAATATCTGAGATTTTCCTGCCTATGTTTTCCTCTAGGACTTTTATGGTGTCATGACATATTTAAATATTGTATCCATCTTGAATTTATTTTTGTTTATGGTGTAACTTGGTGATTGAGTTTCATTTTTTTATATGTAGCCATCCAGGTCTCCCAAAACCATTTGTTGAAGAGGCTATTTTTACTCCATCTTATGCTGCTGCCCTCTTTGTCAAATGTTAATTCCTAATAGAGACTTGGGTTTATTTCTGGGATCTCTATTCTCTTCTGTTGGTCTATGTGTCTGTTCTTTTGCCAGTACCAGGCTGTTTTGATTACAGTGACCTTGTAATACAATTTGATATCAGGTATTGTGATTCCCTCCCACTTTATTCTTCTTTCTCACAATTGCTTCAGCTATTGGGGGTCATTTATGGTTCCATATAAATTTTTGAAATGTATGTTCTATATCTGGGAAATATGTCATTGGTACTAAAATATGAAACATTTCATGAATTTGTGTCATCCTTGCACAGGGACCATGCTAATCTTCTCTGTAGTCTTCCAAGTTTAGTATATGTGCTGCCGAAGTAAGCACTTATTACTAGTAGTTTTAATCATCATTATTAAACAATGTACAATGATGTCTAAAAATTGTAAAACAACTTTCATCCATGACTGTCTTGCTATCATGGAATGATCATGAAATATACACTTATGGGGTAATTGAATAATGAGATGGAACAGAAAGGCAATATATATGAGACAGGACAAACATGCCCAAAATTTGATGAGGAAGAAGGTGGCATGAAAGAATAAAGTGTGGTATAATATTTTTATTTTTTAATGAAAAGATTTGTTTACTGTTGTTCAAGTATAGCTATCTTCATTTCCCCCCACCACTATCCCCCACTTC
This sequence comes from Trachops cirrhosus, assembly GCA_028533065.1. NCBI lineage: Eukaryota > Metazoa > Chordata > Mammalia > Chiroptera > Phyllostomidae > Trachops > Trachops cirrhosus. Next base: position 57,635,465 of record CM052544.1, on the reverse strand, counting down.
ACCTAGCCCCACCTCCCACCCTCAATCTTACCCTTTGGCTTTGTCCATGTGTCCTTTATGCATGTTCCTTGATGACATTTCCCCTTCCCCCCCAGTATCCCTGTACCCCCTCTCCTCTGGTTACTGTCAGTTTGTCCTTTATTTCAATGTCTCTGGTTATCATAACTCTTCAGCTCTTCCAGGTTCTGCTCAGAACATGAGACAATCGGTGCACTGGACTTCATGCCTAATTGTCATGGACTTCTGTACTGTCAAGTCAAAAAGAAAGTTTGTTGTCCTTCAGGGAGGAAGATAAGATTGCATAACAATAATAGCCACCAACATATAAATATTATTTATTATGTTCTAGCAATTGTCCTAAGGCCTTAACAGTTACTAACTATTTATTCCTAGAATGACACTATGAGATGAATACTATTGTTAATCTCTATTTAATAAATGAGGAAAGTGCAGCAGAGTGGTTGGATAACATACTTAAAGTGAGGTAACTAAAAAGTGGCAGAGCTAGACATCAAACTCAACATTTTGGGGCTATATTAAGAATCCCCACTAATTTGCAAATATTACACTGTGAGGGTAAATAAGAAAAATAAAAAGAATGACAGAAGGAAAAACAAGAAAAATAGAAGGAAGGAAGGATAGAAGGAAGACAGAGATAGACAGATAGAACAGAAAGAATTAGAGAGGGAGAGAGGGAGAAGAAAGAGCGTACTTTAGAAATGAATCAGAAATTCATAGAATTCAGAAATGCTCTGCAGTTGTGCTGATCCTAAGAAGACCAGAGCGTGGCTGAAGTCAATTCAGTTTTTTCTAGAATTTGGAGAATGGTACTAGGAGAGCAAGCGTAAAAAGGTCATATACAAAAAAAAAAGTGATGCCAATCAACTGCATTGTAAATATGTGAGGGAAAACAGTTCAATGAAGGAAAGATGTCTATTTAGATCTAGAGAAAAGTAAGTCAATATTATCTAATATTTTAAACCTATGTAGGCTATGGCAAGGCAGCAGTAGTAGCCTGATATGTTTCTGGATATAGGAGCTGAAGGCTAGCATAGATGGCTGCATGCCTTCAATTACTTTTGCTAAACTTATGTGCTCACCATTCAGTTCATCATTCACTTATCCACACCCTTTAGATTTTTGTTACTTACGGTATAGTCTGTAGAGTAGCAGCATGGCCATGTCTTGGACCTTATTAGAAATTCAGTGTCTCAGGCCCTATTCCAGAACTTCTGAAACAGGAATTGTTTTTTGATAGGATGATTCAGGAGGCATGTAAGATGTTACAGACTGGGGAGGATGGGGTCACAAGATAAAGATGGTCTCTGTCTATACCCTTTATCATTGAATTCCCAGTGCCTAGTCCAGGTATTTATATATAACCAATGTTGCCACACTTTTTCTTTTAATGAATAAATTGCAACTACTATTAGTCACACTTCAAGTTTGAAAACCATCCTTGGTTTCTTTCTTGACTACCTCAATTCAGAGCTCTTCTCTGCTAAAATCATGCAACTTATTGAATGTGTATCTCAGCTGGTACTACTTAATATAATGCCATATTTTGTTGGTTATCTTTCCATGTGCATGTGCCATTGTATGTATGACATCTTTTCAACTAAAGTGAAACCTCCCTGATGGTAGGGATTATATATATTTCCTCTAAAGTAGCCTGTTAAACACCTGGTTATAGTCAAAGCTATCTAGAACATGCATACTCATTCAGGACAGCTCATAAGCAAACTAAAAAGACCTATATACTGCAGGGTATATCAATAAAGTATGAGCCTCGGTGCTAAACTGACCTGGGGTCAAATCTGACTTCCACTATTAAATGCATTAGATGTTTAAGCCTTCTGAGCTTTATAAGTTCCTGTCTTCAGGATGGAGATGATGGTACATTTCCGAGTGCAAGGCTTCCATATACAGGGTACCACAAAGAGTTGTTCATCTGGAAAATATTATAATAACTAATAGTACAAGAATAAATTCTGTATTTCATGTACTCACAACTGTAAGCCTACTTTTGCCCCCCACCCTTTACACATATATAAAGTAGCAAGTTCTACAACTCATTAATTACTCCTATTTTTTTTACCTTTGGAGTGTGTACTCCAAGATATGAAATAATAATTCAGAAGGGTATTATTATACCATAAGCCAGAAAAGAAAATTAAATATTTTTGTTTTGGTCATGTAGAGGCAAGAAAAATAGGAGGCTGACATTTTGTCTGGTCATCTATTTTTATAGAGGGTTAAAATTAATAGCTCCAACAAGACTTCTTTTACTTTTATAGAAACTTGGTTTACAAATTGATGTACCTACCAGTTTTCTTTGAGTGCTAGTCTTTGTTTTTTAAACATGTATATACAAAGGTTAAAGTCTGATGTTGTGCATGTGTAACATTAACCACCTTGGAAAAGTGGTATTTTGAAGAAGGATAGTTAAGGAGATAGTAAAATTTGAAATGAGCAAATTGAAAAAGGACATGTCTCAAACTTTCTCTTCAAATAACAGGACTACATTGTTATTCCAATAAAATATTTTAACACTTTTCTCTCTCAGAGCATCAATTAGAGACTCTTTGGAGTTGATTATTTCCTCTACTGAAATGTAAATGAACACTTGAAAGTTGAGCCTTATCTAATCTTTCTGCAATAACTTCTATCAGTTAATCAGATCCACAATTAGTTGAGGTACACACAGCCTACTTGATGAGAAAACTGGATTTGAAAAGGAAATATATGGAACCAGATGAAGTACACTTAGTGTGTCTCAGCAAAGAAGTAATTTATTTTGGGCAGGTTATTTCTTCATCATGCAGGGTTCTCCTTACTTAGCAGGATGTTTAATATCCTAGGCTCCTGTCCTCAATATGCCGTTGTTTCCCAGTCATTATGGCAACCCAAAGCCTCCTTTTGAGAACCACTGCTTGCTTTACCAAGAGAAAACAGTGCCTCAAAAATTAACCTTGTTTAACCCTGGCTGAGTAGCTCACCTTGTTGGAGCATTGTCTAAGATGCCAAAAAGTTGTGGGCTCGATCCCCAGTCAGGGCACATACCTAAGGTTGTGGATTCAATTCCCCAGTCAGAACCTGTACTGTGTGCAGGAGGCACCCGATTGATGTTTCTCTCTTGCTTTGATGTTTATTTCTCTCTCTCCCTCTTTCTTCTTCTCTCTAAAATCAATAAAAAATATAACCTTAGCTGAGGATAAACTTTTTAAAAAAATAAACCATGATGATGATGATGATGATGATCATGATCATGATGATGATTCTGTCTGGGTTAGCCTTGCAGCAGCTAGTGTGCCACTTAAATATCTCATCTACATGCAAATATTTGAGTTAAGATGCAAATGAAATGTGTGTACATGTTCTGCTCTAAGCCTGATTTTCCTCCATTGCACTCAAGGCTGATCTGGTTCCTGCCATCCAATATCCAGTGCCTTTCTTCCTGATCATGTTCCCTTTTTGCTATTCACATACTCATCTTCTAACTTATAACTAAGAGGAAGAGAAACGGAAAAAGGAGAAATAACAGTTCCTTTTTCATCTCATTGTCATGATACAGTACACTGTGTTTCGCTAGCCATGGTGCATTTTCTGCCACCAGACTCTTTTTTAGAGTTCAAGATACTCTGAAAAGTGCTAAGATGAATTACTCTGTATACCAGCAAGCATTTTTCTTCATTGCATTCTTACTATCACATCCCCTGGTTGCATTTAACTTTGATTGCCTAAATGGGTTTTTAAGTTACATTAACTTTGTATTTGAATAGCACTTAGAAATTATGAGAGTCAAATGTTAAATGACTGAGCTTATAAGACTATATTACAGTGTTTCTCAAAGTGTGCTTTGTAAATCACTGGTTCCAGGACTATGTAAACAGACATTACCTAAAAAAATGATTCAATGGTCAAATAAGTTTGGAGATGGCAGAACAATTTACTTTCGTGCGTAACTTTACAGAGTCTTTACTGTGTGAATGTGGTAGGATCTCAGTGCTGGGGTAGGGAATAGTTCAGTATTTCCTAAATATATTTGACCATGCAGACAATGTTTCCAAAGATTACTAGAGCAATATACAAGAAACAAATGATTCTAGTCTTCATGCCACTTACATGTTATGACCATTGAGTTGGTTCCAACTGCTGGCAACCCTATGAATGAGTGTTTTCCCCAACATCTTGTCCTCAACAACTCTGGTCAGCTCCCATAGGCTCATGTCTGTGGCTTTTTTTATGGAGTCAATTCATCTCATACTGAAGATCTTCCTCTCTTCCTGTTGCCTTCTATTTGCCCCAGCATTTTTTCTTTTCCAAACAACCCTGCCTTCTCATGATATTCCTGAAGTAGGATAGCCTCAGTTTTGTCATTTTTGCCTCCAGCAATGTTTTGGCCTTAATTTGATCTAGAACCCACTTGTTTGTTTTTCTGGTGATCTGGGATATTAGTGGAGCTCTCCAACACTATATTTCAAATGAATCGACTTTTTTTCTTTCCTGTACAGCTTTAGTATTCATACATAGTAATTGGAAATGTGAGACTGTGGATGATCTTAGTCTTGGTCTCTAATGACATATGCTTGCCCGTGGTGATCTGCCCTAATTCTTCCATTGCTGCCCTTCCGAGTCTCAGCCTTCTGTTGATTTCTTGATTTTATATCACTTAACCTATGGGAATAGAGACTTTCAGAGTTGCTGATTTGGCCCTCAGGAAATACACTGTAAGACTCTAGGGGGTGGTAACATTTATATGATGCAACGTGAATAATCCATTCTGTGAATCAGAGTGCAATCATAGAAGCAGAACAACTAGAAGGTGTATATAGTAAGGGATTTGTTACAAGAATTTAACATTACATAATTTTGGAAGCTGGTTAGTGTCTGTAAAACTGTGTTTTTTGCTTCAGAGGCTGGAGCTTCAAATTGCCAGAGCAGGTCTTCAGGAATGCAAGAATGCATACAAAGTGGAAGATGGCAAGGATAGGCTGAAACCCATGAGCTTAACCTAGAACCTATGAATTTGAATTTGAACCTGTGGGTTCTCACTACCTCCAACCCTGATGTGGTTGTCCTGCAGGAGAAGCTGGTGCCCTTCATCATGGAATGAAACACACAGCCAGAGCCAGAGATAGAGAAGCTGAAGGAGGATGCAGGAAAGATGGAAAGTGCATGCCAGCTGCTATTCACACTGAGAAAGTGAGCCAGCAGATAAGGAACAAAGTGCAGGAATTCCAACCCTTCTAGTGTAGAAAACAATATGGTTGCTGCTAAACCTATGTCTTTCTAATCTCTCTCACACACAAATTATATAATTTTATATATATATATATATATATAATATAAATCTTTTGTGGCATATGGTAACTGGAAATATACAAGGAAAGAAACTCTGGAAGATGTAGTTTACAAAGTCTCCTCACCCATCCTGGAGTTATGCAGTGTACAACCCACATACCTGTGTGAGCCAACCTGAGAGTAGGAACTGAGTAACCAACCACAGGATCATTCCCACCTCGATGATGACTGCAAAATACATGGTGATGTAACAGACTGTTGTGTGACAGCTTGCTTGGAGATCCCAATCCTGCCACTTATTAGTATGTAATGAACACATTCATAATGATTTTGCTTTATTCCAGCTTTCTCAATAACAAAAAATCTTGGAGTACTCTTATTTTTTTCTTAACCTCAAATATGATATATGAAAGAAAGGACAGCTTTTCTTCTTATGTACTGTGCAACTAGAAGAGGTTTACAATTCAAGAAAAATAGTCTGGTGCTATTTATTTATCAAAATGGCCAAGAAAATGACATTTTTAACCTAATTTGTGAAAGCATGAATTTCCCCTTTTATTTTCTTCACTGTATTCCTTTCTCATATTCAACCATTATTTTGTAACCTTTACTCACTAAGATTTTCTCATCTCTTCTTCAGAAAACCCATTTCCCCCTTAGAATTATACAGCATTAATAACTGTGTACTCCTAGAACACCATGACATTAACTACATGGGTTCTGTGTGAGTTTAACTTTATTAATTTTAATAATTTATGAATATACTGATATTCTTTTCCAATTAGCTTCTATGGCTTTTTAAAGAATTATTTTATATTAGGTAACATCAAATAAAACAGCTTACAATTTTATTTCTTTTATAGTTCATTAAAGGATACAAGGGCATCATTTGTGAATGGTTGATCAAATGTTGGAATTTCTCTTTGTATCCTAAAGTCCTGTTGACTACATTGAACTCAAGTTATAGAGAGTCAAAAGAATGAAAGTATAGAGCATGGCCATGTGTTCAGATAATGAAAACATGTAGTGTTTTTATTTCTCTATAACTGATCATTGACTTAGTATTTGAGTACACTCATCTGCTGATGGTGGAAAAGAAACTTACAAATTAAAGTTAACTCAGTCTCCTCCAGCTTCAAAGGGAGACTTTCAGGTTATATGCAATTCTCCCTTGTTTTCCCCTTGGGGAGAATATCTAGTACGTTATAATCTGACATTGTTGGTCTTCACTTAGGGAGAACATTTCCTGTTAGCATTTGTGGATCGTCTCTATCCCCACTATTTCTTCTCCCTAAATCAATAACTACTCCATTGCCTCTAGTATGTATTGCCTATGCAGCATCCGCTAATAGCATCTCTTTTTGTGACCAAGAGCCTGTTTTTGTTTGCTGGCCCTCTGTACTTCACTCAAAATTAGAGAAGTTTGGAATTCTCACTAGCTGTCCTCAAGTCATATTACATTGTATTATGCAAATACTGAAGTTTTTCCATCTGCTACTGACACTTAGATATCATGTAGGATGCAGAGATTGTCTCTAAGTCTTGGAAATCACTAAGGTACTTGTAGGAACCTGGGAAAAGATTTATTCTTTTCTAGCATTACCCAGATTATCTGATGACCTATTCTCCCAATCTTTCCAGGATTATTTAAAACAATAATGCACTAAGTTCCTTTTTTAATGAATATCCAGCATCTAAGTCATTGTCACATATCCCTTTTAAATTCTCTTCCTACTCACTTGTCAAAATTTAATTTAATGGGGTAATTACTTTGAACACTACTTTTAAACAATTTTATATTCTTAACTAATATACAATTTATGATTTAAATGTAATCTCAATTCTTTGGTACTTATCATTAAAAAGTACCAAAAGTCTAATTCTCCTATGAACTTAAAATAAAGTGAAATTTGAATTTCAAAGATGAGCCATCCTTAGTTTGAGGTTCATCTGTTGTGCACCAGGGGATTTTGGAAGAATGCTATCTCTGATGCCTGATTGATTGAAGGGATGGGGTAAAGGAATTTTTAAAATTCTTTCTACTTTTGATCACAAAGGAAGAAATTGTACTGGACTTCCATTTCTTCATATATAGTTGTAAAATATAGCAAAATCAATGAGGAATTTATTTTTAAGCATTGTACAATAGTCAGGACAGTACTGTTATTCTTGAGAGTAGGGAAATGCAAATGGTGAGCTACACATTTGCTTCAAGTATTGACATAGAGGTAGAGTACCAAAGTCAACATTTTTTCTACCATACTGCAAGTAGGTGGAACACAAGTAGAGTAGTAGACTTGTTGAGCAAAAGAGGCAGAGGCTGGTGTTTGGGCTGTTAGAAAGTTGCTACAACTTTCAGTGCAGAATTCTGGAGAAGAAGGTTGCTACACAAAGTAGGAAAAGACAGAGTTCACCACAAGTATTCTGGAATAAAGGCTGGACTCAACCATATATACATAGAATGAGACTTGAAATATCTCATAGAAAGTAACTTCTGTGAGCACTGAATGTAGGTACCATGGTTCATATAGCTCTAGAAGACACTCTGGTGCAATCAGAATGGAGATTTCTCACTGAACACCTTAGGCATATAGCTGAGAACTATGAAAGAGTATGCTTTGAACATAATAATCAGATTCTTTACCATAAGGTACAGCATACAAATTAAAGAATTTATCAGATGTTAGAACTCATCAAAGTGTAGTTTTAAGAAATAATACTGAAGAATATAAAATGAATTGTTTTTATAATAGTTTCATGCCAGATCATTAAGAAAAAGCTGTTGACCTTGACTAAATTATTTTTACACCTTATAAAGCTGCTGTTACTGACTTAGATGTTGGCTGGCTTTTAATAAAGATATAAGAATAAACAGGTGAATGACACTTGTTAGTATGCTCATTACAAAGATTTTTTTGTTCCTCAGGTTTGTAGTATGCATTCTTAACTAGGTATAAATATTGTTATATTTCATGCAAAATGTAATAACTTTATAACTGCATAATTCTATTTATACATGCTCTTCTTTGGACTATTCTTAAATATTGTACATCTACAAATGTTAAAATCTATCAGGCAGTGTGGGTGTATGTGTGTGTGCTTAAACATCAGTTGTATTTTAAAGTAATTGGGAGAAAAAATAATAATTTTTTAAATGTTTACCCCCATAGTTGCCATTTTGTGTTCTATTCAATTCCTTCTGGTAGACCTGAAGTTTCGCTTGATTTCATTCTTTTTCACCCAAAAGAAATTCCTTTATCATCTCTTGAAGTTCAGGTTTGCTGGTTACAAACTTGTCCATCTTTTGTTTAGCTAAAACTGTCTTTATTTTACTCTCATTTGTAAACGATATTTTACCAGTATACTGAATATAGAATTCTTGATTGACATTTTCTTTCCTTGATTGCTTTGTTGCTTCTTTCCTTCCTCTTTAATTTTGTCACCATTCCTATCAGTTTCCCCCTCTATTTATTGTATTCATTTCCATCTATCTCTAGTCACTTTAATTTTTCCCCTTTGGTATTTTAGCAACATAACTATAATATGTGTAGATGTAGTTTTCTTTGTATTTTTTTCCACTTAGGTTTTGAGGAATTATAAATCTGCAGTTGATATTTTTCACTAACTTCAGACCATTTGGGTCCATTATTTCTTCAAATATTTTTTCTGTCCCCCTTCTATCTCTTCTCTCCCTTTAGCATCCCAATTGCACATGTTAATCCACTTAATATTTTCACAGAAGTTACAGAGGCTCTGATTATTTTTCATTTCAGATATACTTTCAGTTCCAGATTTTTATGTTACATTACATTTGGTTGTTTCTAATAGTTCCTACTTCTTTGCAGATAATATCCACTCATCATTTATTATTCAATATCACCATCTTTCCCTTTAGTTTCTTGATGATATTCATTGTAGCTAGCTTAAAATCATTACCCAACATCTGGATTTCCTATTGACTGCTTGTTTTCTTGGTTGGGTTACATTTTATTGATTCTTCAAATATTTAATAATTTTTTATTGTGTACTGGACATTTTGGATAATGTATTGAAGAGAGGTGAACTATGTTACATTTTTTAAAGGGTATTTTTTTCTAACAAACAGTTAAATTTTTGATATATCCTTTGGATCCTTTCATGTTTGGTCTATATTTTGTTGGGGTTAGGTCAATTTAATTAGGTATAAATATTGTTATAATTCATGCAAAGTGTAATAACTTTACAACAGTTATGCTGTAATAACACGCTGTATGCCTTGTGGGATTACCTGTAACCTTCCCTTGGGGAAGCTTGAGTTGCAAATACAAAAATTTTTTTCTTTTATTTAATTTTGCCTTTAATACTTTAGGTCAACATTTATTTACTCTATGTATATTTTTGTACCAAAACCACAAAATCCCCAAAACAACTTTTAAATATAAAATATGTGATGGCATATATTGGTCATTAGAAAAATTAATTAGAGTAATTAATTAACTATACTACATAATACAGTGATATCATTCTGCATCAAAATATATACTTTCATAGGAGTGGTATTCCATTTCCTATACCATTTCCATTTGGTCCAATTCACTAATCCTTCAGATAGCTTGATTGTACAAATTATAGTCCTCAAGTCTAATAATCTGAGTTGGTGACTTCTATACACAGTGATTAATATCATTTTACATTATACATGAAATTTCATTATTTTATAATTAATGGCAAATGACAATGTGGTGATTTTGAAGATAATAAAAGCACTAATATTATAACATATAATTATTTGTTTCTTAAAAAACCTCTAGCTTCAACCAGTTGATTCCACTTTAACAGAAATGAGACCATGAAACATATGATGATCTTGCAAGCTCTTGTCTTGGCAAAGATTGCCTTCCCTTGAATAATTTGACTTTAGAGATTTTATCTCTGGATCACATTTTGATTAGGAACTAGATATATTGGTGTATGCATCAAAATAAAGGAATTGGATTATCAAATAAGAGTATATTCAAACTATCTTCACTTAGAAGAGAAAAACAGAATTTATGAGAAAAACTTGAGCCTTGAGACCACATTCCTGGGTCTTCATTATTTAGCTCATTATTTAAATATATACAATGGACATAATTTAGACAGGGAATTCTTTTTAAAAAATGTGTTTATTCTCTTTGGGTTCTAATCAGACTAGCCTGACTTCTGAGGCTGGCCTATGAAATTTGAGCTTCATTTTGGACCATTGATTGTCCCAGTCTATTCTGCCTGGGGTTCATCAGACTTGGTTTCTCTTTACTTCCTCTCATCAACTATGGTTTATCTCATTCACCCCAAGTCCTAGGCCAGCTCAAAAGACTAAAATCCCAGTCTAAATCAGAATCCATCACCCAGATGGAACATTTTGTGGCCAAAGTACATCTCTAGGTGGTTGAATAAATGGATTAAAGGTTGGCACTCATATAGAGTACACTTAATGCAATGTCCAATAAAGGCACTAATGATATACAGTTGATTCAGGAAAAAGTACTTGGTGCCTGTTCTTACCATCTTTATTGATGAAGCAGGTGAAAAAATTGAAGGATGTTTATTAACATGTATGGCTCTCTTAAGGAATGATTGCAAATACAAAAACAGGAATAGAATTAAAACAAGTTGTCTAAATTAAAAAAAATGGTGCTCTTCAAAATGAGAGAAAATTCCATATAGAAAATTCAGGTAATTTCACACACTCCATTAAAAAAGAGATAATAAACCCAAAATGGAGCCACTTGTACTAAGCTCCATCAACAAACCAAGACATAAAACCAAAGTTAATTACAATTTAACATCTCCCAGGAATGGAATATAAATCAGTTAATCTGAAATTATATGGTCAGCACTGGTGAGATAATCTGCCTGATAGACCCCTGCCAACTGCACTTTGAGACAAAGAACAACACCATAGCTTTTTGATATCCTGATTTTGTTTATCTAACCATTAATGATCTGTTTGTGATCATGTCACACACTGAGCAAAATGCATAAAATGCATGTGGATATAGAGGCTGACCCCTGACGGGGTGGTTTAGAGTCTTGTCAGGAATATAGGAAAGGTTCCTATAAGACCCAGATGGAGAGGTTTACATCAGGAGTCCCAAGTGGGATTAGAGAAGGTAATGATCATTTCCAGATGAGAGCATCCATAAGGCTTCACAGTGCGGGTAGAGATGAGAAAACATTTTGAGAAAACATTTCTGGAAAGTTAGTAATAGAAGCAGGTAAGTTCAAGGAAGAGCAGCATTACAATTAGGATGGAGTAAAAGGTTAGGCACCTCAGAGAAATCTTAAGACTTTTGGCCACAGTTTAAAAATCATGTTATAGAATCTAACCATTCAATCTCTTCCTAGCTGTCTAAGGAATCTTAAATTTATCTTATTGGCAATAGGAGAAACTGAAAGTTATCTTGTATGAAAATTGGTTGATCAAGGTAGTTTTTAAGGACAATGAAACTGGGAGCAAAGTACAAAAAATGATGGAAAACAAGGTGAAATGGATGCAAGGTAATCAGAGAATAGGCAGTTGTCCAGGTGAATACATCAGAGAAGGCAAACTATTTTGGGCCGAAACATAAGATTGTATTCCTTGATGAAAAATATGACAACATTTAGAGATGTTGGACTATTTATTATTATGCATATCCATTGGGTTATTGCTTATTAACTGTCTATTTCAAACAATATTGGCTTTGACTGAGAATCTAATAACAAATCCCCTTTGAAATGTTACTTTAAATCCTTTTTGGAACATCTGCAGACTCTTAAAAGAACTTTATCTGTTTATTGTTTCCTTTAAAATATTAGAAAAACTCATTTTTCAAAATGTTAGCTACAAGATGAACTTCTAGAGAATATAGCTTTAGAGGTTTCCCTTCTCTTTCTTTTAACCCAAGTAGTCTAAGTATAAATTTCAATATATTTTTCATTTTCCTTTAATACTAACCCTAAGTGATGAGTGGCAGGTGTAGAAGGAAGAGGACTGAAGAAACTCGGTCAATTTGAAAAAGGTTCATTATTTTTACCCAATTTTGTGGAGTGTCATTTTAAATAAGTGCTAGCCTGGAGAAGGTTTTCATTGTTTTGAACCACAGGCTTTATATTACCTTAAAAAAAAACCTCTCAGCCACAAGTTGGATGCTTTTGGCAGCATTACAGATGTAGCACCACCCAGGCAGGGAGTGCATTTGCTTCTTTGCTTATTTCTGGCAGGGAGAGGAATGCTGGACATCGAGAGGCTACCAGGAAGGCTGCCCAGCACATCGCACACTGCTCACCAGTCCCGTCTGGGCCTTCTCCTATTGTAATACACAGGTAAGTACAATGAGATGCTGGTTCAAGTGCAGCACCCCAGCTCATTAGAGAGTCAATGAAAGTCAAGTGCAGTGAGTAAAGGTGAATAATAGATCTCCTCAACTTCAGGGAGCTCAACCAGGCCTGTCTCAGACCATAAGGTTCTCATTCAACACAATAAACTGCTGAAAAGGTCCTGTTTTTTATTATTTATATCTCTGTATATCAGTTTGCAACATGTTTTTCTATAGACTATTTAAAAACATTAAAACAGCAAGTAATGTTTTTTACAAATCTGTGGCTAGTTGTTGATCTGTTATTCTTTCATATTCATAAATTATAAAATCTTATAGCAATCTTTACTGCTGGGAAATGAAATATTGTATAAAGTCTAGTTTTCAATGTTAATGTTTTAAAATACTATAAATGGATAAAATGTAAGATAACATTAGACAGTAAACTGCAGAACTATAGAGGAAACATTTTCCTATAATATGGCAGTAGTCTCTAAATGTCATAAATTTGGGTTCTTAATGAATTCTTTATATCACAAATTTTCTTTCCACTTAGATGTCAGAAACTGAGCTGGAAAAGATAAAAGTAAGAACAGCTGAGCATTTTGAAAATGATAAAAATAATGTTTCTTGGTTGAAAGAAGGTAAGTCCTCTTGCTTTCAACTTTCTATCAGTGTGAAAATAGTGACTTTGTTTATAAGCAAGAGATAGTGTGGGAGATGGAAAAATGCCCTGGCAATTAAAATTATATTAGTACTTTTGATTTTTTTCTTTTTGTTGTCTTGGCCTAACTGGTAGTTTGAGGATGTGCAGTATTAAAATGCTTTTTGTATTCCCTATGTTGCAGTAAATACAGATTATTTTGCTGGTGAGAGAATATACATTTTCAACTCAGATATACATTATCTGTGTGGTTCTTGTGCTGTAGAATTCTCTCTTTAGTCAAGGAGACTAAATAATTTGAGGACAAGTATTTTTTAAATAATAATCACAGAAAGGAAGGCATGCTGTAGGAAGTAATGTCTACAAATAGAATCACCATTCACTGCAATTAGAGAAGTCACCACCCCAGGGGAGGATGCTGTCAGCCACAGGCAGAGCGTGCCTGAGATGGTTGCTTGAAATACACACACAAATCAATATGTCCTCCTATGATGAGTACAAATTTGTGCACTTTTGAAAATATGTATAGGCTCATGATTATTTACTAGAAGGTTTGGTTTTATAATCTTTTAATTTTATAAACATCTTAATGTTTCTTAAACAGACTTGATATTTTACCAAAATAGGTGTCTTTTATAATATTTCATAAATTTATTCAATGGTAAAGAAACAGCTCTTAAGTAGTTGCCATTTCTCAAAGTTGTTTTATAAGTGTATGGGAGACTTTAATATATGTCAAGTATGTTCTATAACACCAAAATAATAATAATAGCATCAACCACATTGATGATGTGCATTGATGATTATGCTGAATCATCATTAACAACCCTATGCAGTACTAATTATTTCTAATTTTCAGATGAGAAAGCAGAGTCACAAATGGTTTAAGTAAATGGCCTAAAATTATAAGATTAGGAGGTGTGACAGAGCTGCAATTTGATCCTGGAGTGCATGACTCCATGACACATGAATTTAACCACCACCTTATACAATATTTCAAAGAAAAGATGTTCATGGTACTTGTCAGGGCATGATCTGTGCTCAGAAGTTTTTCATGTGTTTAAATCAGCACTTCCACCTTCATACATACCTTCACATCCACTTTCCTCCTTAATCCTGTCCTGTCCCCAACTTCATTACAATATTCCCTCTACCCCATTCTTCAGTAATCAAAATTAATAGCGGGAGTTTCAGGAGTTATCCTGAAATTATATTCAGGATAAAATTTGATATAGACCTAAAATATTCTCAGAATCTTTTTTTTTTTTCAGAAAGCCACAGGGAAAGAGAATTCTCTAACTTCTTTAAATGGAGTAATATAAAAAACACTATGGAAGTAAAAATTACACTTGGGTCAAAAATTTCCCTCTGTATTTCTTATGAACTGAAATCCACGAAGACAAATGGCGTTCTTCACTACTCATTATAGTGATGTTTATATTATTTATTTTTGCTATAATTACTCCATCTTTATATAGAAACAATGATGCAATTGATAGACCAGTCAATTGTTTACTGAGGTATTTACTTTTTCAAAAATTTGTGTCCATTAAGTACAGTTTAGGCATTCAATTATTGTAATCTATAAAATCTGATTTCCCAAGTAACATGCTTTATCTCATCTAGACACTTTGTTTAAGCTACACTCATATTATGTTTAAAATATTTCATAAAGGGAAAATGTTCCAGATTCTAGATGCCAACATCTTAATGGGGAATTATCAGAATAAGCTAGTTATCAACATAAATCTCTAAATCTCTTTTTTAATGTTAAGAAAAGTACATGTGTTGTTTTATTTTTTTTAAAGGCAAACTGGTGCATCAGAAAGAGTAGACCATGTGAAGTTAGGCAGGTATGGTTTATAAATCTCAGCTTAGCTGTTTACTAGCTATGTTGTGACTATGGCATGTTACTTAACCTCCCTGAGCCCCAGAGTTTTTGGCTGGGTAAGATAATGCCAGCTTTGTGTGATTATGGAGATGAAACTTCATTATTTCGGTGTTTTTGCCTCTCTTTAAAACATGATTCAAAATAATACAGCTACATTTTTGAGATCCTTGTTTACATTTTGAACAGTTATTGGTACTAACAGCACTCTATATTTTTATATGATTTCATATCAATTTCATATTATTTCATATTATTTGGTCCCAACAACAACTTGATGTGCAGTAGAATTGTCCCCATTTCATAGATTAAAGGATTGGGGTTCAGGTACACTTTGGATCTTGCTCAAATTTGCAGACTGTTAAGTGGCAAATTTAATCTTGAAACCAGTTCTTCCAGTTCCAACTTCTATTCTTTCCTTTAAAAAACATGATTACAGTAACTTCTTCAATGGTTTTTAATCAGTATTTTAAATTTATCAACTCTTCCTATTAAAATGAAATTTTTTTTCTTTTTTATTGTTCTTCAAGTACAGTTGTCTCCATTTTCACCCCACCATTCCCACCCACCCCAGCCATCCCCACTTTCCACCCTCAATCCTAAACCCCTTTGGCTTTGTCCATTTGTCCTTCTTACTTCCTCCTTGAGAACTCATCCTCCTTTACCCTCCACTATCTCCTCCCACCTCCCCTCTGGCTACTGTTAGTTAGTTCTTAATTTCAATGTCTCTGGTTATAGTTTGCTTGCTTGTTTGTTTTATTGATTAGGTACCACTTATAGGTGAGATCATATGGTATTTGCCATTCATCGGCTAGCTATTTTCACTTAGTATAATGCTCTCCAGATACATCCAAGCTGACACAAAGTGTACGAGCAACTTCTTTCTTTGTGTTGCATAGTATTCCACTCTGCAAATGTACCACAGTATACTGATCTACCCATCTACTAATGGGCACTTAGGTTGCTTCCAGCATTTGGCTATAGTAAATGGAGCTGCTGTGAACATTGGGGTGCATAGAACTTTTGAATTTGTATTTCAGGATTCTTAGGGTATACACCAAGCAATGGAATGGCTGGGTTAAAAGGCAGTTCCATTTTCAGTTTTCTGAGAAAATTCCATACTGTTTTCCACAATGGTCGCACCAGTCTGAATTCCCACCAACAGTGCACTAGCGTTCCCTTTTCTCCACAACCTCACCAGCACTTGCTGTTTCTTGATTTCTTTATGGTAGCCATTCCGACCAGTGTGAACTGGTATCTCATTGTGGTTTTAATTTGCATCCCTCTAATGGCATCTCTCAGTGATACTGAGCATGTTTTAATATGTCTCTGGGCCCTCTGTGTGTCCTCCATACAGAAGTGTCTGTTCAGGTCCTTATTTTTTTTAACTCAAATCATGCCCAGATTTACTGTGTATATGATATATACCTAAACATGAAAAAAGAAAACCTTTATAATATTTGGGCAGGGAAGGTTTTCCTTGAAATAGACTTAAATCATAAAAAGATTAGTGATTCTGATTATAACAAAACTTAAAACTTCTATAGTAAAAAGGGACCATAAAGTTAAGAGGAGAGAAATAAGATGGGAAATACAACAAACACTACAGGAATAGAATACATTCAAATAATTCCTATTAACTAATAAGTATGCTATAAGCAATACAACAGAAACACAGCAAGAGATATGCATAGATAACTCAAAAGATAGAGAAAGCATGATTATGCAAATAAGGATGAAAACAGACACAGTATCATTACTTGTTGGAAAAAATGCAAAACAAGATATTTCAAACACATTATAGTCACAAAATGTATAAGCATTCCAAATGATAAGAGGAAATCTCACACACAGGTGATGGTAGTATAGCTGGCTTTGGAGTCCAATTTGGTAATACCACTTGAGGCTGAAAATAAGCACATTCTGCAACCCAAATGTTCCATTTCTCAGCACTCTTTCACTTATGCATGTATGATACATATACAGGGACATCCATCAGCATCGTTAGTAATTGCATTGTTTCTATGTTGCCCTATCAAAAAAGGGAGAGAGAATTAAACCTTAGTGCATGTATACAATGGAATATTATATAGCATCAAAGTAAATACATTAGAATCACTAGATCTTAATGGTTTAATTACATGAAGTCATTAGAAAATAATGTTGAAAAAATATTAGAAATGAAAATAATCCATAATCCAGCTGGAATAATCTTAAGCAAAATGACTCAATAGCCTGATAACATCTTTAGGAATAAATGCTGACTCTACTAACATGATAATATAGATTTTTTAAGAATAAAAACATACAAGAATAAACAATGGAAAAGTAAAGGATCAAATGAACTCCTTAGCTCTTCTCTTTTGCATTTAGGAAGTCTGGGTTTATGTTTTTACTGCAATCCTTCCTTTATGTAGCACATACAGGTGGGCTAATAATATAATGCAGTCAATCCACGTCTGAAATACTGTATTTTCACATAGTCCTCTCAGAAGGAGCTAAAATGAACTTGATCAGTGTGATAGCCAGCAAAAGACACAACAAAAAAGCAGGGTTCTGATTCCAAAGTAAAAATAAAATCAATACTTATACCCATGTCTTCTAAAAATGATGTTTCAGTAATTTTAAAGTTTGCTTTTACTTAAAACCAATTTAAAAATTATGCTCATAGTCAGACAATGAAACACAAGTCACTCCAGTGTAAACAGGATTCTATTTCTTACCTATGGTTTGGGGAATGGATTTTGAAGTTTGAGCATAGCTGTAAATTAATTATAATCTTTGTTGCAATTAACGCATCATGACCTATACCCAAAGTTTGCATAAAATAGAACAAAACATTTCCCTCTGCCAGCATGGGAAATGTTTACAGAGTGACACTTCATCAGGGGAAGTGAACAGATGCAGAGGGGTCACTGGCTAAGAGTTTGATGGCAGTGTACAGAAACAAAGAAATCTTTGTTGTGAGAATGTTATAGGTGGAAATGCTCGTTAACGTGGGAAGAGATCAGGGTCATGGCTGGATTATGGATTATGTTCAGGTCCTTTGCCCATTTTTAAATTGGATCGTTTGTCTTTCTGGATTGGAGTCATGTGAGTTCTTTATATATTTTGGAGATCAAACCCTTGTCTGAGGCAAATATATTTTCCCATAAGGTTGGTTCCCTTTTCATTTTGCTGATGTTTTCTCTAACCTACAGAAGCTTTATATTTTGGTGAAGTCCCACTCATATATTCTTACCTTTATGCCCCTTGCTCTAGGAGATATATTGGTGAAACTATTGCTGTGTGGACTATCTGAGATTTTTCTATCTATGTTCTCCTCTAGGACTTTGATGGAGTTGTAACTTATACTTAAGTCTTTTATCCATCTTGAGTTTACTTTTGTGGATGGTGTAACTTAGTGGTCCAGTTTCATTTTTTTTGCATGTAGCTGCCTAGATGTCACAACATCATTTGTTGAAGAAGCTATTTTTACTCTACCTTATGTTCCTGCCCACTTTATTGAATATTAATTGACCATAGAGACTTGAGTTTATTTCTGGGCTCTCTGTTCTGTTACATTGACCTATGTATCTGTTCTTATGCCAACACCAGACTGTTTTGATTACTGTGGCTTTTCAGGCATTACTGTGGGATATCAGGCATTTCGACCCCTCCTACATTGTTCTTCTTTCTCAAAATATTTGCTTATGGTTTCATATATATTTTTGAAATGTCTGTTCTATATCTGTGAAATATGTCATTGGTATTTTAACAGGGATTGTGTTGAATCTATAAATTGCTTTGGGTAGTATATACATTTTGATGATGTCATTTCTTCTGAAATATGGACATGGTATATGCTTCCATTTATTTGAGTTTTCCTTCATTTCTCCATTCACTGTTGTGTAGTTTTCTGAGTACAGATATTTTACCCCCTTGATTAGGTTTATTCCTAGGAACTTTATTTTTCTTGTTGCTATAGCAAATAGGATTTTATTTCCTGATTTCTGCTTCTGATATTCTATTGTCAGTATATAAAAATGCCTTCAATTTCTGAATATTGACTTTGTGTCCTGACGTTTTGCCAAGTTCACTTATTAGGTTGAGTAGTATTTTGGTGGAGTCTACAGGATTTTCTATGTACACTATCATGTCATCTGCAAACAATGGCAGTTTTGCTTCTTCCTTTCCAATTTGGATGCCTTTTATTTTCTTTTCTTATCTGATTGCTGTGTCCATGACTTCCATACTATGTTGAATAGAAATCATCCTTGTGTTGTTCCTGATCTTAGTGGGAAAGCTTTAAGTTTTTACCTATTGAATATGATGTTGGCTATAGGTTTCTCATATGTGGGCTTTCTTATATTTAGGTATGCTCCCTCTACTCCAAATTTGCTGAGTGTTTTTATCATAAATGGGTGCTGTACCTTATCAAATGCTTTTCCCACATCTATTGATTTGATCAAGGATTTTTGTCTTTTCTTTTGTCATGTGATGTATTATGTTTATTGATTTGCAAATGTTGTACCATCCTTGTATCACAGGGATGAATTGCACTTGATCATGGTGAATGATCTTTTTAACATATTGGTGGATGAGGTTGGCCAATATTTTGTTCAGGATTTCAGAGTCCATGTTCATCAGTGATATTGACCTGTAGTTTTTCTTTGTTGTGTCTTTATCTAGTTTGAGGATTAGGGTGATGCTTGCTTCATAAAAAGAGCTTAGGAGTTGTCCCTTTTCTTGGGTTTTTTGGGGTACTTTGTGAAAGACAGGGGTTAGTTCTTCCTTAAATATTTTGTAAAATTCTCCTGTTAAACCGTCCAGTTCAGGGTTTTTGTGTGCCCAGAGTTTCTTTATTACTGCTTCAACTTCATCAGCTGTTATCAGTCTGTTCAGGCTTTCTGCTTCTTCATTCAGTTTTGGGTGATTATACTTTTCTAGAAATTTGTCCATTTCACCTAAGTTTTCAAATTTCTTGCAATGCAGTTCTTCATAGTAAGTTCTTACAATCCTTTGTGTTTCTGTGGTATCTGTTGTAATCTTTCCTCTTTCATTTCTGATTTTGTTATTTGGGTCCTCTTTTTTTTCTTAATGAGTCTGCTTAAGGGCTAGTTGATTTTATCTTTCAAATGAACCAGCCCCTGGATTTATTCATCCTCAGAATTGTTCTCTTAGTCTCTATGCCATATCATTCTACTCTGATCTTGGTTATTTCCTTCCTTCTACTTGCACTGGACTGTCTTTGTTGTTGTGCCTCGAGTTCTCATAGATGTAGGGTTAGGTTGTTCAGTGGAAATGTTTCTATCTGTTTTAGGTAGGCCTGTATGACTCTGAACTTCCCTTTCAGGATTGCCTTTGCTGTGTCCCATATGTTTTAGACTGTTGTGAGTTCATTTTCATTTGTTTCCAGAAATTTGTTTTTTATTTCTTCCATGATATTATTCTTAACCCATTCATTGTTTAATAGCATGCTATTCAATCTCCTTGAATTTGAGTGTTTTTGAGTTTTGTTCCTTAAGGTTGGTTTCTAGTTTCAGGCCCTTCTGGTCTGAGAAAATGTTTGATGTGTTTTCAATTTTCTTGATTTGTTGAGGCTACTTTTGTGTACTGTCATGTGGTCTATCTTTGAAAATGTTCCCTGTTCATTTGAAAGAATGTGTACTTTGCTTCTTTGGAATGAAAGGTTCTATATATATTAGTTAAGTCCATTTGATGTATGGTCTTGTTCAAGGCTGCAATATCCTTGTTGATATTTTATTTGGAAGGTCTGTCCATTTTTGACAGTGGGGTGTTAAAATCCTTTAGTACGTTTCTTGCTGTCTATATACTTTTTTGAAGTCCTCCAAGATTTTCTTTATATATTTGGGTGCTCCTATATTGGATGCCTGTGTTTATAATGTTTATGTCTTCTTGATGGATTATTCCCTTTAGTATTATAAAGTGCCCTTCTGGGTCTCTTTTTATGGCCCTTATTTTTCAATTTGTTTTGTCTGATATGAGTAATGCTACCCTGGCTTTCTTTTTTTTATTGTCCATTCACTTGAAATATTTTTCCAAACCTTCATTTTCAGTACGTGTAGGTCTTTTTTTCTGAGGCATGTCTCTTGTAGGCAGTATATGTGTGGGTCATGTTATTTATTTATTTATTTATTTATTTATTTATTTATTTATTTATTTATTTATTTTAGACAGAGAGGAAGGGAGGGAAAAAGGGAAGGAAAGAAGCATCAATGTGTGATTGCCTCTTGTGCACCCCCTACAGGGGATGTGGCCCACAACCCACGCATGTACCCTGACTGGAAATTGAACCAGGGACCCTTTGGTTTGCTGGCCAGCACTTAATCCACCGAACCACACCAGTCAGGGCAGGTCATACTTTCTTTTCCATTCAGCTACTCTATGTCTTTTGATTGAGCATTTAATCCATTTATATTTATGGTTATTATGAATAGGTACTTATTCATTGCCATTTTACTCCCTTTGTACCTGTGTTTCTCATTCTCTCACTCTCTTTTTTTCTTTTCTTAAAGCAGTCCCTATATTATCTCTTTAAGTGCAGTTTGGCGGAGGTGTATTCTTTGAGCCTTCTTTTGTTTGGTAAAGTCCTTACTTTGCCTTCCATTTTAATTGAGAGCCTTGCTGGATAAAGCAGTCTCAGTTGTGGGCCTTTGCTTTTCATTACTTGTAATATTTCTGGCTATTCCCTTCTGGCTTGTAGCATTTTTATTGAGAAGGCAGTTGCTTTATTAGAGCTCCCTTGTATGTTACTTTCTGTTTCTCACTTGCTGCCTTTTAGATTCTATCTTTGTCTTGGAATTTTGCCATTTTAATTATGATGTGTCTTGTACTTGGCCTCTTTGGGTTCCTCTTGATTGGGACTGTCTGTGCTTCCTAGTTTTGTATGACTTTTTCTCTCATCAAATTAGGGAAGTTTTCCATCATTAGTTTTTCAAAAAGATTTTCCAACCCTTGTTCTTCTTCTCCTTTTGGTATCCCTATTATACAGATATTATTATATTTCATGTTGTCCTGAAGTTCCCTTAACATCTCTTTGTTCTAAGTCTATTCATTTTTTGCTCTTACTGGGAGTTTGTTTCTATCTTGTCCTCCAGCTCACTGATTTGATATTCTGCTTCATCTAGCCTGCTTTTCATTCCTTCTACTTTGTTCTTCAATTCAGAAATTATATTCTTCATTTCCTCTTGGACCTTTTTGATAGTTTCTATGTTCTTTTTCATGGTGGTGTAATTTGCAGTAAGCTCCATATAGCTTCCTTGTAGTTTTTGGTAATTTTCTGTGAGCTCATTGAGCTTCCTTATAACCATCATTTTGAACTCTGTATCTGATAGTTGACTTTCCTCTCTTTCATTTAGCATTCTTTATGAGGGTTCCTCCTTTCCTTTTGTTTGGGGTTTATTTCTCTGTCTTCCCATTGTTTGTGAGACTCTTCTTGTTTGTCTCTGCTGCTTAACTTCATCTGTTTTAACTTCCTGAGTTTGTGGTGTGAACTTCTATGTTAGGAGCCCTCGAGATTCAGTGGTGCTGTCTCCTTGATGTCCTGGACTTGATGCTGTTTGGACAGCCTTTATGCCATTTTGCTGTCTCTCTAGATGTAATTGTGTTTTGATTGTTGTATGGTCATTCTTTGGTGAATCTTTCCCTCCAGCTGGCTGATTATCACTCTGCCTACCACATCTTGTGTGCTGTTGTGCAGGTGCTGCCAGTACAAAACTACAAAGCCCAGGGAAGAAACCAACATCCACAAAAATATCCCCTTCCCCCACAATCCTACTATCAACAGCAAATGAACCAGTATAATAAGGGTGCAAAGAGATTATGACTATTATAAGAAAGGAGAGAAATGAACTATAGTATAAATTCTAGTGGCTTAATATACACAGACTTGCTTGGTAAGAAATGAATGTTAGAAAGCTGTGGAGGATAGAAAATATCATTAACCATAGAGAAGACTACAGTGGATTTTGTCTAGGTAGTCTCTAGAATTTACCACTGTTTTTTCTTTCTGGATCCTCCTCTAGGGATGTAAGATGTTGACCCCATCTGACCTTAGGCAGCCTGCTCTGAGAGTGCTGGAGATCTGCTGTCTATAGTTGTTTCCTTCAGTTGTTAACCTAGTCACTCTGCACTCAGCAGTGACACTTAAGCCCCATAGGGCAGGGCAGAGTATCTCCAGGGGGCAGGGCTGTTGTTTCCCATCAGGCTGCTGCTCCTTGAAAGAGAGTGTTCTGCCTGATCAGGATGGCTGCTGTCATAGGGGTAACGACTCAGTACCAGGATTCCTGTGGCTACTCTCTCAGCTCTCTCCCCAAAGTTCCCATCCCCAGTCCCTCCTCAGGTGTCTCTAGCCCACTCTGACTCCACCTTTGTTGGAGCCCCAGGTAAATGTCTACAAATGAAATTTGTGCATTGGCCCTTTAAACGGCTCTTTGCATATTCAGCCAGCCATCTCTGGTGAAGAGTCTCCCTGCTGTGTTTTGCCACCAGTTGTTTGCTGTGTAATTTTGGGGGCTCCAGTGTTCTAGGCAGGCGATCCCAGCTTAGGGTTTAGACCCCAATCTTCTCAGGGGAATCCAACCAGCTGCTTAATTACCCCTCCAGTGCTGCCACCTATGGGCATCCAGACAGCCCTTAGGAGTCTCCACCATACCCCTTACCAAACAGTTTGTGCTGAAGGTGATTCTTGTCTGTCAGAGGTTATAAGTCTTCTCTCTCACTATTGTTCAGTTATTTGTTCTGGGTGATTTCTCCACAATTTAGTTGTAATTCCAGCTTAGTCCTGGGAGGAGATTAGTGTGGCTTCCATTCACTCCTTCACCATCTTGCCTCCAATCTAAAATGAAATTAATGGTTTAAATTTCTTCAAAAATTTTTTTCTTGAATGACAAAATTAATTGCTATTCTTATCACAATGTGTCTTTCCTCCTTCTGCAACTCTAGCTAAATAGTCCCTATTGTTAAAATGCAGGGTATCATAGGAATGCTTTAGTTATTAGGGTTGAAGCAAAACCACTCACTGAGTAATCTACATAAAACACACGGAACACAGTGCCTGACCTCACAGTGAGCATATGACCAAAGAGTTATCACCATCATTGCCAACCTTAGTACTGATGTTCTTCAAACACTCAGCCATTTTACCCAATGCAATTAAATATTTATTAACCATGGTGTTACTGGAGATAAGGTACAAGGGGGCAGAAAAAAATTAAAAAAAATAAAAGCAACATAGTTCTGCACTCCAGAAATTTACTACCTTCTTGGGTTGCTTTTGTCTGAAAGATGAGGCTTTAATTACCATCCACTTTCTGTCCAATGGATCATGGGCTTGATTGCCTCAGCAATGGTTCAAAGAGCTGTGTAAAGCCACACCCAGAGCTATTATCAACAATTAGGGTATATAGTGTTTGAGAGACACCCTGAAGACCTAAAATGCACTCATTGGAAACTTAATTGAATCTTATTTTATAAACCATCAGGCAATCCTTTATCACTGTTTTTCGTGATGCCTTTAAATTCTAGCCTGATTAGATCTATCACATTCTCAGCTCTCAACTTAAGGAACTCAAAAGGATATAGGTGGATCCCAGGAATAAATTCTTAAAAACAGGATAAGTAATTCTGAAGTAAGAAGTAAGTTGTCCAGGGATCATATTTGGAGAAATCATGTTTAAAGACAATCAGGGAAACAAAATCTGACTTTGAATATGTACCAGGCAACTGATGAGTTATATCATGCAATTGTGGACCAAACTGGTCTAGAAAAGCCAGTTTTGAAGGTGATCACCATCTGTTTGCATAGGTGAAGAGGAGGAGAAAATGCTGGGAGTAATGTCATCAGAGACAGAAAGATACCTGCTTTGGTGCTATGAACATGGGCATAGTGTCTAGTTATTTGTATATGGATTAACACAGAGTAAAAGGGACAAACAGACTGAGATCCCACTATAGGTTAAGTAGTTGGACACAGGTTCTGGATTGTCACTATAGGACTGAGGGCAGAGACTAATATGTTAAGGCATGATCAGGGTATACATATTTATAACTAGTTTTCAGAGTGACATGGGGCAGGCAGAGGAAAGGTGGGCAGGAGTGGTGTGATAGCTAAGGCAGAGACACATCTAGTGGTGCTGAAGTGAGAAAAAAATGACCTGGATAAAAATTATAACAAGGAATGGAGGAAAATAGGCCCAAATGTGAAAAACTTTATGAAGGAAAAATTGATATAACAGAGAAATTGGAGAGAAATTATAGGTGGAATAAGATGGCATGTAATACCCCATTAGCCAGGGAACATTCTGGGTAAGCACTTCAGTGCTTAAGGCTTACACCATTTGATACGGAAGAGAAACATCAGGGCCAGGGGATGGGAGCCTTTAAATTGTTACCATTTGCAATTTAAAATTGTAGTATCACGAGTGTTTGAGCTACACACAATTTCTTACAGTGCCTCCTAATTTTTCAGGAGAAGCTGAAAATATGAATTTCCATGTGAAATCTAATTTCTAAAAGTTAATAACAACAATAGTAAAGCACAGTATGGAACAAATAAAACCAGGTTCTATGACTATTTCAGTCCATAGGCTACCAGTTTGTAACTTCTGTTCTAAAAGCTCGTATACATAAACAAAACCTACTACAATTCCCCCAGGCCAGTTTTCCATAAAAATTGCTTCATTGGCATGCACATATGCACACACACACACATACACATATACACACATGTTTATATGTATAGGCAAAGTCAATTCAATTGTCTAATTTTTAAAAATGTGAAGTTAAGACCACTGAAATTAAACCATTTGTTCTATAATTACCTGTAGTTATTTCAGTCAAGCATTTTCTTATGGTTATAATACACAAAGGGTAAAGCAAAATAACCCTATGTTACAAGTGTCCCATCAATGTTTTTTAATCATCTCATCAGGTGTTGACTCTGTTCAATAACTACTGAATTGGGTGGGCCTTAATTGGAAAATTCATACTTAGGAAAGAGATGTGTTTTTTTCTTTTTTCTTTTTTTAAATGGAGAATGGGGGAATGAAGAAGTATTCTCTCACCTTCCAAAAATGCTAGAAAGAAAAAAGCTTGGATGTTGAGAATTGTGCAGTCATCTTTCACTAAGTATAAGCAGTCATATGGTGAGTACAGTGTTTGATTATTTCAACACTGTTATTTAAATAGATTTTGAAGGAAATTTATTTAGTATTAATATAAACAAGTTGGGTCACCAATGCTTCTTGAATACTAGTTTAATATTTAATCAGAATTAATAAATATGAGGAACTGATTTTTCACGATACTGGAAAACAGCCTAGCGGTCCCAAATGTTATGTTACAAAATTTTTCTTCTGAATAAAGTACAAAACTTCCAATCCATAATACAAGAATCACATCTCATTCTTGATCATTGTTTGTTTGCAAGTGAGACAGAAAAAGTGAGAATCTTCTATTGACATTCATAAATTCATTGGATTTTTTAAAATTATAAGTAAACAAAATTTCCTTCATTTGCCCAAACATAAATAATTTCAGATTATAAACATTAAAACAATTTCAAAATATATATTTTATTCAACTCAGTAACCATTTTATGAGACTCCTCTTGAATTCACAAACAATATATTAGACAAAAAAACAAACATGTCAGTCAACAAAATTGCCAGTTTATGCCCTCAAGGAACTCATGTATTTAAGTGCTTTGTTTATTATAATGACAAAATATTAATTCATACTAATTCTTTCACTCAGATAATTCTCATTTTTAGAAGGGCTCCTTTTTCTGACTAGTTTAAAAATTAAGCCACAGTAATGTTTATTTTAAAGTTAATTTTCACAAGTAGCATATCCTGAGATTCCTGTTATTGTGGATACACAGGAAACAGCATAAGTAGTTCTTATTTCATTAGTTTTCCTTAACTTGTGAAAATGTTTTACCAATAACTAAAATAGGTGAGAAAAAAGTAACAGCTAAATAGAATGTTTTGTGTTTAAACATAGTTGAAAAGAGAAATTAGATGGGAGAATATGCCTTTGCAAATCATATAAGTAAGTAAAACAAGTATAAGAACAAGATACTTTTATAGGAGTAGTTGTCTGTGCTTTGAAATAAGATGATGTGATAGAGATTTTAAGTGGGGAGGAAGAGATTTGTGTTGAGACTTAAATCATGAGAAGAAGCCAGCTGTGCAAAAATCTCAAAAGAGCATTCCAACAGGGAGAAGAGCTTGTACAAGGATAGTGTGGCTCAGAATTCAGATTGGCTGAATGGGAAAGAAGGAAAGGAGGGAGGCACTGCGTGATGGTGATGCTGGCTGGAGAATGAGAAAAACACACTGGAGATGAGATTATCAGATCTGGGTGAGTCAGGTTAAGTGTGAAATGTCTATGAGGCATCCCAAATGAACATTATCAACTAAGCAATAGGACATATGAGATCAGTTGTTGACAGGGAATACCTGCTTGAGATTTTGCTTAGTCCTGAAGATTGAGAGGGCCTTTGTTGATTGAGAGAATGAAATAAAATTTCAAATAGAAGGAATGAGGCAGGAAACAACATGTCATATTTCAAAAAGTGAATGAAAACAAAAGTGGCTGAAGCATCTTGACCCAAATGAAGGTTGGCATTTGAAGATGTGGGGAGTTTGCCCTGGAATAGAGCCAAGAACCTTTCATAGACCTAGGTCAGCACTTTGGATTCTAATAAACTCTTTAGCCTGGAAATGCCTATTTAATCTATATTTTATATTGTAGTAAAATATATTCCACTACATTTTATTCTCAAAAGAACAGAAGGTTAAGGACCATCAAAGGATAATATTACTATCAAAATTTAAGTATTATAAAATAAAGCTTTAATAGTTTGTATTAGGTTCTGAGGAACAGAATCAATAGATGGATAGATGATAGATAGCTAGATTGGTAGATAGATAGATAGATAGATAGATAGATAGATAGATAGATTATAGATTTATTATGAGTGACTGGCTCAGATATTTATGGAGGCTGCAAAGTCCCACAATAAGCTGTGTGCAAGCTGGAGGCTGAAGAAAGCCAGTGGTCTAATTCCAGTTCAAGCTCCAGGTACTGAGAGCCAATGGCATAAGTCTTGCTTTAAGTAAGACATTCAAATAAGCAGGAGTGCTAATGTCTAAGTGCAGGAAAACATGTGTGCCTTAGCTCAAGTGGAGGGGGCAAATTTGTCCTTCCTCCAACTTTTTGTTATGTTAAGCCCCTAGCAGACAGGATGATGCCAATTCACATTGGTGGAAGTAATTTTTTAAAAATCAGACTATAAGTTTAAATGTTAATCTATTCCTGAAAGTCAAGAAGAAAAATCCAGGTACAGAAGGGACAGAAACTAATGTAGCTCTCGAGCTCAAAATAGCAAGACAACAAATATATTCAGGTCACCACTCCTTCAAAGCATTAGCTCCACATATTTTTTCTGTCCTCTTATCTGCTATAGTCAAGACTTCAAATCTCAAAGAAAGTGTAATAGACAGGGCAGGGAACCTTAACTGATAGTACTACAAGGCCATAACGGATGGGAGATGCTTCTTTAGAGGGAATTCAAGGTTCTAACACCAGAATGCAGAGAGAACAGCTGCTGTGCCCCCCAAATAATGTCTACTCTAAAAGCCAATATCCATGGCCCAGTATTCAGTGCTTTTCCTTGTAAGGGATATTTTCTTAAGAATGTGACATGTGTTGTTGATGGAGTGCTGAACATTTCTGGAAGGAGAGTACTTAGTTTAAATATATTGCCCTTTTATTGAAGTTCAAATGTCAGAATCATTATGATTCTCTGATAACCTTATTTCATGTTTAGAAAGTTCAGTAAAATATAAGATTTTCTGTGTTGTAGTAGGTCAACAAATTAAATTTCAGTGGCATGGCCTACAGCTGACAGTTGAAATTTCTTTCCAAGCAAGCCTATAAAATAGTAAGTTCATTTCTTATAAATTGATGTTGATCCCAATGGAATGGAAGTCCTAGAAGATGCCATGTCAGCCTGACACTATGACCAAATGAATTAATCAGTACAAAGTCCCTACAAGTTGTTAAACAGCAGATTTAAATACTCTCTTTCAATGATGATAGGGCAGTACATCAAATCAAGAATGGTCTTAGCTCACCGTTATTAATTGGACTTTTATGAACTCAGAGTGAAGCAATCTGTAAAGACTGAGAACTAGTCTCTCCTGTCTCAACAGGAAGAAGAAAACTATAGAGAATTGGAAACTTCAGGAGATTTCCTCTTTTTAATTGAGTTTTTCAGTAAACACACTCATTTTCCTGTAAGTCACAATAATTATTGTTGATGTGATACACTTAACCAACATTAGTATAAAGAGCAATCTTACAGTGAGAGAAAAAAGTCCTTTATGTCCTATGCATCAGGAATAAGGACATCCCATTTCTTGTAAATTCTACAAAGAGATACTTTATTTTTATATGATTATGGCCCATTTCTTTCAGCTTAGGAACAGCATTTAGAGGGAATATTCTCTAATAAAATGCATCTACACTAGGAGTTCACCAGACCATTAGTTAAAAAAAGGAACGTGAACAGAGCAAATGAAGATATCACTCTGCAGGCATAAATCATTTCAACCATTTTAGCCATTATTTAAACCTGTAGAAAAGTAAATGTGCAACAAAGACAAAAAGCAAGGGTAATGACAGTAGTTTTGCCAGAGTATAACTTCAAGAAAAAATAGATAGGAAAACTTACAGAGGAGGTATAGTATTAAATAAGGCATCAGGAAAATCTTCTTCTTGAGTTGAATTTCCATACCAACATAGATTCTAAAAGAAATTGCTATGTTACTGAAGGTAAGGAAGATGCTTCAATAATCTCAAACAATAAACAATAGGAGAGGAAAATTTACATTTTTGCTCTTCCTTCATGTACCAATTTTATTTTCTGTTTTATATTTAGAATATTCAGTCTTATAGATAGAAAATCAAATTTCTGCTAGAATTACCAAAAGATATATGTGAATACTAAAACATCTTGAATGTAGTTTTCATAAAAATATAAAAAGTTTATATAAATATATAAATATACTCTTCAGGAGAATAAAAGTACACAAAAAGTTATATTCAGATCACAATTAATAAAAGGAAAATATTCCACTCTACACATGTCTTAAAACTAATTTCTTAGACTAATATATAAAAATTCAGTTTGATATGGCAAACCATTCATAACACAGAAAGCATTTGTTTTACAAAATAATATAAAATAAGTAAACCAAATCAACAAATGTTTGGATTTCTCATAAGGCACAGACTTACACAAATAATATACCATGATTTACATGACCAAGAATCTTATAATTCAGTTGGGGAAACAAAGTAACAGCAACACATCCTGTTTGCCATATGATTCAGACAAACGCAAGCTCTTAAGATATATTTGAAATATAGTAGAATGTGCACAACCAATTTGGATGGAGTTGTTTTCAGTATCAAATCTTACATACCAAGCCATATGGTTATACCCAATTTCTTAGATAGATGCATATTTATTTTAAGATTAAAACACAGCTTATTTTTTTTATTAATTTAGCAGACTTGGGCTAAAACTACTATTCTAAAGAGTCACTTGAAAACAATAGGATTCATTTAAAAATATTAACTTAGATTTTTTACATATCTTAAAAGACCTTTTTAATAGATATTCTTTATTTATTATTCAGTCTTTTTATTTAAAATAGTAAAACAATGAATATCTTCATTTTCAAATGAGGAAAAAATTACCATAAAAAGATCGAGATACTTAACAGATAGTAAGGGACTTCACTTTTCCAAGGAAAATATTTAAGTGACTAATTTATTTAATAAAGAGGAAAAATGCACTGAAGACTAATAAAAAGTAATACAAATTGGAGACATAATGTATTTATAGGTCAATAATGCACTAGTGTGTTCAAATTCAGTATAATGTTAAATCTCTAAATTCTGTAGGTCAATGCCCATTAATTAGGAAGCCACTCTCAGGCCTTCAAATTCCAGGTGAAATTACCAAGTCTGAGTTCTATAACATGTTCTCTAATAGCAAAATGTACTCTTTGTTTCAGTTTTACCTAAGGAAATAGTCTCATTTTGGTTACTCCTGGATATAATGAGCAGAAATAACATGTTCCTATAATTTTGGAGACCAAATTAATAATGCTAATTAGGAATCCATTTTAATTTTCAAAAACACTAAGCAGGAAATAGTACCATGGTTTAAAAATACATATGCAAAATACATACATAGATTTTATATGTAACTCTGTTTCTGGAATATAGCATTCAATTCTATCCTTCTCTCTGGCCTTCAAACAATATATTTATTAACTAGCTCCTATTTGTAAGATAACAAACATAGTTTCTACAAGATAATCACACATAACACTCAAGGTGCCTATAATCAATATGTGTGTTGTTGCAGGAGGAGGTGGTAGTTAAGGAAAGTTTATTATAAGTCAATAGATTTAAAGAGGAGGAATATTGAGTATTAGATTATTAATTGCTTAAGGACATGGATGTGTTTGGCTTGTTAACTCCATATTTTTGAGTATCCAAATAGCCCCTGGGGTAACAGATGCTCAAAAATTATATAAATAAGTGAATGAATGAATGAATGAATAAATAAATAAATAAATATTGAGGATGATATGAAATCCAGAGGTAGGAAAGAGCACACCTACAATTCAAAAAATGGGGAATATAGTTAGGCTATAAATCATGAGTAGAGTTTCAATAGGCAGTAACATTATGAACTGGTAAAATGTGATGGTCTAAAGTGGAGACAGAGAAGCCTGGGGTGTTCAGAAAACAGTAGTTATATTTGGCTTGAAAGTAGGAGAGTAAGAAATAAATCTTGGCTATACTGTAAGTGTCTTTTCATACCAGGCTGAAGAGTATCAACTGAATGTTCTAGAACAAAAAAAAGTCACTCAGTACATCCAGGGTTAGGTGGGGATATAGATAGAAGAATCACCTCTGCTCTAGGAGACATTTGTGATTTGAGAGTCTTTATGAAGATACCGATAAAATAGAAAGGAAGTCACTCTTTTTCTAAATTGGGATAATGGTTGCCAGGCCAATGGAAACAGAAGCTGGCACCCAAAAAAGTGCTGACCCCAAGGCTTTGACCATGGACTGGATATTAAAGGTAAGAGAGAGAAAGAGTTGCCACAGATTAAAGAAAGCCACTGGAATGAAATAGAAATTGTGTGTGTGTATCTTTATGTAAGTAATTGGTTTACTTTAGAAAAATTTTAAAAATGCAGATGGAAAAAATTGCTCCAAATCCCCTCACTCAAAGATAGCTACCATACATCTTTTCTTATATGTCTCATATTTGTGTATCAATGTGTGCATGGGTATTTGTATACACACACATATTTACAAATTTTAATAATATCTGTTTATGCAATATATTAAAAATGTGTTTTTCTTACCCATAAATGAATGCAAATATATTTTCTGGTTAATAAATATAGATTTATAGCATCATTTCAATTGTTATAGTATTCCACTATTAAAGTAATAAAATATAAGTAACCCATTCCCCATTCTTGAATATTCAGATTGTTCCAAATTTTTTGCTTTTAAATCTCAGAGGAATGCACTACAAAATCTACAAGAATTTCTTATAAGCAGACTAAGCAAAAGCACCAAGTTGGAGTTCTCACACCTTACCTTAGCTTTCAGGCAACAGTTTACAATGTGTTGCACATCAGCTTCAGTTTATTTTCATAATAGGCATGGGCAGAAAGTCCTATCATGCTTTCTTCATCTACAGATGAAGAAAATAAAGGTCAGAGAAGTTTAAATAATTTGATCTAAGTCAATGGGTACTACACAAGGGTCAGGTTGCAAGTCAGGTGTTCTGATCAGCAATCCAGGGCTTTTCAATCACAGATTCTGCTTTGAAATACACTTGAAGGCAGATAACCAATAACCCTTACTCTGCACTGATTTTGACAATTAAAGGAGGCTGATAAAGTTTGGGGAAGTCATGCAGATGATGCCTCTTTAAACCTATTATTCATTTAGTTGGATCTTCTAAACAGTGTATTCAGTGCAGCCACGTTGCAGTGCAGGCATGGTGATTTGAGTGGGAAAGAGGAAGATTCAAATTTATCCATAGATTGTAGTGATCAAATGAATTACAACTTTGTAATATTACTATACTCATATTTAAAACATAAAAGTTGAAGTTCAGCTTCTATAATATCCAGTCATTTAAGACACAGTAAGTTATAAGGATTAATCATTTTAATTAATCTTCCCATAGAAGTGGGCTAACTAAACAAAAATAAGGCTGATAAAGAGGGGAAGTAAAAATATTATTTTGTTTGCTGATCTTTGTGAAACAAGTACTTGAAAATAAAGCATATCAAAGTGTGTGTGGAGGAGAATAATTCCAGTGGCAGAGTGAGCTATGATCAGATTAAGAAACAGCAATGTATTTTTGCATGGCTAATAAACAGATCAAAAACCTGCAAACCTAAGGGTATTTGGATGCCAAACCTAACTTTAATTTTCAAATATCTCTATCTGGTCATACCATCTCTCTGGCAAGAAAATTATATTACATATAGTCCTGCTTTCTAGTATTCAGCAAGTAGCACCCCACCATCAAACTTAGATGTGACCTTGATTATCTTTATTATGTTTAGAATTTAAAAACATTTGTTCCCTTAAACTTTTAAGCAGTAGGATTTAGCAAAGAATAAGACACTCTGTAAAAGCTTTATTTAAGCTAGAAACAAACAATGTCTTTCAGATAGTCACTATCAATATTGCATCTACTCTGTTTTTCAATCATGAATTAAATTCAGTTATACTTTGGTTATCAGAATCTGATGAGTTTATAATAATATTTTAATTAAAATTATAAAACTATTTTAGGTAATCAAATGATGCTTTACAATTTACCTGATTCCTTAAGATCTACCCTTTAAAAGAAAAATAATGAAAAATGTTTAAGGAAGGAGTTTAAGAAACAGTCAAATATTTTTCCATCCTCCAAGAAGAAATTTAATGCAACTCAAAAACTTCTGATTACACAATATACTTATTGCTGCAAAAGTAATCCAGACATAAGGAGTAGTAAGCATGAATATTTTAGTCTAACCAATTGAAACTATATGAATTTGGCTTAGTAATAAGATAAACTAAATAAATAACTTGTTTTAAATTAATTAATTAATTGCTTATTATTGTTGAAGCTGTTACAGTTGTTCCCACTTTTCTCCTCTTCTCCTCCTCACCAGTCCCACCCTCCCCCCACTCCAAAGATATCCCCATATTGTTTTTCATGTCCTTTGGTTTTGCACAAATGTTCTTTGGTTAATAAATAAATAACTTTGGAGACCAACAGAAGTATAGTCTAATTACAGCTTTGGAATGGCTCAAATATGTAAACTGTTAAGTTTCACCAAAACATCCAGTCTTTTTGTGTTCTGCAGCAATTGTCTTACAACCCCCATTTCAACTTACCCTAGCATATTTAAGTAAACAGGTAGGCTCTTTGGTTATTTTGATTTGTTTTTGCAAGGACTTATTTTATAATGACTAATTACCCAAAGCCAAGCAAAACAATTTGTACGATTATTAAAATTGCTCAATATTAAATTAAAAAAGCAGAGAATTGTGATCAAATATAAATTTAGTTTGTTCTCCTTTTTTAAGTAAGCAGGGTTTGGAGAGAAATATGTTTCTATCACTTTAGAAGAAACTTTTGATAAGGAATAACATAAACCCTGATAGTCAACCAACAAACATTGGTAAAACCATAATATACCGGGAGGTATTGGACCAAATCCTGGCAACAGACTAGATCAGAGTGGCAGATCAGAGAGTAATAACTTCTTGTGAAAGAAGTTACTCTAAAGGCAATGGGAAAAAATATTAAATCATATTAAGCACAAAGAGGCCATCATTAGGATCTGCCTTTTAAAAGAACACTCTGGCAAGTAGTATGGATTGGAGAGGAGATAAAGTGGACTGGTGGAATGCAAGTAGGGGGGTTGCCATAGCTGAAGTAAGACCTGAAAGGATGACATTATGAATGACAGGAGGAATTTTGAGCATTTGTTAAAAATTAGAATTGTCAGAACTTCCTGGTACATTGGTTACAGGGATGAAGAAGACAGAGACATCAGAGACAGCATCCAGCCTGCTGGGTAAATGATCATGCTCTTAGCTTAATTGGAAACACAGGAAATTAAACTGTATACTCCACATGATATGTGTTAAATAACAAAATGATTTTTTTAAATTAACTTATTTGGAAAGGTATGTTAACTAATGTCAAAGTGTTAGAAGTAATAGGTTCTAGAAATTGAAGCTGAGTATTTCTTGGATTTTGGTTAACCAAAATGAGGTCTATCATGTTTTCTGGTAGGCTCTGGAAGCAGTAGTTTTAGGAAGAAAAGTAACATGTTTAAAGTTTGTTTCAGTATCTTAGTGAGACAAATATCTGGTGATTAGGGGAAGAAAATGAAGAATAGTATTTAAATTAAATTTCATAGCATCTCATGTTTTAAACTACAACTTGGAGACTTATGGAGAAAGGAAATTAAAGGTTAGTAATAGGTGTAAACAACTCATTCATTTTATCTTCACCATATTATAAAGTGAAGAAAAGCTTTCTCCATAGTAGCAATGCTGTTTACTTGAATGCTTTATAAGATGTAAAAAACATTTAGAATTCCATTGATAGCTCCAACAAGTTGATACATACATTAGACACAATCTTAAATGGTATCCAAAGAAGCTGTGAGGTTTGCAAGTCAGGATTCTTTCTATTTTTACACATAGTTTAACTTTGTTATTGACAGAAGATGAAGAAAAATGAACAAGTATAGGAAACAAGGAGAAAGTAAAATATGAGTCATGTATTTTTATTAAGGCATATTCAGTTTCCTGAAATAATTTTTTTTAACCAATATCCCCCAGTAAAGGCAATAAAAAAGAAAAAATAAGGCCTTGTTTTGTCATTAAAATGAACTATTTTTGTATATTCTTCTTTTAAAATTATTAATTTATTTTTCAGTCCTGGCTTGTGTGGCTCAGTGGATTGAGTGCCGGCCTGCGAACCAAAGGGTCTCTGGTTCTATTCCCAGTCATGGCACATGCCTGGGTTGTGGGCAAGGTCCCCATTAGGGGGCACGTGAAAGGCCACCACACATTGATGTTTCTCTCCCTTTCTTTCTCCTACCCTTCCACTCAGTCTAAAAATAAATAAATAAAATATTTAAAAATAAATAAAGTAAAACTCAATTTTGAAAAGTTATTTATTTTTCAGTTACAACTGACATACAATGTTATATTAGTTTCAGATTTACAACATAGTGATTAGACATATGTACACTTTACCAAGTTAAATTATCATCCCTGACACCATATGTAGTCATTACAATATTATTAACTATGTCCTCTATGCTGTACTTTACATTCCTGTGACTGCTTTTGTAACTAGCAATTTGTACTTAATCCCTTTCACCTTTTTCACACAGGTCCCTCAACCTTTCTTCCATCTAGCAACTATCAGTTTGTTTTCTGAATCTGGGAGTTTGTTTCTGTTGTATTTGTTTATTTATTTCTTTTAGATTCCACACATAAGTGAAATCATGTGGTATTTATCTTTTTCTCTGACTTATTTTATTAGCATAATGTCCTCTACGTCTATCCATGTTGTTGCAAATGGCAAAATTTCATTCTTTTTTAGAGCGAGTGATATTCCATTGTACATATGTTCATTTTTTAAAACTTTTTAAAATTTACTTTTAATTAGACTTGACATTCAATATTATATTACTTTCAGGTGTACAGCATAGTAGTTAGACATTTATATAAATTATAATCACAAATTAAGTCTAATACCCACCTGATATCATACACAGTTATCACAATATCATTGAATATATTCCCTTAAGCTCTACTTATATCCCTATGACTATTTTGTAACTACCAACTTGTGCTTCTTAATCTCTTTACCTTTTCCACCCAACTCCTCCAATCCCTTTCTCATCTGGCAACCATTAGCTTGTTCTCTGATCTATGGGTTGGTTTCCATTTTGTGTGTTTGTTTATTTATTTTTTTAAGATTCCACATGTAAATAAAATCTTACGGTATTTGTCTTTCCTTGTCTGACTTATTTTGCTTAGCATAAAACCCTCTAAGTTTATCCATGCTGTCACAAATGGTAAGATTTATTTTTTTTTATGACTGAGCAATATTCCATCACTGGGATCACTAGGTCATAGTTCCATTTTTAATTTTTTGAGAAACTTCCACAGTGGTTGCATCAGTTTGCAATACCACCAACAGTGTACAAGGGTTCCATTTTCTCCATATCCTCACCAATACTTGTTTATTGATGATACCTATTGTGATAAGTGTGAAGTGATATGTCATTGTGGTGTTAATTTACATTTCTCTGATTATTACTAATGTTGGACATCTCTTTATATATGTAACTGGCCATGTGTATGTCCTGTTTGAAGAAATGTCTACTCAGGCCCCATTTTTTAAAAGATTTTATTTATTCAATTTTAGAGAGAGGGGAAAGGAGGGAGAAAGAGAGTGTGAGAAACATTGATGTGAGAGAGAAATGTCGATCGGTTGCCTCTGCTACTTGTCCTGCCTGGGGACCAAACTCACAACCCAGGCATGTGCCCTGACCAAGAATTGAACTGTTACCCTCTTCCTTTGCTTGATGATGCCCAACTAACTGAGCCACACTGGTCAGGTTAGGGCATCTCTGCCCATTTTTTAATTAAATTGTTTTTTTTTAAGTTGTAGGTGCTCTTTATAAGTTTCTAATATTAACTCCTCATCTGAATATATTTATATCTCCAAATACCTTCTTTGAATCAATAGGCTGTTTTTCCATTTGGTTAATGGCTTCATTTGCTGTGAAAAATCTATTTAGTTTAATATAGTCCCTTTTGTTTATGTTTTTTTTTTTGTTTGTTTTTTCCCCTTGCCTGAAAAGATGTAGCAGGGGGAAAAATATTGCTAAGGGCAATATCAGAGAGTTTACTGCTTATGTTTTCTTCAAGAAGTTTTATGGTGTGGGGTATTATGTTTAAGTCTTTAATGCATTTTGAATCTATTCTTCTATAGAGTGTGAGAATATGGTCTAGTTTTAATTTTGCATGTATCTATGCAGTTTTTCCAATATCACTTATTGAATAGACTGTCTTTACCCAGTTGTATGCCCTTGTCTCTTTCATCATAGATTAGTCAACAGGTGTGGATTTATTTCCGGGTTCTCTATTCTGTTCCATTGATCAGTGTGTCTGTTTTTATGCCAGTACCATGCTTTTTTGGTTCCTATAGCCTTGTAGTATAGTATGATATCAGGAAGCATGATACCTTTATAGTTGTTCTTTCTCAAGGTTGCTTCACATATTTGGCACCTTTTATGGTTCCATATATGTTTTAGGATTATTTTTTCTAGTTCTGTGAAAAATCTCACTGGTATTTTGATAGGGATTGCATTGAATCTGTAGATTACTTTGAGAAGTATTGACATTTTAACAATGTCAATTCTTTCTATCCATGAGCATGCATGATATATGAGGTCTGTCTGGAAAAAGTCCTGCCGTTGTTAATACAATGAGAACAATTTGCATGCCATCAGTGTAACCTGGCATCCAAGGAGAGTGGACTGGAATGTGCATGGTGAACAATGACAACTTCACTGTACTAATCAGTGGAGGTGACAGATGCTGTTGAGTGAGCATATGTACTGTGTGGCCATCACATTCAAAATGACTGAGCAAGTAGAGCAACAAATCTGCATCAAATTTTGTGTTAAGTTTGGACATTTCTCCGCAGAAACTATTTGAATGATTTAGAAGCCTTTTGGAGATGGTACAATGAGTCCAGAAAAAATAAAAGTGTGACACAAATGCCACACGTTTTAAGATGGTCAAGAATCTGTTGAAAATGATCCATGTTCTGGAAGGCCTGCAACAAGCAGAACACCTGAGAATATTGAATATGTATGGGTTGCAATCAACAAAGATCAGCGACTGGCAGTGCAAGAACTAGAAGCTGATCTAGTGGTTCCAAAAATTACTGTGTCTGAGATTTTGACCCAGGATCTTGGCATGAAACGTGTGGCAAAATTTGTTCCATGGCTTCTGCCACCAGAGACAAAGGAACATCATGCTGCAGTTGCTAATCATTTGATTCAAACCACTACCAATGAACCAGAATTCCTCAAGGAGGTCATAACCAGAGATGAATTGTGGGTCTATGATTGTGATCGGGAAATGAAGGCCCAGTCATCCCAATAGAAGTCATGTTGTTCTCCATGCCCAAAGATGGCACAGCAAAGTTACAACAAGATTAAGACCATGTTAACTGTGCCTTTTGACTGGGAAGGTGTTCTCCAGTATGCCCCTCTGGGCCAAGTGATTAATTAATAAAGAGTACTCCCTCAATATTTTTCATTGGTTGAGAAATGCAGTATGAACAAAATGGCCACATCTATGGGCAATTGGTGACTGGCAGCTTCATTACAACAATGCACCTGTTCATACATCACGTTTCATGCAGTTTTTTTGGTGACACATCAAATCACCCAGGTGACTCAGTCCCCTTACAGCCCAGATTTGGTACCCTGTGACTTCTGGCCTTTTGCAAAACTAAAATTACCTTTGAGAGGAAAGACATTTCAGACCATCGGTGAGATTCAGCTGTTGGGGCAGCTGATGGCAAGTCCATAAAAGGATTTTGCAGAGTGTTTTGAACAGTAGAGGAGACACTAGGAGAACTGTATGTGGTCCCAAGGTGCCTGCTTTGAAAGGGACTGAGGTGTCCCTGCCCTATATACAATGTTTCTTGTATCTTGTATCTTCTTCAATAAATATCTCTATTTTTCATATTATAAGGCTGGATACTTTATTAATTTGTTTAATGTTTTATAATTTCCCAAATACATGTCTTTTAACTCCTTGATTAGATTTATTTCTAGGTATTTTTATGCAATTGTAAGTGGTATTGTTTTCTTAATTTCTCTTTTTGTTTGATATTGGTATCTAAAAGTGCAACTGATTTCTGAATATTAATTTTGTATCTTTCTACTTTACTTAATTTACTTGTCAGTTCTAATATTTTTTGGTAAAATTTTAGGTATCTCTCTGTATACTATCAAGGTATCTGGAAATAATGCTATTATTTCCTCCTTTCCAATTTGCATGATTTTTTCTTTCTTGTGTGATTATTATGGCTAGGATTTCCAATATACGTTGAATAAAAGTGGATAAAGTAGACATATTATCTTGTTTCTTATCTTAAAAAAGTGCTCATGTTTTCACTGTTGATTACGATGTAATCAGTGTGTTTGTCATATATGACCTTTATGATGTTGAGGTATGTTCCCTCTATTTCCACTTTTCTGAGAGTTTTATCATAAATGGATACTGGATTTTGTCAAATGTTTTTTCTGCATTTATTGAAAGGATCATATGATTTCATCATTCATTTTATTTATGTGGTATATCACATTGCTTGATTTGTGATATTGAACCAACCTTGCATTTGATGAACAAATCCCACTTGATTATAGTGCATGATCTTTTTAATATGTTTCTGAATATAGTTTGCAAATATTTTGTTGAAGATTTTTGCTGCTATGTTCATCGGGGATATCAAAATGCAATATACTTATCATGTATAAAAAATAAAGCACTTTAAATATTTTTATTGCTTTGTATATGTCACTGAGAATAAGCAGTCAAAAAGCAAATCCTTGGAACCATACTTACCTGTACTTAAATATAGGTTTACTACTAATTAAAAATTGATCTTAGTCAAATCACTTAATATCATTGAGCTCCAGTTACCAAAGCCACAAAGCAAAAATGATAACCATTGCTGTGGCGGACACAGTTGATTGCCTAACCATTGTTATTCTCTTCTTTGTATCAAATATCAGTTTTCATCAGAAACCCATTTACAATGTATCCATGCATTTTAAGAAGGCTGACTCTATCATCAGTCACAGAAGTGGGAAGAAATCTGATTCATTTAACTCAATTCTAGTGGTCTCATTTTAAATTGCCAGTGATTAATTTAGAGAATAGTTTGTGAAATAATTCGAAATAATGTGGCAGGAGGGGTTGTCTCTTGTGAACTTCCAGTAAAGGTTTTTATTTTGTTTTATTTTGTTTGGGGGAAGCTGAGTTGTTTGATTGTTTTTTGTGTGTGCCATTTCTTTTGGCTCCTAAGAGTGTTCACAAGAAAATATCCTTTCCTCTTTGGCACATTGTCAAGTCTTTATGTGATGAATTAAAGTAGGGAAGCCATCTTATTATCATAAAGGGAAGGAGACTGATACAAAGCCCCAAATAGAACCTCAAACAGCAACAACAATGGAAAAACAGTTTGTGTTCTTACAAGTGTTGTTGAACCATTGATTTGATCAATCCTGTAGCCATCCTGCCTCTGAAATTGACATGGAAGAAATAAATTACCTTATTTCTAAGACAGTTTGAGTTGGAATTTTCTGCTATTTGAAGCTGAAAGCTACCTTCCAGGTTAAGCAATAGTGAGTGAAAAGTACTAAACACCCCATAATAACTACTATTATTAATTTACTTTTTTCTCACAGTTCTTTTTAGTTTTCTTTCTCTTTACCTTGCCATTTGAAACCAACAGTAAGTGTTTATAAACATTGTCAAATTGAAACAAAATTGAATCTGAGCATTATTATTGTATTAAAAGGTCTATTAATGAGCTAGCATGACCAGATTTTATTAGCAAAAAGAGATAATGTTTTATAAAGAACAGCACAAGTAAAAGCAATATAATTTTTATTCTAAAGAATGGTGTATTTTTCATTTTAAAGAAAAAATATTTCCATGAGCTGAGTTTTAAATGCTAAGGCAATATTATTTTGAGCAATAACATTTTTCAAGCACTGAGAAAAAGAAATTAAGATGAAAAATATAAAACATGGTAATGTCTTTGTACAATCAAGCTGTGTCCTTAATAAAAGTTGATAAATATTTTAAATTCCTTAAACTGTTGAATAAAGTACCATCCTTAAACTCACATGCATATTACTGAGTGAGAGCATGAGCCTTATATGTTTGTATGCTCCCTCTTTCATGAGATAATTTTGCTCTTTCCCTGGCTCCAAAAGTCTGTTTAGGGCTCACTGTGTAACACAAAATAAATAAAGTGATGAAATAGGTAGTATCATTAATTTTGCCTTTAGCAAATGTAACCAAGCTCAAAAAAGAGTCTTTATTTTTCTTTTCAGTCAGGTTCAGATACTTATTTATCTTTTTTCACTTAAGATTCTCCAAATGAATACTAATGCAATATAAAGAAATCATGTTACTGTGAAGTTCAGTGTTATGTTAGGAGAAACTGGGAAGAAAAGGAGGAGACCTACAGAAAAATGTCTTAGTTGGGGACAAAAACCAGGCTAACACCATATTATAGCATTGTAGCTGAGAGGTGTTTTGTTTTCACTAATCTCTAACTAATACTACATCACAAGAGTAGTTTTTTTCTCAATAGTGGTTTTGAAAAGAAGTGTCCTTTTGTGAAAAACAGAAATCATGGATATTTTCATATTACATTACAGTCATTACTGATATCTCAAGATATTGTTTCTCCTTATCTCACCTTTAGTTATTCAATATCTAGAGCTTATTTAATTTATTGATAAAGATGCTCATATATTATTATAAACATTTTTTAAAATATTTTGATAAATGATTGTACTTGGTTTTCTTATATCCTTATAATTCTTTATAATCCTTATAATTTCTTATAATACTTATAATTCCTTATAATATAATCCCTTATAAAATTTTATTTTATGTATTTCAAACATTATTTTAAGAAGGGGTCCATAGGCCTCACCAGGTTCTATGGCAAAATGATTTAAAAAGTTGAGGACCACTGAACTAAAGGAACACAAAAGAGCAGACCACTTCCAGAAATCTAAAAAGCAAGGATCAGGGGGCGGAATGGATAACACTGAACCTCTGCTGAACCATCGTTTAATGACCTACTTATTTTCTGTCAAACAACAAAAATTAAGTCTTGTGATTGCACTGCCAACAAAGAGTCTTTACTTCTTTCAAAAACAAACACTTAAATCTTTGATTAATTTTACATACTTTTTTTCTTAGACTATTTTGAATCTTCTTTAAAATTTAAAAATAGTTGGTATACAATATTATATTAGATGCAGGTATACAATATAGTGATTTAATATTTTATGCCTTACAATGTGATTATAAATATTCTAAACTTATTTTGAAGAAATTGCTTATATAGGATTTATATCTACCAGGGTAATTCTACTTCAAAAAAAAATTAAACAAAACTGCTATAAAAGATTTAAAGTCCTTTAGCCATCAGTGTAGAAGCTTTTTAGTTTGATGTAG
Source organism: Trachops cirrhosus (assembly GCA_028533065.1). Lineage (NCBI taxonomy): Eukaryota > Metazoa > Chordata > Mammalia > Chiroptera > Phyllostomidae > Trachops > Trachops cirrhosus. Next base: position 57,591,850 of record CM052544.1, on the reverse strand, counting down.
TTCATTTGTTTATTCTTTCTGTTATATACTTTGCCCTCGAGGATGTATTGGTGAAAATATTGCTGCATGGGATATCTGAAATTTTCCTGCCTATGTTCTCCTCTAGTTTTCTTTTTATGTTCTCCTCCATAAGTTTTATGGTGTCACAACTTATATTTAAGTCTTTTATCCATCTTGAGTTTATTTTTGTGTGTGGTGTAAGTTCGTGGCCTAGTTTCATTTTCTCACATGTACTTTCCAGATCTCCCAACATTATTTATTGAAGAGGCTATAATTACTCCATTTTATGCTCCTGTCCCCTTTGTCAAATATTAACTGACTGTATTGACATGGGTTTATTTCTTGGCTCTCTATTCTCTTCCAATGGTCTGTGTCAGTTTTTATGCCAGTACCGGACTGGTTTGATTACAGTGACCGTGTAATATAGTTTGATATTAGGTATTGTGATCTCTCCTATTTTGTCCTTCTTTCTCAAAATTGCTGAGGCTATCTGGGGTCATTTTTGCTTCCATATAAATTTTTGAAATATTTGTTCTATATCTGTGAAATATGTCTTTAGTATTTTGATAGGGATTGCATTGAATCTATAGATTTCTTTGGGTAGTGTGTCCATTTTAATAATGTTAATTATTCCAATCCATGAATACAGTATATGCTTCCATTTATTTGTGTCTTCCTTAATTTCTTTCTTCAACATAGTGTAGTTTTCTCAGTACAGGATTTTTACCTGTTTGGTTAAATTTATTGCTATGTTGTTTTTCTTGGTGCTATAGCAAATGGGATTTTTTCCTAATTTCTGTTTCTGATACTTCATTGTTGGTGTACAAAAATGCCTTTGATTTCTGAATATTAATTTATATAATGCCATTTTGCCAAATTCATTTATTAGGTCTAGTAGTTTTTTGGTGGAGTCTATAGGATTTTCTATGTACACTATCATGTCATTCATAAACAGTGGCAGCTCTACTTCTTCCTTTCTAATTTGGATGCCCTTTATTTCTTTTTCTTCTGTGATCACTGTGGCTAGAACATCCAATGTTGTGTTGAATAGAGGTGATGAAAGTGGATACCCTCATCTTGTGTCTGATGTTAGGGGTAAAGCTTTTAGTTTTTGCCTGTTGAGTATGATGTTGTCTGTGGGTTTCTCATATGGGGCTTTTATTATGTTGAGGTGTGCTCACAATTCCCAGTTCATTGAGTATTTTTATTATAAATGGATGCTGTACTTTACCAAATGCTTTTTCAGCATCTGTTGATAGGATCATGTGGTATTTGTCTTTCATATTATTTAGATGGTGTATTACATTTATTAATTTGCATATATTGTGCCATCCTTGCATCCCTGGGATGAATCCCACTTGATCATGGTGTATGATTTCTTTAATGTATTACTGGGGAATACCTCAACAAAATGGAATGGGTACCAACCATATGGAAAAATATATTTGCCGATGATACCTCAGACAAGGGTTTTATCTCCAAAATATATAAAGAGCTCACATGACTCCACCACAGGGAGACAAATGATCCAATTAAAAAATGGGCAAAGGACTTGAACAGACACTTCTTCAAGAGGACATACAGATGGCCCATAGACACATGAAAAAATGATCATCACTAGCCATTAGAGAGATGCAAATTAAAACCACAGTGAGGTACTACTTTACATGAGTCAGAATGGTTATCATTAACAAATGAAGAAACAACAAGTGCTGACAAGTATGTGGAGAAAAGGGGACTCTAGTACACTGTTGGTGGGAATCCATACTGGTGCAGTGATTGTGGAAAAGAGTATGGAATTTCCTAAAAAACCTAAAGATGGAACTGCCTTTTAATTCAGTGATCCCACTATTGGTTCTATGTCCTGAGAATTCCAAATCAGCAATTCAAAAGAACCTATGCACCCCAATGCTCATTGCAGTGTTATTTATAATAGTCAAGTTCTGGAAACAGCCTAAGTGCCCCTCAGTAAATGAGTGGATCAGAAAACTATGGTACATCTACGCAATGGAATAGTTCACAGCATAAAGAAGGGACTTTTACCCTTCACAACAACATGGATGGAATTGGAGAGCATTATGATAAGTGAAATAAGCAGACAGTGAAACCGAAATATCATATGATCTCACATATAAGTGGAACTTGCTCAAGAAACAAACCAATGAGTTAAATAGAACCAGAGACTTGGAAATAAAGAACAAACTGTCAGTCACTAGAGGGGAGGAGGAGGAGGAGGATAATAGTGAAAATAAGGAGAAGGGACAAGCAAAGGAACATACATAGAGGACTCATGGGCATGGACAATGCAGGGGGGATTGACTGTAGGAGAGGGAGGTGGACAGGGTAAGGGAGAACAATGGGGAAAAAGGCAGGAAAAATTTAAATTCCATTGTGTAAACATGAAAGAGTATTCTTTCCTTTATTTGTGGAAACATAGAAAGGTAGAGAAATAGATAGATGACAGTTGTATAGAGATATATGTGATATATGCATACATCAACAAATGTATAGTTTTAAACATTTATACATCATTAAAGAGAACATTTTACAAGCTATCACACTGGAAATGAATTTTGTTTTTGTCAAATTACTAGATGCTTTAAAAAGGTTGTTGCTCAAAGAGACAAACTAGTTTTACAAAAAATAAAAATACATACAGATACAAAATTCTCTAATATTAAAAAATCATAAGTTTATAAACTTTCATTTTTCAATGTTTCTCAAACTAAAGGAGCCAGACACACAAAGTCTGAATCCATCTTGCAATAGCTTCCAGATTGACCCTTACTACAGTTAGTATTGCCGAGCAGTAAATTACAGTATAATTGAAATTACTATTTGTCTGGCCCAGTGCTTGAAACTGAAACTATCAAGGGGACAAGGCAAGCAGATTATCAACATGTGGAGGCTCCAGTCTGGTAAGATAAAAAATGTATATCACAAAAAATTGGTTAAATACAATTGTTTCAATGTTATGAAAGAAAATCATAGGATATATTATCTCAATTCTTACAACTCTAAGAGATAGGTATTATTATCTTCATTTTGCAATTTAGAAAAACTTGAATTCTGAGATGTATCTCTTGTCAGAAAGTGGCAAAAAAGAGCTACTACTGTAAAAGGAGAATTTAAAGTATGCAAAAGAAATAATAAAATAATAGCACTTTATACATTAATATTTTCATTCTTGAGGGAAGAGGTAAATATTAAATAAATGTTTATTAATCTCTGAAACAATCATGTCTTGTAAATGGTAGGTAAAAGTTAACAAATAAATGACTCAATAAAAATAAAACATCTTTATTTCTTATTTAAAAATAAAAAAATAAATATGAGAGGAGGTAAAAGAACTGTACTCAGAAATCTACACAACACTGAAGAAATAAAGGAAGACACAAATAAATACAAGCACATATTGTGTTCATAGCTTGGAAGAATTAACATCATCAAAATATCCATTCTACCCAAAGCAATTTATAGATTCAACACAATCCTTATTAAAATACCAATGACATATTTCACAGATACAGAACACACACTTCAAAAAATTATATGGAACTATAAACGACCCTGAATAGCCACAGTAGTTTTGAGAAAGAAGAACAAAGTAGAAGGGATCACTTCCTACTGACATTAAATTATAACTGACATTAAATTATATTGCAAAGCTATGGTAATCAAAACAGTCTGGTGCTGGCATAAGAACAGACACATGCATCAATGGAACACAATAGAGAGCCCAGAAATAAACCCAAGTCCTTATAGTCAATTAATATTTGACAAAGGAGGCAGAGCATAAAATGCAGTAAAAATAGCCTCTTCAACACATGGTGTTAGGAGAGCTGGACAGCTACATGCAAAAAAATTGACCACCATTTTATACCATATACAAAAATAAACTCAAGATGGATAAAAGACTTAAGTGTAAGTCACAACTCCATCAAAATCCTAGTGGAGAACATAGACAGGAAAATCTCAGATATTCCATGTAGCAATATTTTCACTGATATATCTCCTAGAGCAAGAAACATAAAGGAAAGAATGAACAAATGGGACTTCATCAAAATAAAAAACTTCTGCATGGTTAATGAAATAATCAGCAAAATGAAAAGGGAACCAACTGTATGGGAAATATATATTTGCAAAGGATACCTTGGAAAAGGGTTTGATCTCCAAAATATATAAAGAACACATATGACTCCACTGCAGGAAGACAAGCAATCCAATTAAACATGGGTAAAGGACCTGAACAGAGACTTCTCCAAGGGGGACATACAGAGGGCCTAGAGACATATGAAAGGATGCTCAGCATCACTAGCTATCAGAGAGATGCAAATTCAAACCACAATGAGATACCAGTTTACAATGGTCAGAATGGCCATCATAAAGAAATCAAGGAACAACATGTGCTGGTGAGGTTGTGGAGAAAAGGGAACCCTAGTATACTGTTGGGGAGGATGCAGACTGATGAAGCCACTATGGAAAACAATATGGAATTTCCTCAAAAGCCTAAAAATGGAATTGCCTTTTGACCAGACAGTTCCACTGCTGGGATTATACCCTAAGAATCCGGAAACTCTGATTCAAAAGGACCTATGCACCACAATGTTCATAGCAGCACAATTTACAATAGTTAAGTGCTGGAAGCAAACTATGTGCCCACTAGTAAATGAATGGATCAAAATACTATGGTACATTTATACAATGGAATGCTATGCAGGAAAAATAAAGAAGGAGCTGCTATCTTTGCAACAGCATGAATGGAACTGGAGACCATTATGCTAAGTAAAGTAAACTAGGCACTGAAAGACAAATATTATATGATGTTGCCTATAAGTGGAACCTAATCAACAAAAGAAACAAGCAAACAAAATGTAACAGAGACCTTGAAATAAAGAACAAACTGACTGCCAGCCAAGATGGAGGCATAGGTATACACACTGTGCCTCCTCACACATACAAAAGAAGAACAACAAATTTAAAAACAAAAAACAACTAGAAGTGACAGAAAGTCAAACTGGATGGAAGCTGGACTACCAAGGAATTAAAGAAGAATCATTCATCCAACCCAATAGGAGTGGCGGAGACTGGCAGCCAGGTAGAGAGGACTTGAGGCAAGGCAGCAGCTTGAGGACTGGGCAGTCCCACATTCACATGTAGACAAAACAGGATGAACAACTAAGGAGTGAGACAGACTGTGCAACCCAGGGCTCCAGTGTGCAGAAATAAAGCCTCAAAGCCTCTGACTGAAAACAATTGTGGGGCTTGAGACAGCAGTGGGAGAAACTCCCAGCCTTACAGGAGAGTTTTTTGGAGAGACCCATGGGGTTCTAGAACATACACAAACCCACCCACCCAGGAATCAGACCCAAAGGGCCCAAATTGCTTGTGGGTAGTGGTGGAAGTGACTGAAAACTGGCAGAGAGCAGATTAAAGCTCCAGAAAAAATACAACTAAGTGGTGAAGAGATAGCCAACGTATCAGATACACAGTTCAAAACACTGGTAATCAGGATGCTCACAGAATTGGTTGAATATGGTCACAAATTAGAGGAAAAAATGAAGGCTATTAAAAGTGAGATAAAGGAAAATGTAAGGAACCAACAGTGGTGGAATGGAAACTGGGACTCAAATCAATGGTTTGGACCAGAAGGAAGAAATAAACATTCAACCAGAACAGAATGAAGAAACAAGAGTTCAAAAAAATGAGGAGAGGCTTAGGAACCTCAAGGACAACTTTAAATGTTCCAACATCCAAATCATAGGGGTGCCAAAAGGAGAGGAGGAACAGCAAGAAATTGAAAACTTATTCAAAATAATAATAAAGGAGAACTTCCCCAATCTAGCAAAGGAAATAAACTTTCAGGAAGTCCAGGATGCTTACAGAGCCCCAAAGAAATTGGACCCAAGGAGCACATCAAACGGAGCACATTGGACACCAAAGCACATCATAATTACATTAGCCAAGATTAAAGATGTGGAGAGACTCTTAAAAGCAGCAAAAGAAAAAGAGACAGTTACTTACAAAGGAGTTTCCATTAGACTATCAGCTGATTTCTCAAAAGAAACCTTACAGGCAAAAGGGGCTAGAAAAAGGTATTCAAAGTCGTGAAAGGTAAGGACCTACATCCAAGATTACTCTATGCAGCAAAGCTATCATTTAGAATGGAAGGGCAGATAAAGTGTTTCCCAGATAATGTCAAATTAAAGGAGTTCATCATAACCCAGCCCTTATTATTGGAAATGTTAAAGGGACTCATCTAAGAAAAACAATATCAAAAACATTAACAATAAAATGACAACAAACTCATAACTATCAACAACCGAACCTAAAAACAAAAACAAAAACAAACTAAAAAAAAAAAAACTAAGCAAACAACTAGAACAGGAACAGAATCACAGAAATGGAGATCACATGGAGGGTTATCAGCAGGGGATTGGGAGGGTGATGGGGGGAAGTTACAGAGAATAAAGAGCATAAATGGTAGGTAGAAAATAATCAGGGGGAGGTTAAGAATGGTATAGGAAATGTAGAAGCCAAAGAACTTATATGTATGACCCATGGACATGAACTAAAGGGTGGGGGAAATGTGAGTGGGAGGGGGTATGCAGGGCATAGGGGAATAAAAGGGGGAAAATGAGATAACTAATAGCATAATCAATAAAATATATTTTTTTAAAAAAGAACAAACTGACAGTGACCAGAGGGAAGTTGGCTGGGGATAATGGGGGGGAAGGGGGAAAGATTTCAGGAACATGTATAAAGAACACATGGACAAAACCAAAGTGGTGTAGGATCAAATGTGGGAAGTGTGGATGGCTGCAGGTGTGGGGAGTTTGGGAGGAAAAGGGAGACAACTGTACTTGAACAACAATAAAAAAAGTGAAAAAAACAAAAAACATGAAACTGCTCAAAAATTGTTTTTTTAATTTTTAAACAATAAATAATAAAGACCATGCATATAGTATATATTATTTAATATTTGATGAGCACTATTATATGAGTAACAAATACAATGCATCTTTTTAACATAATAGCTTTATTGAGATCTAATCACATTCGATAGAATTAATGTTTATAGTGTAAAACTCAGTGATTTTTATATATTTCTGTTGACACATAATTGACATACAATATCCTATTAGTTTCAGTTATATCATAATGATAGTTACATACATTACAAAATGACCGCCATGATAAGTCTAGTTAGCATCTGTCACCATAGTTATTACGGTATTATTGACTATATTTCCTATGCTGTACATCCCTATGACTTGTTTATTTTATAACTGGAAGTATACATTGCATCCTGAAGTCTTTCGTTCTAATCTGTTCCCAGTGGCTTCTAGGAATGTTGTGCTAAAATGGATTCTGTAGGGTAAAGGTAGCAATGCTGCCCTGAATACCAGTGAGGATGATAGCATCTTTGCCAAAGATTGGTCATTATCAGCCCCTGATGTTCCCAGCACTGTGCTAAGGGTATTGACCCTTCTCAGAATCTCAGAGTGTAGTGGGAGATAAGGTTAAAGAAAGAGAAAAGGCATTATACACTGTGGCAAGTACAAAAACAGAGCTGTGTTCAAGATTTTGTGTCAGACTAGAGAAGGAAGATAGGAATGCTACTTAATGAAATTAGTAACTCTATTTATTGGTTATAATAAACGGTGTACATACATTATATGCTTGTAATTCCCAGCACTTTCCTGAGAACTTACATGTTTTAATTCACTAAATTTTCTCAACATTCATATGAGATGGCTGCTATTATTATCCCCAATTTACAGATGAAAAACTGAGCTCTAGATACAATAACTTGCCCAAGATCAGTACATGGCAGGTGGAGAAGCTAGGTGCAAACCCCAGAAGCCCTAGATGTAAATTATTAAAATATGTGAAAAAATACTTTTTTGTATTGGGTGTGTTTCCTATATAGTTAAGTAAAATTACTTCAAGAATATTCTGTTCCTGAGTAAAAAACAAGTAATTTGAAACCACAGAGATTTAACATTGTTAAATGTTAATGTTCAATCCTAACATTGCCAATGAAACTTCAAAAATATGGATCATCTATACCAATTTCATTTACTCTTGATGTTTGTTATTCTTTAAAGAATTCTTTTTTGTTTTTATTTTCAGAAAAGTTAACAATGTTTGTCAGGGAATATATGATAATACAAATACAAATTTTGATAGTTTACTATTTAAAATCAGGTAACTTCAGTCTGTAAATAATTGTAGGGCAGGATTACAGAAATAAATCATAACAATTAATAAGTACAAATATCCTGGCTTTGTCATTTTACCTGCCAGTTAATTTTCATTAAGTCCATCTTCTTAGATAAAAACTGTAAATTAAGTACAACATGACCCTTACTTTCATAGAATTTTAACTGGAACATGATCACAGTTTCAAAAGCTGTACTCATGAAAAACAGTATAATTGGGCTTTAAAACCAAGTTTTTTACAGGAATTTAAAAAAGGCATTTGCCAGTATCTTTGTCACCCAAAGACCCTTTTTGTTTGAGGATGTGATGGCAAGAAGGCTGGAGACCAGCGATCAGAAGCCAGAGTAAATAGTCTTGTAATTTATTAATAGCACATACACTAACTAGTTGATTTTTGACATTTTACACATTTAAAAATATATATTACTTACTCACTACCCAGATATAATAGATCTCAACATTTGTCCATATTTGCCTTAGACCCTTTTTCTTTTTCTTTTTCTAAAGAAATTAATATCACATAGTCTTTATTCTCTCTAAGGAATAAACAATATAATCATGATATTTGTATTTTAGTGGAGAATGGCAGGTAAGAAGCAAACAAATAAGTATCTAGTATGTCTGGTGAGGTAAGTGCTAAGGAATAAAAGGAGGCAGGGTATGAACAGGGTAGTCAAGGAAGGCCTCTCTGATTAGGTAACAAAACCCTAGCAGGGATCAGAATAAAATTATGGCAAGAACCATGTTTATATTCAGAGGGAGAGAATTTCCAGCATGGGAAATAATAATCACAAAGTCTGAGTCACAAGGATGCTTGCCACATTCAAGCCCATTGAGATAGAATGAGCCAGGCCAAGTGCTAAGAGCTGAATCAAGAGATGACCAGAGTCTGCATCACAGAAGGTTTTAATTTTTAGTTAGAAAGGAATGGGAAATAATTAACATGTGTAAATAACATGGTATGATTTACAAAATTTAGGTTTTATGGATAGGAAATGTGGGCATTTAGGAAGTTGGTAGGATATCTTCTTGATGTATCTGTCCAAGAGGGCTTCCATTCCAAGCCAGGACTTGTCATGTGCAGTGAAAATGGTGTTAAAGTAGACTAATGGGCCACCCACACTGGAATCACCCAAAGATTTTTTATGTGATACCCGCCCCCTAAGATACGATGAGCCAGAATTTTTGTGATTGGAACTAAAGAACCTGCATTTCAAACAAACTGCATATGGTGACTTAATATATGCAAGAATTTTGAGCAATTACTGGAGTCAGGGAAAGCTTTGCAGAAAAGAGAATTATTGAATGAGTTGAAAAAAAGGAGAGTTAACTTCTGGGGCAGGGACAAAGAGCAATGATCGTGAGGATCCCTGTGGGAAAGGAACCATTACGGATAAATACCTAGAGACATGAAATATCATTCAACACTTAGATTCCTAGATTCAATTTAATGTAACTGGAGCAGGTTTTCTTTTGAAATTCTACCCTGTGCCAGGTGCATATGTGGTCTTATTTTATCACCCCAGTTATTGTGAGAGAGACTCCAAGGGAGGTAAGGGTGAGAGAAACTAAGCAGCTTATCCAAGATTCCTCAGCTAATAAATGGTAAAGATGAATTCAACAAATGTGGTTTAACTCTGAACTGTGTGATCTTAACCATTAGACTGAGGAGAGTCCAAAAATGAAGTTTGAGAGATAATAGAACAGATCAAGAGGTGCTCAAATGCCTTCCTATAAGCACAGATTTTGAATGTTGACACAAAACCCATAGGAGAGTTTCCTTGAAGAAATGTATACAAGGGATGACATGACTAGATATGAGCTTGGGCATGTGACATCTGGCTGCAGGAAGCAGTAGTAATGGCTGGAATTAAGTTAATGCAGATAATGCCTTCACTCAGATCCTTTAGAATGCAGATCTGGACGCAAGGGTTAAAGTGTTGATGGTTTATTTGAGAGGGTCATGCCCAGGGTGGCGAAGGTGGAGAAATAATTAAATGTATTAGGCTGAATAATGGCCACCCAAAGATATCAGGTCCTAATTCTTGGAACCTGTAAATGTCACCTTGTAAGGGAAAAGGGTTTTTGCAGATATTATTAACTTAAGGACATTGAGCTGTGGAGATGAACTTGGATTACTTACGTGGGCCCTAAATTCAATCGTAAGTTTCCTTATAAGAGAGAGGCAGAGGGAGATGGGATACACACAGAAGAAGAGAAGGAGTTGTAAACATGGAGACAGAGGTGGGAGTGAGACAGCCACTTGTTAAGAAATGCTGGACTCACCAGAAGTTACAAGCAAGGGCTGGATGCTCTCCTGGAGCCTCCAAAGGGAGTACAGCCCTGCTACCACCATGAAACTATTCCAATGAAACTGATTTCATACTTTTGGCTTTATTGAATTTGATAAAATTAATTTATATCATTTCAAAACAGAAAGGTTATAATTTTATAGTAACCCCAAGAATTTAATGCACTAAGCCTGGAAAGAGAGGCTGCAAAGCAATGTTATGTAATTTATTATGATGCTGGCCACCACTTCACAAAGAACCATATCATGACATAGAAGTTAGGTTGGCAGGTGGAATATGAAGCCCAAGAGACTTCTGGAGAAGGTATAAATGAAGGAACAGTACTTTAGAGCAACCCATGAAAGGACAAGGAGTAAGGAATTTATCTGCTGATTACATCATCCAGTCCCTTGGCAACTACTCAATAAACTCTATTCCATGGTGTGCCTTTCATGTAAATATAGAAATGGAGGAGCTACTTAATGCAAACAGGACTCAGCATGTGGTGCAAGAGACCCATGGAAATTTTAACCTTTAACTCTGATTCTGTCTGGATTGGGAGCTCACCAAGTTTACCAGCAAAGGCAATGGTGGGGTGAGACATTTGACAAGAACATTGTCAAGAGAATGTGAAAAGGGGCACAAGAATTGCATGCAAAATAGGGTATAAAAATAAAATTAGGGGATAAATATTCAGAATTATATATAAGATAAAATCAGGAGGACTTTATGACAAGTTTGCTGTAGTTAATCAAATGGCCATTGGAGTCAAAGTGATCTGACTTAAAATCTTAGTCCTACCACCAACTATATATGTGATCAAGGATAACTAGATCTTACAGTTTCTTCTTATCTGTAAAATGGAAAGAATAATATGCATTTTTTATGTTTCTAATAGGAGATGATGTATAAAGCATTTATCACAGTGTCTGGCACATAGCACAAATAAAAAATTGGAATGGTACTCACTGTTATCATCATTACCTAGAGTGAAGAAGCAGAGGAAAGAATGGAGAAGCACATTCAGGAGTCTGGCATGGGCAACTGAGATGATACTAGGTAGGGAAGAAAGCTTGACAAAGTAGAAGATTAGAGCAGACTGGTGTCTATATATAAATGAATTTTCTCAGAGCAGATATTATTAACCTCTGTTAAGTTAATAACATCTTAACTGTTTTGCTTGACCACCCAGATCACAAGGAAAAGGAGAATGCACCTATTTATTGAGTCTCATCTAGGTGTCAGACAGTAGCTTGTTACTTTACATGTTATTTCATTTATCTTTATAACAACCCTGTTATTTGGAATGTTTTGCTGTGCTATACAGAAGCAGAATCTGAGGTAGAAAAAACCATATATTTACCTAGCCACTCATTTAAGAATTGGTAGAGATAGAGACATTAACCTAAATCCCTCTAATTCCAAAATTTGTATTCTCACTACTTCCCCATGGCCCACCATATTCTTCACACATGCTCAAGTGGACATAGGAAACATATTCCAAAAATGAGTATATTATTCTTGGGTTTTCTGAACATGTAGCATATAAAGACATTTATCTATTAAAACCATACTTCCACTGACAATATCAAGTACTGACAATAACACAGAGCAACTGTATTATGCTGATAACAGATGTACATACTGGAACAATGTCGGAAATATGATAAGCATATCTACCTAAGGCTAAAATACACCCTAAAATACACCCATTCTACCATGCCAAAATTCTACTCCTAGGTTTATGTCCAACAGAAATGTGTGTGTATGTTTCATACACAAAAATATGCATAGCATTGTTTAAAACAGCCAATCAGTGGAAATAGCCTCAATATCCCCAACGATAAAATGAGTAAATAAATTATGTCCTGCAATAGCATACAACACGGCAATAAAAAGAATGAATTACTGGTACATGAATAAATATGAAATCTCACAGACATGATGTTGAACAAATAAAATTAAATAAAAAAATATACATTGTATGATCTCATTTATATGAAGAACAGGCAAAAATAATCTATAGTAATAGAAGTCAAAATAGCAGTTACTCTTGAGATAAAGGTTCCCAGAACTGAGGGTTGTGAGGGGCAAGGGAGCTGTCTGGGGTGCTGAAAGTGTTCTATATCTTGACGGGTAATGGTTAATGAGTGTATGCAAAAAAATTAATCTATATAATTGAGATTTATATAATTTATTATATATAAGAAATATCTCAATGAAAATTTCAAATACAAGGGGGCCGATAAAATCTGGCCAGCACATGAACAATTGTTAACCTCTGAGTAAAGTTGAGTTCCATCTAAATCACGTTTGTCTTATCATTTCATCCCCCACACCAGGCACATAGTAGAACTCAAAAAGCATTTATGCAACAAATAAGGACATGCTTATCGCTTTAAGCAAGTTTCTATGTGTCTTTAAGTACATACCTTCCTGTTCCTCAGGTGAACCATAGGCTGTGGTGGCATCAGGTTCTGCCCTACGGGAAGATGGTGGAACCATCCCCATACCTGGCCATCTGTTTATTAGAAGAAATAAACCATTAAATCAAGCAGCAGTTTTGTAGTATGACACAGCAGTATCACTTGCACTAGGCCAATTTTCTACTTATGATAGCAGTAATACTAAAAGCCAATGAAAGTGGTCTGTTCATTCAGTTGTCCTGTATGGCTTATTCTAAATATTATCAAATGAATAAAGAGCAGTCATTATAGTACCTAAACAGTCTTCATAACTTGTAAGCAAATAGTGTGACTTTGACAAATAATTATTATAGTACTGATGTGAAGCCAGTGCTAGGAGGAAAAAGTCAAATAACTAATATTACTCTTTATATAAGTCATTAAGGTAATGTTGTTTAGTTTCAGAATAAACAAAATGGAGTCATATGAAAAATGATATACTATTTTTTCAACAATTTCAGCACTTTTTAAGGTATTATTTCCAAGTAGCTGAAGACATGAGTGACTTAGTTATTTAAAGCTTCTCAGCCTTATGAACATGTAAGGAAAGTTCAATAAAACTGCTGAGGGCTCATTCAATCACACAGACTCCGCTAATATTGCTCATGTCTCATTTAAAGTAAATCTCAATAATTTATATTTCACTAATTTCAGACTTGGTTATTACTCATGCATGCCATGCTCAAAATGACTTGCTTTACATGAAGTTTCCTAAGAAAAACTAAATAAATAAAGTGAAATCCAAGACATGTTTGCCCTATTAATATGAAGACATCTTCTAGATTACAGTTAGACAAAATTACAACCTGGGGTTGGCAAACTTTTTCTGTAAGTCAGAGAGTAAATATTTTTAGCTTTGCAGAGCACATAATCTCTGTCACAACTATCCAACTCTGCCATTACAGTGGGAGACCATATACAATACATAAACTAGTAAGTGTGCCTGTATTCCAATAAAATTTCAGTTACTAAAAGTTAAATAAAACGTATTAGGCCATATTTGACCCGCGGCCACAATTTACCAACCTCTGCAGTAGACTAGAAAATCCATTTGATAGGACTGCACCTGTGTTTTCCCTCATGGTATCCCCAGAGCACAGATTAGGTATTTGGTAAATACCAGGGTGGGCAAAACTAGCTTTATAGTTGTTCTTATGGAAAATAATAAATAATAACATAAAAATAAACTGTGTTTCATATATTGACAATTGTACACCTACTTTTGCCAAACACTGTATTTACTAAATAAATAGTGAATGAATCATAATCCTTAAAATTCCATACAATTAATTAATCAGTTACCTCCAGTCTTTACCCTAAGAAAATAATCAGAAGTAAATGCAAATAATTTCTATGAGTACTTGTCACAATATTTGTTTACAAATGTAACACAGTAAAATGAACATAAATGTCTAACCATGGGGAGTGGATGAAGAAAGTGTACATTAATGACTCATTAATTATAATACTATATAATATTGTAAGAAAATATTTAACACTTTTAAAATATCTTCAAAAGTATTAAGTAATATTTTTATTAGAAATGAGTATTTTCCATTGAATAAATATTTATTAAACACCAACACATGCCAATAACCATTCTAGACACTGAAATACAGCAAGAACAAAACTGGCAAAAGCTGTCCAAATAGAATTTAAATCCCACTATCTTAAATAAGCTTTATTGTATTTTTGTTTAAAAATAGTACTATATATAAATGTTTTTTAAAAGTTTGAAATGTTGCTCTTCATCAAAAAATATTAAAAAATTTATTGTGGGGGCACTGGCCAGGTAACTCAGTTGGTTGGAATGTCATCCCATACACAAAAAGTTTGCAGGTTTGACCCCTGGTCAGGACACATACCTAGGTTGTGAGTTCAACCCTTGATTGGGGTGCATACAGGAAGCAAGAGATCAATGTTTCTCTCTCACATCTATGTTTCTCTCTCTCTGCTTCTCTGTCTCCCTTTCTCTCTCTAAAGTCAATAAACATATCCTCAGGTGAGGATTAAAATTAAAACAAAATTATTGTGAGAGAATAAAATCATGGGTAATTTTACCTGTCATTTTAATTAAGAATATGAAAGCTGGTTAGTTAACATGAGTTTCATCAAGAATGAATAATTTGATTTTAAGTAATTATTGCCTAATTAAATACTCCCAGGGTAAGAAATGGGTTTTAGAATCTCTTAAAAGAAGTTTTTATTTCTAATGAAATTTATATTATTTACCATACCCTCATACAACACTTATTTATCATATTTTTGTAGTACGTATGTATTTTTTGATATGTGATGCATCATACATATGCTATTTTTATATGTTATGTAATATGTAAATATATATTCTAGACATTGCTCTAAGTACTTCACCAATATTAACTTAATAATCCTTGCAACAACTTTATGAGGTAAGTGTTAGTATTATCCCTGGTTTACAGATGAAAAACCTGAGGCAAGGGGGAGGTGGGTAAGTGAATTGCCCGAGGTCAAAAAGCTAACTAACAGCAAGGCCAGGATTTCAACCCTAGCTGTACAGTTCCAGGGCCTGTATTTTCGGTCAACATGAATACTATTTGGAAGCATAGAAAACAGATAATAATTTGTTAATATCAGCTTTTTTGTAAGTTAAAACTTCTAACATTTATATAAGTGTAAGATCAGTGAGAAAGATGAGGAGGTGTCTCTGATAACATAGAAATTTTTATTTGGAAGTTATGAATGACAGTTACAGACATCACCCTGAATAGGTGGCCTATTTCTGCACTTTGCTTGGAAGACAAAGTACTGCAAAGCTTCATTCTCGCAGATAAGTAGTTTCATATGGTAATATATTTTATTCTTTTTATTTGACTCATTTTGCAAAACTGTAAAAATCTTTAACAAAAATAATCCAGACCTTTCATGAAGAAAAATAGTAAAAACTTTGGGTTTTAAACTTAAATCACTAGCAATGTTGAATAATTTTTATAACATCTATTAAAGTACATTTAATTTGGAGACTCCTAAGTCTTCAGTCAGTTTAATGTTAATTATTTGCAGAAAATAACTTTCAAAAGCATATTATAACAGTACGATGATAAACAATGTGATTTAAAAATTATATATCAGTATTCATTTCTGTCAGGTATTTATTCTATATTTCAAGAGTTATGTTTATTTTGTTGAAATGATTTAAAACTTTGTTTTGCTTTAATCAATCATAATTTATCTGCATTTAAAAGCACCAAAATATTATAATCTGAATTGCCTACTTGAAATACCTAAAATTAAAACAAATTAGCTCTCTCACCCTCTCTCTCCTTTCTCGTTGTCTTTCTGTTTCTCTCTCTGTCTCTCTCTCTCTTTTTCTTTCTCCTGAAATATCAACACATTTTGGTATCAAAAGCAAATTCTGGCCACCATTGTCCATTTAACTATTTAATAACTCTGAAAAATGTTACCCTTTAAAAACTATGATCAATTAGTAATGCCTTCCATTGAGACAGTACATAGAAAATTACAGTGTATGTCTGCCAAGTGTTCCTATGCCTTGCCTTGTCCCCTCTGACACTATGAAAATGGTCTTATAAACCAAAAACAAGACCCTGCACTTCTCTTTTAAAAAATATTCTCATAACTCAGCCATTACACAAAGATTGACTCTTTCCCAATTAGATGGTATTATTGAATTATCTGGCATTTACTGTTTTAGGGAGGATTGTTCTGGAGCATCTCCCAGATGATGGCTGTCATCCTAAAATGCTCTTGGAAAGAAACAATTCTGTGATCTCATCCTGAAGCTTCTAAGACTTCCCTTTTGACTAAAGGTCTTAGCATCTCATTTTTAAGGAGAAAGAAAGAGGTCATAAGTACTATATAAATGCCTATTTACATTAGAGGAATCTTCAGAGAAATTGTTGAGTCCAGTAACTTTTAATGAACTAGCTAGTCTTGGCACACTTGTGATTCCACCTCTGGGACAAGTAGGAAACTTCAGACATACCTTTCATGTCTCAATGACCACTGGGGCAAATCTTAGATGTGGCAATCCTTTTAGTATCTTTTTCATCTTCTTCGCATAGGAAATCTTTCTCAGACAAAACTCAGATCTCTGGTTAGACTTCTTTCAGCAATAGGTAGACAGGACTGTGAGAAGAATATTTGGAGGTATAATGAGGAGGGAGAATACTGTTTGACCTGGATTGAGGCCTACTGGCACTAGTTAGAAGGCACATGCCCATAAAAGGCTCTTCAAGGAGTTTCTACACAATATTACTTGCTAGCTATCTCTTGAGTTATTAATTACTGTGATCATCTCTGATCTTTTATTTCCTTTTCTTCTCAAAATCTTGACAAAAGAAGATTCTAACTCATTGACATGGCATATTCATTTACACTTTTCTGTGAGAACCTGGAGGAAAGCATGGAAAAGTTTTGAGGAAATATTACAGGGTTTCTGCATCCCAGTAATGCTACATACTCTACCTAAACTCACAATTTAAAATTTACTGAGCACTTACCATATCTGACTCAGCAATTATATCCCTAAGTATGTACCCAAGGGAAATGAAGACTTGTCCACAAAAGACCTGTACATGAATGTTCATAGTAGCTTTTTCATATTAGCACAAAACAGGAAACATCCAAATTTCCATCAGAGGAAGATAGATAAAGAAATTGTGGTTTGTTTGTGCAATGATTTACACCTCAGCATAACAGATGAATGAACTAAAAAATGTGGATGAAAGTTAGAAACATTATGCTGAGCGATAGAAAACAAACACAGAACACTCTGTACAGCTCCATTTATATGAAATTCGAGATAAAGCAAACAATCTATAGTGACGGAAAACAAATTAGTGTTTTTCTGTGCTGGCTGGTGAAGGGTGTGGTGACTGTTGAGGGGCAGGAGGGACCTTTTGGCAAAATGGAAAGGTTCTGTGTCTTGGTCATGGTGGTGTTTTTATTGGCCAAGACTCCACAATACATCATTTAGAATAGATACATTATGTTGTATGTAAATTATACTTCAGAAAAGTTGACCAAAATAAATATGCTGAATAACCCTCAGCTTTTATTGGGGATTGTCATTACTTTTTAAATTATTTTCTAATTTATTTTCAGTTAGAGTTTCCTGTCAATATTATATTAGTTTCATGTGTACAGCACAGTGGTTAGACACTTATAACTTACAAAGTGATCCCCCACTGATAAATCTAGTACCCCTCTGACATCATACACAGTTAATCACAATATTATTGACTATATTCTCTGTGCTCTGCTTTACATCCCTATGACTGTTTCATAACTGTCCATTTGTACTTCTTAATCGCTTCACCTTTCTCAGCTATAAAATGAAAGAAATGGGCCTGGCCCACATTTGCAAACTAGCAGCCCGAGGATCATATTGGATCAACATTTGCAAGTCCAGTACAACATAATTATTTTAGTGCAATACTTGTTAATTATTTAAATTAATTTAAATTAATTATCAATATATATTTAAACCATTTTTATTTTTCATTTACTGTTGACATACATTATAATATTAGACATTATATAACTTAGTAAGTGATCATCTCAATAAATCTCATACCCATCTGACACCATACATAGTTACTAGAATGTTACTGACTGTATTCCCTATGCTTATTTTATATCCATATGACTATTCTGTATCTATGAATTTGCACCTTTTAATCCCTTCACCTTTTCACCCATCCCTGCAATACCTTTCCCATCTGGCAACTGTTAAAATGTTCTCTGTATATGAATCTGTTTCTGATCTGCTTGTTTGTTTATTTTGGTTTTTTTTAGATTCAACTGTTGATAGATATGTATGTATTGCTATTTTACATTGAATATTTTAGATCTTTTCTTAATTCTTTTTCAAGAGGACCCCTTAACATTTCATGTAATACTGTTTTGGTGATAATGAAGTCCTTTAAATTTTCTTCTCTGGGGAGCTATATATGTCCTTCAGTTCCAAAAATAAATGATAGCTTTGCTGGGTACTCTTGGTTGGAGGTCCTTGTTTTGCATCACTTTGAATATTTCTTTCCAATCCCTACTGGGAGTTCCCTTGTAGATAACTAACTGCTTTTCTCTTGCTGTTTTTAATGTTCTCTTTCTGTTAAGATTTTGCATTTTAACTAAGATGTCTTGTGAGGGTCTTATTTGGCTTATCTTGTTTAGGACTTTCTGCACTTCCTGGACCTGTATGTCTATTTCCTTCATCAGGTTAGAGAAGTTTTCTGTCATTATTTTTTTGAGATGAGTTTTCAATTTCTTGCTCCCTTCTTCTGGCTTCTCCATGATATGAATGTTGGTACACTTGAAGTTTCCCAAAGGCAACTTATACCATCCTCATTTTGTAAACTTCTTTTTTTTCTTTTTGCTATTCTGATTGGGTGTGATTCTTCCTTATATTATAAATCACTAATTTGATTCTTGGCTTCTTCTACTGAGAAGAATTCCCAGTAGATTTGTACTGTTGATTCCCTATAAATCATTCTTTGTTTCAATTTCCCTCATTTCTGACTGATTCTTTTTTATGGCTTCCATACTCTTTATTTATGCTCTTGAAGTTCTAACTTCATCTGTTCTTCCCCTAAGTTCAATGAGCATCCTTTAAGTGTTTTAAACTCTACATCTTGTTGATTGTTTGTCTTGGTTTTGTTTAATTCTTTTTCAGGAGTTTTGCTCTTGCTTTTATTTGGAACATGGTTCTTTTTCTCCTCATTTTAGCAGCCTCCCTCTGTTTGTTTCTATGTATTAGGCAAAGCTGCTACATATCCTGGTTCTTGGTAGAACTCTAATGTAGTAGATGTCTTGTAGGGACCAGTGACACATATTCCTCATTAACCAGAGTTAAGCAGTCTAGGTACACTCACTGTGATAGCTGCGTATACTCTTTTTTTGTAGTTGAGCCTTGATTTCTGTTGGCATGTCAATAGAACAGATTTACCACTAGGCCCATCAGCTGCAAGGACTGGCTTCAACCACCATGGAGCATTAGCTGTACAGGGGCCTACTCCATGAAGCAGGACTTACCTCAGTGGGACTCTGTTGCTCACTGAGTCGACCCCTGTGAGTGTGCCATTTGGGGAGGTGGAGGTATTAGGTTAAGGTTTAACCTGGTCTGAAGCTGTCTACCTGCTGCAATGGCTCTGGAACTTCCTGGGAGGTGCAGGCAAAATTCATCCACCACCTGTGTTCTTCCTGCAGCCACCTAGTACTAGCTACAAAACAATCCACAGGCAGCTGCTACTAGTGCTAGGCTTAGAGATGTCCAGTAGAGGGTAAGCTGGGAACCAAGTCCAGCTGCTGCTAGTGCCCAGCCTTGGGTCACTTAGCCATAGGTACAGGGCAGCTGAAGTCAAATGCTGATTGTTTGAAAGATTTTAGGAAAATCTGAAGTATGAGCCAAGACAGGTCATTCATATGGAAAAGCTACCTAAAACCGCTTGTAAGGGCCTTAAAGATGGTGGAGTGAGGTCTCAGGGAATCAATCAGGCAAAGCAAACACTGTGAGCCATGTTGATGAGAACTCAGATATGGTGGCCTCCTGTTGGCTCTCAGTGGGGGGCTCAGGAAAGGAACAGTGGCATCTATCAGCCCTGTCTGAGGGAAATCTTCCCCTCCAGCTATTGCCCCAACACCAGAAAATTCAACTCTTCTTCATATGTCCTTAGTGCCTCTTGAAATACTACCCCAGTGTTGGAACTCAGAAGGAATGAGTCAGAGTAAGCCCATGCACAAGTCCTTTAAGAGGAAATGCCTGGAACTCCAGCAGCCTTACATCTCACTGAACCTCAATCCCCACTGTTTTTTATAGCAGGAGTTATGGAGACTTCTCTTACTGTCACTAGAACCATGGGCTGGGGAACTTGTGATGTGGATGGTACCCTTCCTCCTCAGGCTGGACCTCTGCAGCTGAGATATCACTCCTGATTTTTATCTGCCACACACGGATGTGGGAACAGCCTGTTCCTCATCACCTGCTACTGGTCCTGATGTGGCAGCTTCTTTACATTCTTAGTTGTAGTTGTAGGATTTCCATTCAGCTAGATTTCAGGTGATTCTGAATGATGGTTTTTCTGTAGTTTAATTGTAATTTTGATGTGGTTGTGGGATGATGCAAGTACCACATTTACCTATGCTACCATCTTGACCAGAAACCTTAATTACTAATATTTAAAAATCAGAAAATTTTCATAGAAATGTCAGACTTCTGATGTCTCCTAAAAAGCGAATATCTGATGATACTTAATCTGCATCCCAAATGGCATCAACTAGCTGGAACAGAAGCTGCAGCCCATTTGTCCATGCATAATACTCTCCAGTTCCCCTTGCTTCCTACCAGGCATTTTTAGCATGGACATACCAGACTAGTCCCTGGTCATTTTCAGTTTGGAAATTGTGAGCTAGATCAGTCATCAGTGACTTGAATCCTCAGGCTATAAATAACTTCCCAGTTTTGATAAATGACCTATGATGCGATTCGAAAATAAAATTTTATGTACTAAAATTCAGTCCTGTGCAGTCACTCCCTCATACATATACATAGAGGAATCCCTGGCAAGCTGTGAAATTCCAGCCAGCCTTATGCAAACACTGGAGTCAGACTATGGAAACAGTCTTACTTATAGTGTGGAAAGCTTCAGTAATTAAAGTATCCAGATTTAGATTATGATAGTCAGCCACTGATCTGCACGTGAATGAAACACAGGATTTAGCTAGTTTATTTCACTTAGCATAATGCTCTCCAGTTCCTTCCATGCTGTCACAAAGTGTAGGAGTTCCTTCTTCCTTTCTGCTGCATAGTATTCCATTGTGTAAATTTACCAGTTTTTTGATCCACTCATTTACTGATGGACATTTAGGCTGTTTCCAGCACTTGGCTATTACAAATTGTGCTGCCATGAACATTGGGTTGCATTTTCTTTTGAATTGGTGTTTCAGGATTCTTAGGATATAATCCCAGCAGTAGAATTGCCAGGTCAAAAGGCACTTCCATTTTTAGTTTCCTCAGGAAATTCCATACTGTTTTCCATGGCAGCTGCATCAGTCTGAATTCCCACCAACAGTGTACTAGGGTTCCCTTTTCTACACAATCTCACCAGCACATATTGTTTGTTGATTTGGTTATGATGGACATTCTGACTAGTATGAACTGGTATCTCATTGTGGTTTTAATTTGCATCTCTCTGATGGCTAGTGATGCTGAGCATCCTTTCATATGGCTCTAGGCCTTCTGTATGTCCTCCTTGGAGAAGTGTCTATTCTGGTCCTTTGCCCATTTTTTAATTGGGTTGTCTTCCTGGAGTGGAGTCCTATGAGTTCTTTATATATTTTGGAGATCAAACCCTTGTCTGAGGTATCATTTAAAAATATATTTTCCCATATGGTTGGTTCCCTTTTCATTTTGCTGATTTTTCTCTAGCCTGCAGAAACTTTATATTTTGATGAAATACTATTTGCATATTCTTTCCTTTATGTCTTTTGGGCTAGGAGATATATTGGTGAAAATATTGCTGTGTGGAATATCTGAGATTTTCCCACCTATGTTGTCTTCTAGGACTCTTATGGTGTCATGACTTATATTTAAGTCTTTTATCCATCTTGAGTTTATTTTTGTGTATGGTATAAATTGGTGGTTTAGTTTCATACTTTTACATGTAGCTGTCCAGCTCTCCCAATACCATTTGTTGAAGAGCCTATTTTTACTGCATTTTATGCTTCTGCCCCTTTTGTTGAATATTAATTTACTATACAGATATGGGTTTATTTCTGGGCTCCCTATTCTCTTCCACTGATGTATGTGTCTGTAGTTATGCCAGTACCAAACTGATTTGATTACTGTGGCCTTGTATATAGTTTGGTATTTGGTATTGTGACCCCTCCTACTTTGTTCTTTTTTAAAATTATTGTGGCTATTCAGGGTCACTTATGGTTCCAAATAAATTTTTTAAATGTTGGTTCTATATTTGTGAAATATACCTTGTTTGTTCTATATCTTGGTATTTTAATAAGGATTGCATTGAATCTATAAATTGCTTTGGTTACTATGGCCATTTACATGATGTTCATTCTGCCCAGCCATGAACACAGTACATTCTTTCATTTTTGTGTGTCTTCCTTGATGTTTTTCTTCAGTGTTGTGTAGTTTTCCTAGTATAGGTCTTTTACCTCCTTGGTTAAGTTTATTCCTAGGTATTTTATTTTTCTTGTGGCTATATCAAATGAGATTTTTTTCCTGATTTCTGTTTCTGATATTTCATTTTTGGGGTACAAAAATGCCTTTGATTTCTGAATATTGACTTTGTATCCCACTGTTTTGCCAAAGTCACTTATTAAATCAAGTAGTTTTTTGGTGGAGTCTATAGGGTTTTCTATGTACACTATCATGTCATCTGAAAACAGTGACAGTTTTACTTCCTCCATTCAATTGGATACCTTTATTTCTTTTTCTTATGTGATTACTATGGCTAGAACTTCCAATAATATGTTGAAGAGCAGTGATGAAAATGGACATCCTTGTCTTGTTCCTGATCTTAGTGGGAAAGCTCTTAGTTTTTGCCCATTGAGTATGATGTTGGCTGTAGGTTTTCATATATGGCCTTCATTATGGCGAGATGTGATCCCTCTACTCCCACTTTGCTGAGAGTTTTTATCATAAATGGATGCTGTGCCTTATCAAATGGTTCCTTTTCCTTCATCTATTGATATGATCATGTGATTTTTTTCTTCCCTTTTGTTTATGTGATGTATTATGTTTATTGATTTGCAAATATTAAACCATCCTCCCATCCCTGGGATGAATCCCACTTGATTATGGTGTATGATCTTTTTAATGTATTACTGGATGTGTTTTGCCAATATTTTGTTGAGAATTTTAGCATCTATGTTCATCAGGGATATTGGCTTGTTATTTTCTTTCTTTGTTGTGTTTTTATCTGGTTTTGGGGTTAGGATGATGCTGGTTTCATAAAAAGAGTTTGGGAATCCTCCCTTTTCTTGGAGTTTTTGGAATAGTCTGAGAAAGATAGAGGCTAGGTTTTCTTTAAATATTTTATAAAATTCTCCTATGGAACCATCTAGTCCAAGGCGTTTGTGTGCTGGAGTTTTTTGATTACTGCTTTGATTTCACCAGTTATCAGTCCATTCAGGCTTTCTGCTTCATCTCAACTCAGTTTTGGAAGATTATATTTTTCTAGAAATTTTTCATTTTCATCCAGGTTTTCAAATTTCTTGGTATATAGTTATTCATAGTAATTTCTTACAATCCTTTGAATTTCTGTGGTATCAGTTGTAATCTCTCATCTTTCATTTCCGATTTTATTTATTTGGATCCTTTCTCTTTTTATCTTGATGAATCTGCTTAAACACTTGTTGATTTTGTTTATCTTCAAAGAACTAGCTCCTGGATTTATTGATAGTCTCTATGTCATTCAATTTGGCTGTGATCTTGGATATATCCTTACTTCTACTTGCTTTGGGCTTTGTTTGGTGTTGTTCCTCAAGTTCTTGTAAATGTAGGGTTATGTTGTTTATTTGAAATGTTTCTATCTTTTTTAGGTAGGCCTGTATTGCTATGAGCTTCCCTCACAGGACTGCCTTTGCTGTGTCCCATAAGTTTTGGATTTTTGTGAGTTCACTTTCATTTGTTTCCAGAAACATGTTGATTTCTTCCTTCACTTTATTCTTAACCCATTCATTGCTTAATAGCATGCTATTCAATCTCCATGAGTTTGAGTGTTTTTGAGTTTTTTCCTTGGGGTTGGTCTCTAGTTTCAGGCCCATGTGGTCTGAGAAGATGCTTGATATGATTTTAATTTTCTTGAATTTGTTGATTCTTGTTTTGTGTCCTGTCATGTGGTCTGTCTTTGAAAATGTTCCGTGCATTGGAAAAGAATGTGAATTTTGCTTTTTGGGAGTGAAAGTTTCTATATGTATTTCAGTTAAGTCCATTTGATGTACGGCATTGTCAATGCCACTGTATCATTGATATTTTGTTTTGAAGATCTATCCATTTTTGACAGTGGGGTGTTAAAATCCCCTAGTATAAGTGTGTTGCTATGTATATGTTTCTTGAAGACCCAAGATTTTCCTTATATACTTGGGTGCTCCTATGTTGGGTGCATATATGTTTATAATGTTTATGTCTTCTGGATGGGTTCTTCCCTTGAGTATTATAAAGTGTCTTTCAGGGTCTCTTTTTATGGCCCTTGATTTGAAATCTATTTTGTCTGCTATAAGTATTGGTACCCTGGCTTTTTCCCCTGTCCATTTGCTTGGAATATTTTTTTCCAACCCTTCACTTTCAGTCTGTCTAGGTCTTTTGTTCTGAGGTGTGTCTCTTGTAGGCAGAATATGTGTGGGTCATATTTTCTTGTCCATTCAGTTAATCTGTGTCTTTTGATTGGAGCATTTAACCCATTTACATTTAAAGTTATTATTGATAGGTACTTATTCATTGTCATTTTACTTCCTTGGTACTTGTGTTCCTCTCTCTCACTCTTTTTCTTCCTTTTCTTAAAGCAGTCCCTTTAGTATATCTTGCATTGCTGGTTTGGAGGACATGTATTGTTTGAGCCTTCTTTTGTATGGGAAACTCCTTATTTCACCTTCCATTTTGAAAGCCTTGCTGATAGAGTAGTCCCAGTTGCAGGCCTTTGCTTTTTATTACTTGAAATATTTCTTGCTATTCTCTTCTGGATAAGAGTGTGTCTGTTGAGAAATTGACTTCTTCAGCTGCTAGCCTTATTGGATTAATATCCCATGTATATTACTTCTTGTTTTTCCCTTGCTCTTGTTAAGATTCTCTCATTGTCCTTCAAAATGCATATTTTAATTATGATGTGTCTTGGAGTAGGCCTCTTTGGGTTTATCTTGATTGGGACCATTTGTGCTCCCTAGACTTGCTTGGCTTTTCCCCTTTGCAAGTTAGAGAAGTTTTCTGTCATTATTTTTTCATACAGTGTTTTTATCCCTTGCTCCTTTTCTTCCCCTTCTGGTTATTCCTATGATTCAAATGTGATTGTGTTTCATGTTGTCTTGTAGTTCCCTTGAGATAGCATCATATTTTTTTAGTCATTTTTTTGTGCAGCTGCTATACCTGGGTATTTCCTTCTACCTTGTCTTCCAGCTCACTAATTTGTTTCTCTGCTTCATCCAGCCTGCTTTTAGTTACTTCTAGTGTATTTTTGATTTCAGAAATTGTATTCTTAATTTCTTCCTGGTTTTTGTTTATAGTTTCTATTTCCTTTTTCATACTGCTGTAGTTCCCATTCAGTTCCTCGTTGTTGTCTGTGAGTTCTTTGAGCATCCTCAACACCATTCTTTTGAATTCTATATCTGATAGTTTGCTTGCCTCCATTTCATTTAGCTCTTTTACTGGGGGCTCTTCCATTCCTTTCAATTGTGGGTTCTTTCTATGTCTCCCCATTTTAGGTGACTCATTCTGTTTGTTTGTGTATTTCCCAATACTCTGCTTTTCCAACTGTCTTCGTAGGGTGAACTTCTGTGGTAGGAGGTCTGTGGGACTCAGTGGTGAGGTCTCTTTGATATCCTTGTCTAGATGCTCTAGGGTTGCTCTTTCCTCCATTTGCATGGACTCTCTTGTACTTGGGCTTTATCTGTTGATGGTTCCTTTGTTGGTGGGTTCTCCTCTCTAGCGGGTTTACTGGTATTCACAACTCCCACATTATCTTGTATGTGGTTAGAGGCAGGGTGAAAGTGAAATGAAGTAAGACAGTGGGAGAGTGTTCTATGGGATTTAAGGTACTAATAAGTACAGAACAGATCGGAGATCCTTTGGAGTACAGTAATAACCATGATATTTTACCCAACTATCCACTTTTCATAAAAGGTGAAAAAGAGATCAGACTCTTAATAGAAGCGAAAAAGAATGCCAGCTGACTCCATAAAGCATAGTGTTTATGAGAGGTTAGATGGTGTGATATAGTGAAAGAGTAAGGGATAGAAATTTGGCATAGCGTGTGAGAGAATAAAGTTAATTACAACAGTGATAAAGCCCAGGAAGATGGAGAAATGGATTAAGACCAGGGAGGAGTGCTGTGTGGGATTTGGAATAACAATAATGAATAAGAAATATATAATCTGAATAAAAAGAATAAAAAGTAAAAGACCAAGAGTAGTGTGCTATTGGAATACGAGTGAAGTGAAACAAGAAAAATCAAAATGCAATATGAAAGGGAGAATAAAGAAAAACAAACAATGAAATTAAACAAACAAAACAAAAAACTAAATGAAAGGAAGAGAAATAAAATAAAATAAATAACAAAAACACAATAAAATGCAAGTTCTAAAGGGTAGTAAAGTGAAATATGTCTCCTTCTGACTTCTTTCTGGATCTGTCTTTGGTCTTCTCACAGCTCCAGTTCTTATTATCTTACACTTGGGGGAAAAAACCTCCTGCTGACTTTAAACCTGCCAAGCAGGTTTTGTTGGTCTTCCTGGATGCTGCAGGCAGAGTGGGAGCTCTGTTCTGTTTTTTCCCTTTCCTGCAGTTCCTTGAGATGAAGGCTCGGTCTGGGCTATAATAAGCACAGGTGCCCAGTTTCCATCCCACGTCCTCAGAGCACTGTGCAGCCCACACTGTCCACTCTTCGCATAAGTGCCAGGCTAGCACCTATAATCCACCTTATTGTGCACCTCTTTGATTAGTCTCTGAGGTGCACTGAGTGGGAGAAAATTGCACCCATCCTCCTCTGTCTTAGTTGGCAAGGCACTGTGAAAGCACAAAGTCCCTTCAGGACAGTTTAGTTCACTGTGGTGGTGGTGCGGGGGGAGCTCTGCCTGCAGGGCACCCCTGGCTACCACAGATGAGAATGATTCTACCAAGACATGATCTGCTTGGGGAGGAAAGGTGGCAGATCTCTCAAAGGAGAAGGGCTAAGAGCCTTTCCCTCAATGGGCTTTTATTGGGTTCATTTTGCATAGGAATACAGGTTAAGCTTATTAATCATTATCTGGCAGTAAGTATCAAACAATAGATAACACACAAAGAACTCGGAGGGCCTATTCTGAGTCAGGGTCAGATAGCTAAAGAGACATAAAACTTTAAAGAACAAGCTCACTTCCTGCTTGGACCCTTATCATTTAATTGAGAACATTCTAAACAAAGCAGGTTTCACAGGACTTTACATATTCTTTCTTAGGCTTGATCACCCAGGGAACCTACCCTTTCCAGCACTGGGCTGCACTGCCCTCTGTCATTGTTTCAGGCTTAAGTAAGACAGCCAAGAGATTAGGAGACTTCTCGAAGACAGAATGAGGACTGAGGCTATGTCAAAGCCAAGGGGCAAAGGTCCATCACCCCCTTTTGCTATAGCCCCCCAAGTCCTTCCCTGGGGCCTGATCATGCCTGTCTTAGGTCGTTCCCCCCTTGGGGAATCTTACCGGGCATTGGCTAATGAATCAAACATTGGGGGCCAGGCAGAGTGAAGTAAAAGGAGCAGAAGATGTGCTCCTGCCAGGGAAATAAGCTTTCTTTCCTTAGTGGCTTATGGTCTGAAGGTCACTCACTCAGCTTTAGCCATGGTGGGGTTACAGCTTCTGAAACCGGGCAGGGCAGTTCCCAACAGCTCACCTATTGCATTAAGTCCTTCTGGGTGCTGCTACCCCTCTGAGCCCTTGCTGTTCCCTTTTAAGCAATATGTGAGGTGCCCTGAGTGGTAGCAAACCATTCCCCTACCCTCTTTGCTGTCCCATATGCTGTGCACCAGAGATCCTTGCACAGTGGCTGAGATCCTTTTTTTGAGTGAATTTCCCTTGGTTGCAGCTGGCCATTCCCAGCAAGCGTGGGGCTTTCCACTCAAACCAATTATCTTACTAGTCCAGAGACTATCTGGGTCATGGCCAGTCGCAACCAATCTTTTCTCCCATCTCCGGTTGTCACTCAGCTCCCCAATTTCTCTGGTATTGTCCCAACCAATGACCCCAGTCCCAGCTGGTGTATGCCACCTGCTGTGTGTCTCTTATTGGGTCTTTATCCCCCAGTGACTTTAAGCATCCAGGTATTTCCTGGAGCAGATCTGTGACTTCCACACTCTGGGTGGGGATGGAGTTGCTAAGTTACAGTCCCTGACCTGGCTCCACTCAAATGCTCCTGTGGCAACCTTGGTCTCCAGTCAGGGCCCAAGCTCATTTTGTGAAGCCAGGGTTATCCTAATGCCCTAACCAAGTAAAGAAACTACAAAGAAAGAAAATTAGAGGGCAATATCCGTGATGATTACAGATACTAAAATCCTCAACAAAATATTAGCAAACTAAATTTAGTAATATATTAAGAAGATCACACACCATGATAGAGTGGGATTTGTTTTGGTGGTGCAAGTTTGGTACAATATTCACAAATCAATAAAAGTGATATACCACATAATGAAGGATAAAAACTACATAATTCTATCAAGAGATGCAGAAAAAGCATTCGATAAAAACCAGAACATATTTATCATAAAACTCTCAGCGAACTGGGAACAGAGCAATTATACCTCAATGTAATAAAGGTAATATATGAGAAACCAAAGTTAATATCATGCTCAATGGGCAAAAGCACAAGTTTTTCCCTTAACATTGGGAAGAAGACAGGGATAGCTGCTTTCACCACTCTTATTCAACATAGTACTGGAAGTCCTAGCCACAGCAATCAAACAAATTTGGATGACTATATCATCCAAATTGGAAAGGAAATGTAAAACTGTTATTATTTTCAGATGAAATTATACTGTATATAAAGAACCCTAAATATTCCACCAAAAAGTACTGGAAGTGAGTTATGAATTCAGCAAAGTGTCAGGATACAAAATACATATCCGGAAATCAGTTACATTTTTATATGCCAATAACAAACTAACAGATGTGGAAAAAAAACAAGCCATTCACAATTGCTCCACAAAGAATAAAATACTTAGGAATAAATTTAACCAAAGATGCAAAAGGCCTGTACTCAGAAAATAATGACACTGAAGAAAGAAATTTAAGAAGATACAAATAAGTGGAAGCATATGCTGTGTACATCAGGGGTGTCCAAACTTTTGGTGTCTCTGAGCCACACTGGAAGAAGAAGAGTTGTCTTAGGCCTTACATTAAATACATTGTGACTGGTAATCACAAAAAAAATCTCATAATGTTTTAAGTAAATTTACAATTTTGTTTTGGGCTGCATTCATAGCCATCCTGAGCTGCATGCAGCCTCTGGGCTGCAGGTTGGACACCTCTGGTATGGATAAGAAGAATTAACATCATTAAAATGTTCATACTACACAAAGCAATTTATAGATTCAAGGCAATTCTTATGAAAGTATCAAAGGTGTATTCATAGAATTAAAACAAATATTCTAAAAATTTTATGGAACCACTAAAGATCCTGAATAGCCTTAAGAGGAACAATGTTGGAAAAATCATGCTATCTGATATCAAACTATATAAATCTATAAACAATAGAACAGAATATAGAGCCAAGAAATAAACCCATGCCTTTACAGTCAATTAATATTTGACAAAGGGGGGCAAAAACATACCATGGGGTAAAGATGGTCTATTCAATAAATGGTGATGGGGAAATTGGACAGATAGGTCCCATAAAATGAAACCAGATCACCTTCTTACACCATATACAATAATAAACTCAAAATGAGTTAAGAACTTACATGTTTAGACTAAAAACCATGAATATTCTAGCAGAAAACATAGGCAGTTTCTCAGACTGTTCTCATAGCAATATTTTTTTTCTGATATATCTTCTTAGGCAAGGAAAACAAAAGAAAAAAATAAACAAATGGGACTACATTGAACAAAAAAGATTTTGCACAGCACAGGGAGTCATTAACAAAATGAAGACAGCTTACAGAATGGGAAAATATATTCATCAATGATATATTTGATAAGGGGCTAATATACAAAATTTATAAAAAACAAATATTAACACAAAAAAAATCTATTTAAAAATGGGCAAAGATGCCCTGGCTGCTGTGGCTCAGAGGACTGAGCACCAGCCTGTGAACAGAAGGGTCGTGTGTTTGATTCCCAGTCAGGGAACATGCCTGGGTTGCAAGCCAGGTCCCCAGCAGGGGGCGTATGAGAGGCAACCAAACATTGATGTTTCTCTCCCTCTCTCCTTCCCTTCTCCTCTGTCTAAAAATAAATAAATAATATCTTTTTAAAAAATGTGCAAATAACCTGAATATACACTTCTCCAAAGAGGACATAGAGATGGCCAGTAGACATATGAAATGATGCTCAATGTTACTAATTATCAGTGAAATAGAAATAGAAGCCACACTGAGATAATCACTCACACCTGTCAGAATGGCTATCTTCAATAAATCAATGAACAATTGTTGGTGAGGATGTGGAGAAAAGGGAAACCTCATGCATTGTGTGTGGGGATGCAGATTGGTGCAGCCATTGTGGAAAGTGTTATGATGTCACTTCAAAAAACTAAAAATGGAATTACCTTATGACCCAGTGATTCCACTTGTGGGAAATTATTAGAAGAGACCTTAAGCACTAATTTGAAAGAATATATGCATCTTTATGTTCATCACAGTATTATTTACAATAGCCAAGATTTGGAAGCAATCCAATTGTCCATCAGTAGGTGATTGGATAAAGATGCAGTGGTATGCCCTCAGGTGGCTCAGTTGTTGAAGGGTTTCCCCATGCACCATAAAGTTTTGAGTTTGCTGCTCAGTCAGGGCACATACCTATGTTGCATGATTCATCCCCTACCAGGGAGTGTACAGGAGGCAATCTATTGATGTTTACCTCTCACATTGATGTTCCTCTTTCCCACTCTCTTTTTCTTTCTCCCATCATTTTTCTCTAAAATCAATAAAGATATCCTCAGGTGAGTGGATAAAACAACAGTGGTACAATGACACAATGGAATACTACTCAGCCATAAAAAAACAATGAAATTTTATCCTTTGCAATAACATGGATAGACCTGGAAACCATTATACTAAGCGAAATAAGTGAGTCAGAGAAAGACAAGTACCATATGATCTCACTTATATGTGGAATCTAATGAACAAAATTATCTAATAAGCAAAATACAGACAGACTCTTAGATAGACAGCAGGCTGACAGCTATTGGGAGGAGATGTGCTGTGGGGATACCAAGAAAGGAAAAAAGAGAGAAGAAACTCATGGACACAAACAACAGTGGGAGCAAGTAGGATGGGGGACTTTGGAGGAGAGTAAATAAGGGATAAATGGTGATGGCCAGAGACTTAACTGGGGTGGTGAACACAGAGTACAGTGTGCTGTTGATGTGTTGTAGAATAGTACATCTGAAACCTGTATAATATTGTTAGCCAGTGTCATCCCAACAAATTCAATTAAAAAGAGAAAATGATAAAAAAATAAATCTCACTATAACTGTAGGAGATATGAATCATTATTATTGCCACTATATACCTCAGTAAACTGAGTCCAAGATGTGCCTAAGGATATGCAACACATATAGATTAGTTCAACTCCAGAGTTATGCCCTTATCTACTGCCCTCAGCTGAATAACATTTCCAGGCTTCCCAACCCCTCAGAACCAAAAGAATGAATATATGTATTGAGGTCCACTGACATAAAGATATCCCAAAACTGCTGTCTCCAACTCTGTCAACTTTTGATGGTCCAACCCAAAAGTCACAAGATTGGGAAGATTAAACATGAGCTGTGTGTTAGTGTGGCTATTCAACGTTTTGAAGTGGGATGGCATTAGGTAGGACTGGAGTGAATGTGGAGGTGTGTTCATTAAAGTTTCACAATAAAAAGAGATGTTCTCTTCATTTCTTCCTTCAATCTGCTCCCAAATCTATTCCTTACCTTTGTCTGTCCAACTACCAATAAAAAGGATATTACATTTTGGGAAATACTTTACTAGCTTAGTTTTTCTGCCTTCTTCAATGGATAATTCTTATTAATCCTGTATATCTCAACTTTCCTGAATATAACTTTCCCAGTGAGCCTTACCTGAATCCTAGCCTACTTTAGTTTATTCCTCAATACACAACCCTAAGAGCTCCCACAGCTCCTTGCACTTTCTGTGTCATAAGATTCATCATACTGCTATTACTGCCTGCTTAATATTTTCCCAATAACTGTGATGACATGTGACTGCATTTGCCTTGTTCGCTGCATTTAGCAAAGTAAGTTTTTAACAAAATTAATGACATGTCATAGGTGCTCAGGAAATAGTTGCTGCATAGATGAATGACAGAATATATGACCTGATGCTAATAATTATTTGATTCACTTAACTCATGTTGTTCAAATTCTCTACTCACCAATGAGTCTTCAGGTTGTTTCTCTTACAGCAAGAGAAGTCACTGGTCATATGGACTCAAGCATTTTAATTCTTGTGGTTCTATAAATTAGCAAAATGATACTTGGTTCTTAGATGTTCACTTGATGAACCTGGTTGCTGTGAGCTGGTCTTTGGTTAAACAAAATCAGATTTTTAAAAATGTAAAAATGATGAAGTTCTGCACTATGTACCATGAAACCCCATGAGGCCAAGCATGACAAACTCTCCTGGACAAAACAATTATCAGAGATTTGTAAGCCAAATATTTTCCAGAGATTACACAAAGCTGAGAATTACTTGAATTCCTACCAGCCAGATTGAAGAAAATTCTGATTACATGGTCATTCAGGAGAAAGCTCAGAAGGGTCACAAGTTAGAAGAAGGGCTAAATTAGCATTAGAGTAGATATTAATATAGGCCACACTAAAAAAGCTTAAAGGTAAAAGAATTATCCTGATCCCAATTAATGTAATTGCCATTAGAACAAGTCTAACACACTTAAAGGGATATGAAAGTATACAGTACTGAAAAACATAAAATTTAAAATGTACATCAGAAAGTAAAAGTTATTAGACATGTGAAGAAGTAGGAAAATGTGAACCTTAACCAGAAGAAAAGGTTGATTAATAATAGAACCATAAATGACAAATATGAGGTAATTTGCAGTGAAG
This sequence comes from Trachops cirrhosus, assembly GCA_028533065.1. Lineage (NCBI taxonomy): Eukaryota > Metazoa > Chordata > Mammalia > Chiroptera > Phyllostomidae > Trachops > Trachops cirrhosus. Next base: position 57,557,879 of record CM052544.1, on the reverse strand, counting down.
GGTGCTAAACCAATTATAAATTTTCTTCATATGCCCAAAGATGTAAAGAAAAACACAAAATTAATTAGGGGAAACATGAATTTATTAGAAATAAACCAAAGGAAAATGTTACAGGTAAAATATGCAATACATAAAATAAAATTTTCATGATGGAAATAATAGCAGATTAGACACTGGAAATAAAAGAACAGTGGACTTGAAGATATAACAACAGAAACTCTCTAAAGCAAAGCATGGAGAAAAAATACTGTAACAGAAAACAGAGCCTCATTGACCTGTAGGACAATATCAAACAGTCTAACGTAAGTGTAATTGGAGTTACAAAAGGAGAAGAGAGAGGTGGGAGATAGAAAACATATTTGAAATAATAACCTAATATTTTCAAAATTTGATAAAAGTATAAAATCACAGATCCAAGAGTCTTAAATAACCCCAAGCAGGATAAACACAATGCATGCTCAAATCATAAAGTTCAGTTCTATGACACTAGTGTAAACTGTAGAATGAATGAAAACTTGTTTTGAACCTAGCAGTAAGTGCCTTTATATGTTACAGGTAAGTTTTGAATTATTTTATGTTGACAGTAAATAAAGCCCTAGTGAAATGGCTTTCTGTATCCCTCCATCATCCCCTGTAGTAAACTCCTCTGCATTTACTGAAGATGGTCTTTTCTCAATTCTACAGAGCAAGACTTATTAAAAATGTTTCTATATCATATAAAGAGCTTTTATTGAAGTCACATCCATTGTGATTTTTAATAACCTATATATAAATAGTTACTTAATTTCCACTTAGAATTTTTTCCTCATCACAACTTACTTTATGAGACACTAAGTTTTAATAATGCATCATGTTCATTGTGCTTTGATTTCCAGGAATCTTAGAGTTAAAATTTTGCTCTAAATCCCAGTACTTATTTTCAGCCTAAAGTTATGGTTACAACTATTATCCACTCCCATCCTTTCCAGACCTGGCTTTTGGTCTTTCATTTTTACTTGATGATTCTATTGAAAGTACAAAGTGTTAAAAGTAAAGAAAGCTCATTTAATACCACTTTATGTAAACAGCTTTCATTCACTGACCTCCTCTATGTACAGACTGTGCTGAGGACTATGAAACATTTCATTAATTCTCATGGAAACACTGTAAGTGGCATTATATCTGTCATCCACCCGAAGAGATGTCTTTGAGAGACAGACACTCTCCAAGGTCACAGGGCTCAAACTGATATTTGACTCTAATGCCCATGCTTTTAATCACCATCTTATCAAGTCTCTTTATATTCTGGGTGCTTTAGTGTAATGATCACAAAACATTAGAAGTGAATGGTGGGATCACTACCAAGAGAAGAGGATCCAAATCTATATTAAAAATAAGAAGGTGGTAAACCATAAAAATGCAGTCATAACCACAAAAATATTATATCTGAGATGCTGAAAGGACACAGCTAATGGAGAGAGTGAACTGACTGAAGTTTCAGATCTAGCTTATATGTTCCCTATGTACTGGTTTGAAATGTAGATGTCAGAGTGTGATGAACAAGGAAGAAGCCAGCAGAGCAGTTAGCAGAAAGCCACATTTTGCTCACTCCCTTCATTTAAAAGCAATACTCATGGTTTTGATCTTCAGAATTAGGATTGACTTTTGTGAATGATTCCAAGTTTTGACCACCCTAGTTCTTTGAGTAAATTTCAAACAGTGCAAAAGAAAATTAAATTAAAATATATTTTCTGCTAGTGAACATCTGAGTTCTTCCCAATGACAGATTTATTTTACTTTTTTGTATTGTTGTTCAAGTACAGTTGTTTCCATTTTGGCCCCACCACTTCCCCCCACCCCAGCCATCCCCACCTCCCACCCTCAATACTGCACATTTTACCTTTGTCCAGTGTCCTTTATACATGTTCCTTAAAGAAAATCTTTCTCTTTTCCCTCCCCCATTATCCCCTCCCACCTCCCCTCTGGTTACTATTAGTTTGTTCTTAATTTCCATGTCTCTGGTTATATTTTGCTTGCTTGTTTATTTTGTTGATTAGGTTCCACTTATATGTGAGATCATATGGTATTCGTCTTTTACCACCTGGCTTATTTCACTTAGCATAATGCTTTCCGGATCCATCCATGCTGTTGTGAAGGGTAGGAACTCCTTTCTTTCTGCTGTGCAGTATTCCATTGTATAAATTACCATAGTTTTTGATCCACTCATTTACTGATGGGCACTTAGGTTGCTTCCAAAACTTAGATGTTGTAAATTGTGCTGCTATGAACATTGGGGTGCACCAGTTCTTTTGAATTGGTGTTTCAAAGTTCTTAGGGTATAATCCCAGCAGTGGAATTGCCAGGTCAAAAGACAGTTCCATTTTCAGTTTTCTGAGGAAATTTCAGATGTAGGATTTTTGTGCATTTATTCAAAATTAATGAAAATGAACTTTCAGTACAACACTACAGCGTTTATAACCTGTTTGAGTAAATCCTTCTGCGAGGTCTGTTTGGTGCCAAAAGGAATTTTTCAAGAGCTCTAGGGTCCACAAGTTCTGCAAATTTCATGACCTTGAGGAAATCACTTCTCCTCTCTGGACGTATATCTATCAAATGAGAATATATGAGTCAGAGTCCCAGCAGGAAAAACATGGCACATCTTCTAAATGGAGGAGAGTTTCCTAAAAGTACTATTTTCAAAAGTGTAGGAAGATGTCAGGAAAACCAACAAGTGAGTATATTTCCTCAGAGTTAGCCACAGTGAGAAAGTGAAAGAGGAAGCAGTTATGAGAATGCCAGATGGCACATCTGGAGAGGGCAGCTATATAGAGAGGGTGGTCTGACAGAACTGTAACCTTTCATGGAGGGATTCAGCCCAGAGAACCTAAAAATAAAAAGACTGAGGAATAACCAAAACACCAGACATTTCTCTCCTTTTACCCTCTACCTCTATTATCATGATAGGGATTCTTTGCCATTATCTTAACATAATAAGGTGACAAAAAGCAAGGAAACTGTTATGACTTCACTGGTATATCCCAAAGATATGTTGAGGTTTTTGTTCCCAGCATCTCAGAATGTGACATCATTTGGAGATAAGAACATGTTTGTTAAAATGAGGTTATACAGGAATAGGGTAGGTTCCTAAATCCAATATTCTTGGTGTCCTTATAAGAAGAAGGCCATGTGAAGACACAGACACACAGGGGAAACATGTGATAATGAAGACAGTAATTACAGTTATGCAGCCACAAGCCAAGAATGCCAAAAATTGCAAACCACTAGAAGTAAGGAGAGATTCCCCTGCAAGTTTCTGAGACACCATGGCCTACTGACACCTTGAGTTTGGACTTCCAGCCTCCAGAACTGTGTGAAAATAAACTTTTGTTATTTTTTTGCCACATAGTTTGTGGTTATGGTAGCCATAGTAAATTGATAAGGAGCCCACTGATACAGTTTTTACACATCTGGTTTTCAGGGTGCAGAGAAATTTAGACTAGAGTAGAAAGTGAATCTGGAAGAGTGAATAAAAACTAACTCAATAACAAGAAGACAAAAAGCCAATTAAAAAAATGGGCCAAGGACCTGAATAGACACTTCTCCAGATTGGACATACACATGGCCAATAGATGTAAAAAATGCTCAACATCACTAATCATCAGAGAAGTGAAAACTAAAATCACAATGAGATTTTAATTCATACCTCTCAGAAAGGCTATCATCAATAAATTAACGAACAGCAAGTGCTGGAGAGGATGTGGAAAAAAGGGAACCTAGTGCACTGTTGGTAGGAATGCGTACTGGTGCAGCTACTGTGTAAAACAGTATGGAGTTTCCTCAAAAAATGAAAAATGGAACTTTCTTTTGATCCAGTAATCCCATTTCTGGGAATATGCCCTAGGAATCCCAAAGCACCAATGAGAAAGAATATGTGCACCCGTATGTCCATTATAGCATTATTTACAATAGCCAAAATCTAGAAATAGCCCAATTGTCCATAAGTAGATGAATAGATTTAAAAAAAGCTGTGGTACATTTACACTATGGGATACCACATGGCTATAAAAAAGAAGAAACTCTTACCCTATGTGACAGCATGGATGGATCTGGAGATTATTATGCTAAGCAAAATAAGCTAATCAGAGAAAGACAAATACCATATTATCTCACTTATATGTGGACTCTTGAACAAAATAAACTAATGAAAAAATAAAACCAGAGACATGAATTCATGGAATAGACTGACAGATTACAGAGGGGAGGAAAGTGGAGACACTGGATAAAGAAAGTAAAGAGATTACCCAAAGAACATATATGCCTAGACCACGGACATAGACAATAGTATGGTGAAGGGCAGGGGAGAAGGGCAAAGTGGGACAAATTGGGGGACAACTGTAACAGTGTCAACAGTTATACATCTGTGTGATTTTAAATGTTCTAGGAATGAGATTAAAAAGTAAAAAGAAAAAATAACTGTCAGAGGGTAAACTAGAAAGCTCTGCCCTCCAAGTGCTTCCATGCTACTGCCAACATGACCCAGACCTGAGTGAATACTTAATTGATTACTTTAGGCTGATAAAGATTGTTTTTCTTGAATGATACTGTGAAATTCCAACCCTAACTCTTTCCTTTAGGATTCCAGCATTGACTACAAAGAGTGTATTCTAGGAAATGGCTAGAGCTGAAGCCATAGACCTGGACAAAGCACCACATGATAATGGGTCTTGTCTGCCATCCTAAGACATTTAGAATATAAATTAAGAACTATTGGGAGCCACTGGATAATCATCTAGGGAATTACCTGATATGTATATTATCTTAATCTAGTTAGCACTAACTTCAGGACAGTTTTCTGTTATATCATTTATGGCTTTCTTTGCCTTTTTAGTTGTTCCCAATTTTACATTTAAATTTTAATTATAAAATAATAGGTTAATTGTTAGAATAAGCCTGAAAATTTTTATTTTTTAAACAACTTTATTTATTTTTTAGAGAGGGGAATGTAGGGAGAAAGAGCGAGAGAAACATCAATGTGTGGTTGCCTCTCACACAACCCCTACTGGGGACCTGACCTGCAACCCAGACTTGTGCCCTAGACTGGGAATCAAACCAGTGGCCTTTTGATTCACAGGCCGGCACTCAACCAGTGAGCCACACCAGCCAGGGCAAGCCAAAAAATTTTAAAAGAAAAAGTCAACTACAACCATCACCCATTCTTAGCATTTTTGTGTGCTTCCTTCTTATCTTAAATTTTATTGGATACATACCATTTTATTGTAGTTTCCATTTTTTATTGATAACTATTATTATAATATTAACATTTTAATTATTTAAACATGCTTCAATGTATACTCTTATACATAAATCTTTGACTGCATAGTTTCTTTTTACTTTCTATAAATTTCTGGTAATGTGAGAACTGGGTTAGAGCATATGTATATTTTTAAAGATTGTGCCAATCCTTTCTCTCCATCTGCAATGGATGGAAATTCAGATAGTGCTAACTTGAAAAAATGATACTTTTTTGGCCCTTACGTCTGGATAGTCTAGGGAATGATTTATCCTCATTTATATCTGCATCTAAAGTTTATAAGTATCTGTGTGTGTGTGTTCTCAATTGTATTTCTTTGTCAAATACATATAATTTAAATATTTTCTCCATAGATGATTTGATTTTTGTTTTCTTATCTTTCAAAAAACAAACATTTTTAATTTTGATAATTTATTAAACACTTAAGGCTTGTGCTTTTGACGTCCTAAGAAATCCTTGCCAATGCTAACATTCAAGTTGCAAAGAATTTTTCCTATGATTTATTCTAGAAATTATACCTTTACATTTACATTAGATATATGATCCATTTCAGCTTGAAATTTTGTATAATGTGAGATGAAAGTTGGGATTGATTTAATTTGTCTATGTGAATATCCTGATGTTCTGGTATCAATTTTTAAAAAGATGATCCATTTCCCCATTGAATTACCCTGGTGTCTTTGCACCTTTGTTGAAGATCAATTGACTATATATATATATACAAGAAGGGACTCAAAGATGGAATTTATTTATTAAAAATTGTGCATTTATTCTTACATGATTAAACTTCAGTCATCTTCAAAGTACTCTCCATTTGATGCAATACACATATTGAGATATTTTTTCCGCTGCTAAAAATAGTTTTTGAACTTGTTGATTCAGGTGCCTTTTAGTGTGTCTGCTGTTTTTATTTCACCTCTTCTACATCAGCAAAACATTTCCTTTTGAGGACTTTTTTCATGTGGCAAAACAAAAGAACGTTGCTCAGGGCAAGATCAGGTGAATAGAGAAAATGGGGCATAAGGGTCATGCTGTTTTTGGCCAAATACTGCTGAACACTCAGAACAGTGTGGGCAGGTGTGTTTATAAATCGCCCATTGTGAAATGGGCAAAAGTATTGGAAGACTCTTCAAAAAAAATTCACTGAAGCCCAACACAGTCCTCACAACAACACTAGCTGGTACACGGATACAGATGGGTTCCTAGAACACTTACCTCATGGAGGAAGCCTGTACTGCAAGGGGTCCACCATTGACCTAAATATCTATCTTTACACCAATACCATACTAACATGAGTAGTACAGCTGCATTATTATAAATCTTGAAGTCAGATATTAAAAGTTTTCCAGTTGTATTTCATTTCAAAATGGTTCAGTCTTTTTAGGTCCATTGCATTTCTATAAAATCCTCCTGCTTGGATTTCAACTATGACTGCATTGAATCCATAGGTCAATTTGCAGAGAATTGCCATCTTAACAATATTGAATCTTTCATTCCATGAAGATGGGGTATGTCTCTAGGTAGTCTTCAACTTATCTCACCATGTTTTGGTAGATTTTAGTGTACAGGTCTTACACATATTTTCTTAAATTTATTCATTGGTATTTCATGGTTTTTGATCCTATTGTAAGTGATCTTTTCTTCAAATTTATTTTCCAAATCTTTCCCTTTCCATCTTAAAGCTCTGCTTATCTATTATTCTTTTTTGGCCTCTTGGCCACATTCTTTCCTGCCACAATTTCTGTTCAAAAGGAAATATGGCCACTGACATTCCTACACCTAAGCTCATGATCTAAAAGGAAAAAAATTATTTCCTGTTAGTTCCATCAAGAAATTCCCAAAGAAGTCTATCCTTAAACGTCCTTGTGCCAGGTGTACCAGGTTTAGGAATTGGGAAGAGTTTGCCTAAGAAACTCTCTCCAAATATTAAGTAAGGGTACTGGGAAGACAAAAAACATAATTAACCAAGTCCTCTACAATAACCATGACATATATTTTATTATCAAGTAACTTTCTAGAAAACTTGTGCTGATTTTACTATTTTATACACTCTGCAAATACACTCTTTCCTTTTTTATAAACTGTGCTCTAAATGTTGATTTTCACCATGAAATCTCTGAATTATTATAACTGCTGATACTCTCTCCACCATTGGTCTTCCTTAGCCCACAAACTCTGGCTTTTTCTTAAGCTTCACAATAAGGATGAATTTTAATCCTTTTCCTAGGGAACTGGAATGATCTGCTAAAATCCCAAGTATCCATCTTAAAAAGTTTGTTTAAGCTTCTAATTGCCAACATAGGGAAAATACACCACTGACTTGGAGTTATAATGTTAGTATGCTAAGTGTGTTTGAAAAACTTTTAACTTGGAAGGACATTCTTTATTTATTTATTTATTTAATTTTTTTTAAAGATTTTATTTATCTTCAGAGGGGAAGGGAAGGAGAGAGGGAGAGAAATATCAATGTATGGTTGCTTCCTGTGCATTCCCTGCTGGGAACTGGCCTGCAACCCAGGCATGTGCCCTGACTGGGAATCGAACCGTGATCTCTTGGTTCACAGGCCCGCGCTTAATCCACTAACCTACATCAGCCAGGGCTCTTTATTTATTTTTATTGTTGTCTCCATTTCCTCCACCAGCACCACTCCCCACTGCCACACCCATCTCCACTGCCCACCTTTAATTCTATCCCCTTTTGGTTTTGTCAATGTGTTCTTCATATATGTTGCTGAAAACTCTTCCCCATTTTGCCCCCATTATCCCCTACCACCTCCCCTCTGGTTACTGTCAGTTTGTTCTTAATTTCAATGTCTTTGATTATATTTTCCTTGCTTGTTTGTTTTGTTGATTAGGTTCCACTTATAAGTGAGATCATATGGTATTTGTCCTTCATCACCTGGCTTATTTCACTTAGCATAATGTTCTCCAGATCCATAGTTTTTTGATCCATTCATTTACTGATGGGCACTTAAGTTGCTTCCAACACTTGGCTATTGTAAATTGTGCTGCTATGAACTTGGGTGCCTAGGTTCATTTGAATTGGTATTTTAAGGTTCTTAGGATATAATCCCAGCAGTGGAATTTCCAGGTCAAAAGGCAGTTCCATTTTTTAGTTTTTTGAGGAAATTCCATGCTGTTTTCCACAGTGGTGCACCAATCTGTATTCCCACCAAAAATTTACTAGGGTTCCCTTTTCTTCACAACCTCACCAACACTTGTTTGTTGATTTGGGAAGAAATTATTAATAGTGGAACTTCTCACAGTCAGAATAAACTAGGAGACCAATATTATAATTTGACCCTTTCTGATGTTTCTGCATACTTCTAGAAAAAGAGGAGCATATCTAATAACTAGGCTTTCTATTATTTATTTTACTAATAGAAAGAAAATGACATAGATCTGCCAATATTATATTAATTTATTTAAAGTTTCTCAGGTTCTAATATCCAACAGTTAGAAGAACTAATTGAACAATTCAGTCCTGGGAACCACTCTAAATTTGGATTGGGGTCATAAGGTTTTATTAGCTACACTTTACAGTCAGCATTTCATCTTAAAGAAAACTTAACAATTAGTTTATACAATGGATCATCCCAAAGAGGGTTGATAAAAAGGCCAGCCATGCCTCTCAAATAATGAGTATATTTCTCTCTTTGTACAATTCAGAGAACCAATAACAGATATAGATTCCCAGAAAAGAGGCTTTATTTTTACTAGCAACAAATAGCTTGTAATATAATTAATGTTTTAATGTTTAAATCTGAATTGAAAGGATCCATCTTGAAAACTTTTATTCCTTACCATGAGGAAACTAATAGATACAATTATTTTTTGATCTGGCTGGTTCTTGCTACATTACCTACAAACATGAATTCTCAGTATTATTACTATTTATACAAAAATAAAGAGTAGGTAGTATTATTACACCTGTAAATTGATTCAATTCTAATTGCAGGGGTGGGAGCAAGATCCTGATTTTAAATTACACATTTAAAAATTTTTACGAATTCTCCATGTAATTAAGATGTTTTTCATAAAATGTTCAGGATCCACAATGTACATATAACCAAGGAGTTAAAGCCTCCCAAAGTGACAGATACTTCTATCACTTGGTGTGCATTGTTCCCCAATTCCCAATGTTCAAAGGGTATACCTGAGGCACAGTTGAGGAACAGGCCTGTTTGTATTCTCCTGAATGACAGAACCAACATGCTCATTGCAGAGCTGCTTCTTATGGAACAAATGGTTCAGCCCAGACTCATCTTTGGCTCATTTATTTGTGTATTCATGATGTCTATAAAATTATAAAATATTTTGTAGTAGTATTATTTTACCAAAAATGTGCCAGTAATTAGTACAATTTATTTTTTATCCTATAGTTTACTACTATTTAAAATTCCTTGACATGACTGGTGTGGCCCAGTGGATTGAGTGCCAGCCCGTGAACCAAAGGGTCATAGGTTTGATTCTCTGTCAGGTCACATGCCTGGGTTGCAGGCTAGGTCCCCAGTAGGGTGTGTGTGAGAGGCAACCATACATTGATGTTTCTTTCCATCTCTTTCTCCCTCCCTTCCTCTCTCTCTCTGCCTTCCTCTCTCTCTAAATATAAATAAATAAAATCTATAAAAAAAGGAAAAATAAAATTCCTTTTACTTTTGTTTCAATAACAATCTCAAAATAACTTCAGTGATACCAAAGAATGGAGTCAATTGAAGAACTTCTCCTGTCTACTGCTTTCACTAAGTAAACGATGCAGTTTTAATTGGACCATAACTTTCACCTGCCCTTATATCTTCCTCAGGGTGGATCCCCACTTGTTACAAAAATTGTTATAAAATTACAGGAGACAATTATAATATCCATCAAATTATTACTAGTCAAATGTGTAAAGTTGTTTATTTGAGCTTTTTTTTTTTGATTTTTGAGATAAGCCTGTAATGGTATGAATTTTCTCTTAGGATTGTTTTCCCTGTGTAATGCAGATTTTGTATCATTGTATTCTTCTGTTCATTTGTTTCAAGGTATCTTTTGATTTCTTCCTTGATATTATATTGACTCATTCATTGTTTAATAACATGGTATTTACCTTCCATGTCTTTGCATGCTTTTCAGTGTTCTTCTTGAGATTGATTTCTAGTTTCATAGCATTGTGGTCAGAGAAGATGCTTGATACTATTTTAATCTCCTTAAATTTATTGAGACTTGTTTTGTATACTAACATGTGGCCTATGCTAGAAAATATTCCATGTGCACTTGAAATTTATGTATGCTTTGCTTTGGGATAAAATGATTGAAGATACCAATTAATTCCATTTGATCTAGTGTGTCATTTAAGGCTACTGTCTTCTTGATTTTCTGCCTGCAAGTTCTATCCATTGAAGTGAATGAGGTATTAAAATCCCTAATTATGACTGAATTTTTGTCGATCTCTCCCTTTATGTCCATCAAGATATGCTTTACATGTTTAGGTGCTTGTATGTTGGATGTGTAAATGTTTACTAGGGTTATATCCTCTTGTTGGATTATTCCCTTTATCATTATGTAGTATCCTTCTTTGTCTCTTACTGTAACCTGGGTTATAAAATTAACCCAGCTTTTTTTTCCTTTCCACTTGCATGAAATATCTTTTTTCCATCCCTTTACTTTTAGTCTGTGTGTATCTTTTGATTTGAGGTGGGTCTCTTGGAGGCACCATATATGTCTTGTTTTCTTATCCATTCAGCTACTCTGTGTCTTTTTGTTGGAGAATTTAATTCATTTACATTTAAGGTGATATTGATAGATACATATTTAGTGACACAGAATGGTAGAACATATTAACAAGTACATCTGAAAAGGGGTTAATATCCAAAATCTATAATGAACTTACAAAACTCAACACTGAAAAAACAAATAGTCCAATTAAAAAATGGGCAATAGAACTGAATTGACACTTCTCCAAAGAGGATATACAGATGACCAATAAACATGTGAAAAGATGCTCAATGTCACTAATCATCAGAGAAATGCAAATTAAAACCACAATGAGATATAATCTCACAGATGTCAGAATGGCTATTATCAGTAAATCAAGAAAGAGTAAGTGCTGGTGAGGATGTGAAGAAAGGGGGGACCCTTTTGCACTGTTGATGGGAATGCAGGTTGGTGTGACCACTGTGGAAAACAGTATGGAGATACCTCAAAAAATTAAAAATGAATATGCCTTTTGACCCTGTGATCCCACTTCTGGGAATATATCCTAAGGAACTGAAAACACTAATTTAAAAGAACATAAGTACCCATATGTGCATTGTAACATTTTTTACAATCATCAACATATGGAAGCAGCCCACGGGACCATCATTACATGAGTGGATAAAACAACTATGAGACATTTCCACAATGGAATACTATTTGGCCATATGAAAGAAGAAAATTTTACCCTTTGCAACAGTGTGGACTGAGCTGGAGAAATTATACTAAGTTAAATAAAGCAGTCATTGAAAGAAAAATACCATAGGACTTCATTCCTTTGTGGAATCTAATGAACAAACTGAAAGAACAAGCAAAACAGAGACAGATTCATTCATAGAGAGCAGGATGACAGCTAAGTGGGGGAGGTGCAAGGTTATCAGGTAGAAGGATTGAGCAATAAGGAAAAAGACTCATTGACATGGACAATAGTGTAGTGGTTGTGGGGCTGAGGGGAGTATAGGGGGACTAAATGGCAATGGACAAAAATACAATAAAAAATAAATAAAACCCTTCAAGTGATTCTAAAAAATGCATGAGGATATTACAAAAGCACTGAAGTGACATGTTAATGTAGAAAAAACAAAGACCATTGCATATAATAAGCTCTTACTTATTAAATAAAAATGGGGATGCTGTCTAGGCATAAATCAGGTATAGAAAAATATACAAGAAACTACCCATGACTTAACTACTGTGGGGAAGTTATTGGATGTATCCATTTAGGTGGAGTGCGTGAGTGATAATAGGACTTTAATTTTCTTTTTATAATCTCAAATTTTCATTTTTAACCACTGTAGCAAACTTAATTTATTAATTTTTTGATAATCCTGATTTCATAGAAGAAAACTGCTTTTCATTTTTGGTTTCTACGTACAAACCACCTTTGTTACCTCACCATTAGAGAAAATAGGCTTGTATTTATTGTTCCAAAGCCTTGTATGTAAAAATTAATTTTACTTCATGTTTAGTAGAAGAAAAGTATAGCAAAAGCCTATTTTTACTTTTATAGCTTTTGTATCTAAGGTGGATAATGTTTCATTTGTATTCTTATCTGTTTATAATAATGTGAAAATGTAAAACAAGATAATTGACAATAATTGCACAGTTAAATAAAAATAAGCAGTCTTAGAATATTTCAAGTTGAACTTTTAAAAAATATTATTTTTAAGTAGTCTTAAAATGACTTTAATATATCTATTAAATTCAATGGAGTTCAAATACAGACCCTACAGCTGTAGAAATCATGAAATTGACACTGTTTCATCATCACTATTTAGCATTTTTTTTGTAATTGGAACTAGGTTTTGTTATGTACAATTACCAAAAATTTTACTGTTCAGAAAAGAATATTAAAAATATAAATATGGCTACTAGATACCCATTTTTTGAATCAAATTGTACAGATTCATAATTAATCTTATCTCTGCATTTGTTAACTCCCTTTTTAAAAAATTCTGCTGAACTAGCTATATTATTCCAATAACCACAATACACCAGTTTCTGGATTTTGTTTTGTTTTGTTTTTATATGTGATTGTACAGTTTTAATGTGTATAAATGTTTTTATTTCCTGCAACAGAATTTTTTCTTTTAGGTTTACTTGATGCAAGAATGTTAAATTTCTCTAAATGGGTCATGGTCTTGTTGGATGTTTTATGTTATCTTGATTTTCTTTTAGGTCTTCTTATTAAAATCTAGAATACTTTCATTGTACTTATTTAGGATTTTTATGGCCTGTCTCACAAACTACAATGTAAATTCCATGAAAATTTGTTTGTTTTGTTTCCTGTTGAATCTACAGAAAGTAAAACAGTTCCTGGTATGTAGTATGTGTTCAAAATTTTTTTTTAATAAATAAGAGACAGTGCCTGAATAACAAAACCAGTTGAAGCCAAACAGCTACTTCCTGTAAGTACAACACACATTCTCAAGTTTACAATGGAGGCCTCATTCCTATTACCTGGCCCACTTTATTGCCATGTTCCTTGCATGGCTTTGCTTAATTTTGAGATTGCAACCTTTGAATCATGCTTCCAATGTATTACTCTCTAACTTATCTTAAGTGAAATATGTAGATCAGTAATCAATTTCACTGATATAACTTATAATATCTTATGTCCTCACTCGAGACTCATGACCCCCTCCACCCATCGAAAAAAGTCATACATTGATGCAAATGAAATGACACCTGTGAGAGGTTCATGGGACACTGGTATGCCCCACCATACTCCAGGGAAAAATCACAGCATATAATTCATATACTTTAAGCCTAAGTGACATATAAGGTAAAAATTCTACCCAAATTATGTGTATCTCTATTTCAAAATTATTTTCAACTTGCAAAAACCTTCCGTTTTGTTCTATTTCACCATATAACATGTTAGGACAATGATCAGTTACACATAATTCATAACTTTACTAAAGTTTTAAAGTTGATGTGAGCTGAAACTGCAGCTTCAAAGATTTACTAAAACCAAAAGACACATGAAAAGATGCTCAGTATCACTAGCTATCAGAGAGATGCAAATTAAAACCACAATGAGGTACCACTTCACACCAGTCAGAATGGCCATCATAAATAAAACAACAGACAACAAGTGTTGGAGA
>CM052544.1:57496208-57543246 GCA_028533065.1 Trachops cirrhosus | reverse complement strand
AATGGGAATAAAGGATAGAAACTGTACTGAATAAACTAAAATAAAAAATTTAAAAAATAAATAAATAAATAAATAAATAAATACCAAAAAAAAAAAAAAAAACCCAAAAGAATTAATTAAGAACAGAGGCAATGTTGTTCTTTGGATTAGCACTTTCTCACCTATGCAGACTGTTGTTTTGAAGACACAGGTTAAGGTACTAGAATTGGGCACACTATATTGCTGTAAGAGTATTGTGTAAAACACCACACTAAATTCAGTCACAAATGACAACAAGCATTTATTTCTTGCTTGAATATCTGTGAGTCAGCTACAGTTTGGCCCATTTAGGCTAGGTGCATCAAGGCTCAACTGAAAAGTGCAGGTTAGGTACAGGTATGCCCTATATGTCTCTCATCTTTCTAGGACCACCAACTATCTGGACATATAATTCTGAGTGCAAAAATATGGGACTGAATGTATGCAAGCACATTTTCATTCTCATATTCTTTATCTTGGTCAAGTCACAACACTAAAATCTCCAAAAGGAAGAAAGAATATATGATCCACTCATCCTGAGTTAGAGCAAGGATGTGCAGGTAAAATGGTATTTAGGGAAATAAAAGTTTTATTTATTTATTTGTTTGGTTGGTTGGTTATGTATGTATGTTCTTAAATGTTTTTTCACTTAATATATTTTTAGATTTATTCATATAAATAGATATAGCTATATAACTTTTTCTCTTTTTCATTAATATTCAAATGCAATTGTCTCCATTTTCCCACCACTGCTTTCCTCAGACCCACTCACCCCCACTTCCCAGCCTCAATCACACCCCCACTTGGCTTTGTCCATGGATCCTTTATACATGGTCATTGGTGACCCTTTGCCTTCCTTCCCCTGTTATTTCCTTCCACCTTCTCCTCTGGTTACTGTCAGTTTGTTCTAAATTTCAATGTCTCTGGTTATATTTTGCTTGTTTGTTTGTTTTGTTAATTACATTCCACTTATAGTTGGGATCATATGGTATTTGTCTTTCACCACCTGGCTAGCTTCACTTAGCATAATGCTTTCCACTTCCATCCATGCTGTCATGAAGAGTAGGAGCTCCTTCTTTCTTTCCGCTGTGTACAATTCCATTGTGTAAATGTACCATAGTTTTTTGATCCACTCATTTACTGATGGGCACCTGGG
This sequence comes from Trachops cirrhosus, assembly GCA_028533065.1. Lineage (NCBI taxonomy): Eukaryota > Metazoa > Chordata > Mammalia > Chiroptera > Phyllostomidae > Trachops > Trachops cirrhosus. The sequence continues at coordinate 57,542,072 of CM052544.1, read as the reverse complement.
CTGCTTCCAGCACTTGGCTATTATGAATTGTGCTGCTATGAACATTGGGGTGCACAGGATTTTTTCAATTAGTGTTTCAGGATTCTTAGGGTATAATCCCAGCAGTGGAATTCCAGGTCAAAAGTCAGTTTCATTTTTAGTTTTCTGAGGAAATTCCATACTGTGTTCCACCAATTGGTTGCACCAATCTGTATTGCCACCAACAATGTACTAGGGTTCTCTTTTCTCCACAACCACATCAACACTAATTGTTTGTTGATTTGTTTATGATGGCCATTTTCACTGGTGTGAAGTGGTATTTCATTGTGGTTTTAATTGGCATCTCTCTGATGACTACTAGTGATGCTGAGCATCCTTTCATATGTCTCTGGGCCCTCTGTATGTCCTCCTTGGAGAAGTGTCTGTTCAGATTCTTTGCCCACTTATTAATTGAATTCTTTTTCTTCCTAGTGTGGAGTTATGTGTGTTCATTATATATAATAAAGATCAAACCCTTGTCTGAGATATCATTGGTAAATATGTTATTTCCCCATACAGTTTGTTCCCTTTTCACTTTGCTGTGCAGAAGCTTTCCTTTAGCTGTGCAGAAGCTTTTTATTTTGATGAAGTCCCATTTGTTTATTCTTTCCTTTATGTCATTTGCTATAGGGCAGGGGTGTCAAACTCATCTTTAGTGGGGGCCACATCAGCCTCATAGTTGCCTTCAAAGGCCAAATGTAATTTCAACACCTTAACAGTTAAGGAGTAGTTACATTTATACAATCCTAAAATTATTTTGGCCCTTTGAAGGGAACTGTGAGGCTGAAGTGGCCCCTGGCAAAAATTAGTTTGACACCCCTTCTATAGGGGACATATCCATGAAAATATTGCTGCATAGAATATCTGAGGTTTTCCTGCCTATGTTCTCCTCTAGAACTTTTATGGTATCATGACTTATATTTAAGTCATTTACCAATCTTGAGTTTATTTTTGTGTATGGTGTTAGTTGGTGGTCAAATTTCATTTTCTTTGTATGTAGCTGCCCAGATGTCCCAATATCATTTGTTGAAGAGGGTATTTTTACACCATTTAATGTTTCTGCCCCCTTTGTCAAATATTAATTGACCATAGAGAATTGGGTTTATTGCTGAGCTCTCTATTCTGTTCCATTGATGTATGTGTCTGTTCTTATGCCAATACCAGAGTGTTATGAATACCGTGGCCTTGTAATATAGTTTGATATCAGGTATGGTCATCCCTCCAACTTTGTTCCTCTTTTTCAAAACTGATGTGGCAGTTTGTGGTTACATATAAGTTTTTGAAATGTTTATTCTATATCTATGAAATGTGTCATTGGTATTTTAGTAGAGATTGCATTAAATCTATATATTGTTTTGAGTACGATGGCCATTTTGATGATGTTAATTCTTCCATTCCATGAGCATGGTATATGCTTCCATTTGTTTGTGTCTTCCTTAATTTCTTTTCTTCAGTGTTGTGTACTTTTCTGAGTACAGGTCTTTTACCTGCTTAGTTAGGTTTATTCCTAGGTACTTAATTTTTCTTGTTGCTAGAGAAAATGAGATTTTTTCATGAATTCTGCTTCTGATATTTTGTTGTTGGTGTACAAATGACACTTTAGCCTATATTTCAGCCTATTTTATCTGGTATGAGTAGTGCTACCCTGGCTTTTTTTTTCCTGTCCATTTGCTTGGAATATTTTTTTCCAACCTTTTACTTTCAGTCTGTGTAGGTCTTTTGTTCTGAGGTGGTTCTCTTGTAGGCAGCATATGTGTGGGTCATGATTTCTTATCAATTCAGCTATTCTATGTCTTTTGGTTGGAACATTTAATCCATTTACATTTAAGATTATTATTGATAGATACTTATTCATTGCCATTTTACTTCCTTCGTACCTGTGGTCCTCTCTCTCTCTCACTCTTTTTCTTCTTTCTCTTAAAGCAGACCCTTTAGCATCTCTTGCAGTGCTGGTTTGGAGGAGGTGTATTCTCTGAGGTTCCTTTTGTCTGGGAAACTCCTTATTTCTCCTTCCATTTTAATGGAGAACCTTGCTGAATAGAGAAGTCTAGTTTGCAGGCCTTTGTTTTTCATTACTTGGAATATTTCTTACCAATCCCTTCTGGCTTGAAACATTTCCATTGAGGAGTCAGCTACTAGCCTTATTGGGGCTCCCTTGTATGTTACTTCCTGTTTTTCCCTTGCTGCCTTTAAGATTCTCTCTTTGTCTTTAACATTTGGCATTTTAATTGTGATGTGTCTTGGACTAGGCCTCTTTGGGTTCCTCTTGATTGGGACCCTCATTGCTTTCTGGACTTGTGTGGCTTTTTCACACATCAAATTAGGGAAATTTTCCATCATTAGTTTTTCTAACAGGTTTTCTATTCCTTTCTCTTTCTCTTCTTCTGCTGGTATCTCTGTCATATGGCTATTCTTCTGTTTCATGTTCTCCTGCATGTCCCTAATCCTCTTTATTCTTTTTGAGTTTTTGATACCTTCCACTGCATCCTTTAATTCAGAAATTGTATTCTTCATTACCTCTTGGCCCTTGTTGATTGTTTCTGTGTCCTTTCTATGTTGATATAGCTTATAGTAGGTTCCTCATAGTTTCCCTGTAGTTTTTGGTAATTCACACTGAGCTCATTGTGCTTCCTTATAACCATTGTTTTGAATTCCATATCTGATAGTTGACTTGCCTCTATTTCATTTAGCATTCTTCCTGAGTATTCATCCTTTCCTTTTGAATTTTTTTTGTCTTCTCATTATTTGTGGGACTCTTCTTGTTTGCTTCTGCTCCTTAAGTGGATCTGTTTCAACTTTCTGACTTTGTGGCATTAACTTCAATAGTGGGAGGCCTGTGATATTCAGTGGTTCAGTGTCCTTGATCACCTGAACTTGATACTCTTTGGATGCCCTTTATGTCTATTATGGTGGTTCTCTGAATGTAATTGGATTTTGATTGTTGTTGGGTCTTTTTTTGGTGGGTCCTTGCTTCCAGCTGGTTGACTGAGGGCCACTCTGCCCACCACATCTTGTGTGCTGTTGTGCATGTGCTGCCAGAACAAAACCACAAAACCCAGGGAATAAACCCACACCCACAAATATAACTCTCCCACACAGTCCCACTATAAACACCAAATTAACTAATATTAATAAGTGTGTAATGAGATTAAGACTATTATAAGAAAAGATAGAGAAAAATGATTTTAAGAGGGTAGAGGTAGGAGCACTAATAAGAGTTGAGAGTTGGAGCAATGGAAAGAGAAAAGGTAAAATTTTACCTCATGAATAAAAAGAAGAATGAAGAATGTGTAATGGAATATGAGAAGGGCAGTTTATAATATTAGGTTTAAACAGAAATTAAAATAATATAAAATCATATAAAGTGAGAGAAAGAATGAAAAAGGATGGAGAAATAGTAAATAATTAATAAAAATATAGGAGCCATATTGGAGAGAAAGATCCACCACAGTACTATCAACAAGAAGAGAGCTAAAATTAATATAGGTGGTATGGGAATAAGAGGGAAAAAAGAAACAAATAAAAGTCTAAGAGATGTTTAGAGGAATGGGAAGTGATTTTGAAATGATAGTGGGAAAGGGAATACTAAGAGTGAGGAACAAAAACCAGTCTAAGAGAGGGAAAAATTAAAATTTGGGATGTAAGGGAAAGGGAAAAAGAAAACAGAAAGGAGAATAAAGAAAAGTAAAATGGCAGGATAAGAGAGAAAAAAGACAAAAAAGAAAAAGAAAAACAAGAGGCTAAGATGGCAGAATTAAAATTTGAAATGAAAAAAGGAGTAGGAGAGTGGACCAGTAAAATTTGATATCTGAAATACAGCATTAGTGAAGTTCTAGAGATAAAATTGAAAAAATCAGTGCAACAACTATCCTATCACAACCAACTAGCAAAGATTGCTAAAGGTGGAGAGAAAATGCAGGTGTTTTAAGGGCAGGTCAAAAGCATAATGACCCTTGAGAAGAAAACTGGTTTTGTGTATCCAGATGGGAAAGAAATAGTAAGAGTGTAGAATGCAACCAAGCTGTAGCTAGAGAGAAAATAAAAATTGAAATGAAAATAATGTGAGGAAAGAGGAAGGTAAAATGGGTTAAGAAGAGGGAGGGGCAAAATATGTGAATTGAAATACACTACAGTATAAAACCTAGTGACTTAATATGTACAAACTTGTTGGACAAGAAATGAATATTAAAAAGCTATGCAGGAAAGAAAATAATCTCAAATAATGAAGACCACAGTGGCTTTCTTCTCAGTAGCTTCTAGTGTCTACCACTGTTTTTTTTCTTTCTGGATCTGCCTCTGGGGATGTCACATGTTGATCCCATCTGACCTTAGGCAGCCTGTTGGATGCTTCCAGGGATCTGCAGACCCTGGCTGTCTCCTTCAACAGTTAACTTGGTCACTCTGCACTCAGCAGTCAGGTTTAAGCACCTTAGGGTGAGGCCGAGTCCTCCTGAGGTCGGGGCTATCTTTTCCCCTCAGGCTGCTGCTGCTCTGAAGGGAGTGGTGTGCCTGAGCAAGATGGTTGCTGTGTATGAGGGTTGGCTAAGCACTGGGTTCCCAGTGGGTACTATCTCAATTCCCTCCCCAAAGCCTCCATCCCCAGCCTCTCATCATCTCTCTAGTCCACTCTGCCCACCTTTGCCAGGGATCTACTGTCTCTGGCTATCTCCTTAGGTTGTTAATATGGTCACTCTGCACTCAGCAGTCAGACTTAAGCTCCACAGGGCCAGGGCAGATACCCTCCTGGGGTCAGGGTTATTGTTTCCCCTCAGGCTACTGCTGCTTGGAAAGGAGTTATCTGCCTGAGCATGATGGGAGATGAGCATCTGGGTGATGACTCAGCACAGGGATCCCAGCTTCTTCTCTCTCAGTTCTCTCCTCCAAGCTTTAGTCCTTAGTCTCTCCTCTGGTGTCACCAGCCCACTCTGCCCCTACCTTTGCCAGAGCACAGGACAAGTGGCTCAAAATGAAAATCTGTGTGTTGTCCCTTTCAATGGCTCTCGCATCTCCAGCCGCCTGTCTCTACAGCCCTGCCATTTTTTGCTTCTGGTTTTTAACTGTGTACTTTTTGGAGTCCGTTCTCTAGGCTGGGAATCCTAGCTTAGGATTTAGACCCCATTCATCTCAGGGGGATCTGACTAGCCACTTAATTATCTCTCAGATGCTGCCACTTATTGGCACTCAGATAGCCTGTTGATTATCTACCACACTCCTTACCAGACATGAAACTGGTTCTTCTGTCTGTCCCTCCTTTACAGATTATTCTATTATTTATTTTTATTGTTGTTCAAGTACAGTTGTCTCCATTTTCACCCCACTACGCTCCCCCAACCTACCCAACCCTGCCCCCCACCCTCAAATCTACTCCATTTGCCTTTTTCCATGTATCCTTTATACATGTTCCTTAATAGCCCTTCCTCTCTTATCCCCTATGATCTCTCTACCCCTCCTCTCGGGTTACCATCAGTTTGTCCTTTGTTTCAATGTCTTTGGTTGTATTTTGCTTGCTTGTTTGTTTTTTCTGATTAGGTTCCAGTTATAGGTGAGATCGTATGGTATTTTTCTTTTACCATCTGGCTTATTTCATTTAGCATAATGCTCTCCAGATCCATCCATGCTGTGTGAAGGGCAGAAACTCCTTCTTTCTTTCTGCTATGTAGTATTCCACTGTGTAAATGTACCAGAGTTTTTTGATTCACTCTTTTACTGATGGGCACTTACGTTGCTTCCAGCACTTGGGTGTTGTAAATTGTACTACTATGAACATTGGGGTGCATAGATTCTTTTGAATTGGTGTTTCAGGATTCTTAGGGTATAATCCCAGCAGTGGAATTCCAGGTCAAAAGGCAATTCCATTTTTAGTTTTTTGAGGAAATTCCATACTGTTTTCCACAGTGGATGCATTAGGGTAGTGAAAGTTTTAGAGCAATAAATCAATCTGATATACAATCACTATTACATGTAAGTAGACAGAGGCCCATTTTATTTACAGTCTTAGACTTCAGTATGCAGACTTCAGTATAGTCAAGTACAAAATTCAGATGGTGCCCTTTAAGGCAAAGATGAATTCACAACATAAAATATGAAGACTGAAGACTGTGGTAAAGCATTTTACCTTCTGGACATGAAGGTCTTAGAACTTGGATGTTAGAATTGAAACTACAAAACACTGGCATCTCAAAAGCTTGAGACAGCAATAACCACAGAACCTGAGGAGTCATTCTGTCTCCAAAGATGTGGGCAGAAACAACCTTTTTGCAATTTCTCTAATGGAATTACAATTAACCACAGGCTTGTTGTTGAATAAGGCTCCCCTGGGTATTACAAGTTTGGATTAATGAAAACAATTCAATAGTGTACAGCATATTCTCTAAGTCTCTCTGGAAAGATATTTTAATGGTGATTTCACAAAATATTACTTTTAATGAAATCACATTGGTACATATCATTATTTTAGACTTTTTCTTTAAATAGATGAAATTTTATCAAAGTTCTCTTTTTCAGGCAAACATGCTCTACAGTTTTGATAAAGCTTTCTTATTATTTGACAAATTGCCCACTAAACCTGGCTTCACCTAAAAAGGACTGTGTGCTAAAGAAGAAATACATATGTTTATGTCTATAAATCCAAAGGGAACACAATATTTTCTTGGTCCCAAATTGCAAGATTCTTCCAGGAAAAACAAAGGATTGCCAGTGGAAACTCTGGATATTAGTATTTCAAGTGTTCTGGGAAAGCTGGAAATTTTTGTGAAATAAAAACATACAGTAATTTCAAATTACACACATTGACAGAACAAACCTTTGCCAAACTGGCTGCTCAGAGATTGTTTTTCCACCTAAATGGTTTAATGGCTTTTATTTTAAGTATTAGTTGAAAATATTTACCTACAAAATCAAAGGACTGTCTTGGAGTTGATTGATATTTGGTTGGAAACATTCTAAGTTTAAAAAATATGATTCACTATGAAGAAAAATACAGAATGTTTTCTTGTCACTAACAAAATCTGAAACATAAGATGTGGCCTTTTCTCAATTACCTGAAAAACGCCACTGACAACAATAAAGTTATAAGTTATTTACAAATTATGTACTAAGAGTAGAACTAATAAATACAATGAGTGAGATAATGGCTTTAGCTACACAAGATGAAAGACTTAAAAGTTCCAAATCAAGAAGTTGCACGAAAGTATTAAAATACCAAATTCCTTAAAATATTTATTGAACTGACAAGAAATAACTAACAACAAATTGGAAAAGAAATCCCTTGGATTAAACCACTAGGTAGAGGAGAGGATATAAAATTTGCACATCCTGACCACTCCCTTTGTTTAAAAACAATCATTTAATAAACAACTCAAAGCCAGAAACTCTCTCTTGATTTTCAACCAAAATAGTTCAACATCGGCTGGACTAGGGGATCTAATTATGTGCTAGAAAATAGGCCACTAGGTGCACTGTTTTTTTGTTGTTTTGTTTTGTTTTGTTTTGTTTTCCAAAAAACTCCCTTGCCTCCTCAAGAATGTATTTTGTTAGATTTAGCAAATAAAGGAATTTTAGTTTTTAATTTATGATCATTGGCATCATTTGTTACAATTTGAAATAACTACCATATCTTAGCAACTCTAATCTTAACAAAATAAATACAATAAAATGAAAATGGGCTTCATGCCATATTAGTGGCTCATCAACCTCCAGAGAAGAGAAGGGGGAAATAAAGAGAGAATGACTCTCATCGTGCTGGTGTGCTAGACTTGGCAGCTCTTCCATAGCCAAAACACAACATACTTTCTATTTCATAGCAGGGACACCTGCAGTTCACCTAGTCCTACAAGTGCAGACGTGAGGGAGAAAGGAAAATGGATGATTTTTTGAAAAAAGAAAGATGTGAGGGGAAAAGGAAAATTATTTTTTTCTCTTTATTTCTTCTGCAACATGGTCATCACAACAGTGGGGATATCTGCTCATTTTACCCTAATTGTATTCATACCAATGTTTATACATGCACAGCCTCATAAGCAACTTTCCTTATACACTAAAGCCTGATATAGTTCCAAATTATGACCAAAATAAGAAAGAAGGCACAAAACAAATTTTTAGTGAATGAGTTAACAAATCTACTTCTGTCTTCTCAAACTGGTTAGGAAATATTCAAGACACAAAGCTATTGAAACCTATTTCATACCCTTGGATAGAGTGCTTAAAGTGTTTGTGATATAGAACTAAATTCTTGTTCATCATGGTTCACCACCCATATCAATCTGAAGTCAAACCGAGGCTATACAATTTAAAAGAAGAAGGGGAAGGGACTGGACAAAAAAAATGTATGAATGACTCACAGACATGGACAACAGTATTGGAATTGACTGGGAGTGGGGGGTCAGATGGGCAGAGGAGGGCAAAGGGGGGAGATTGGGACAATTGTAATAGAATAGCAATAAAAATTATGTAATTAAAAAAAGAAAAGAAAGATCAGGGACTTTGTGGTTAAATGGATTCCACAAGGGACCATTATACCATCATTTCTTAGCTCTGTGAACTTATATTACACATAATATATCTGAGTTTCAGTTTCTTTTTAGTCAAATGGGATAAAATTCCCTAAGGAAAAAGATGGTGGTAAAGTTATCAATTGGAGTGATGTATGTAAATCTTCCTAGCCCATTTCCTTAGAAGTAGATTTACTGTCAACACAGTTACTTTACTTCTTTCTTAGTTTCTTTTCATCCAATCATAAAGGCCTCCATGGCAGCTACTCAGCACTATCCTGTTGTATACTAACCAGGTTTAGTATACCACTCCCCAGTATATTTAGCTGTTAAGTTCTTTGGTTCACTAATTCTTGAATCTGTTTTATCCTGTCCACCTCTGATTATAAATTGATATTTTGTTCAAGGCTTCATTAACTCTTACTTGATTGCAAGAGCCCAACATTACTCATCTAACCTAATCTTGGTCTTCTAATCTACTGCCAGCATTCTATTTTTAAATTTGCCCAAGTATTTTTCTTCCTTAAATTCTGCCCTTATGACATATGAGGCCTCCAATTTCTGAGCTACCCAAAAATATCAAGTCTCATTTCCTGTAATTTCTCTTGCCCCAAACCTTACTAGTCAAATAAGTCTGCTTCTAATGCTGCTTCATGACTCAACACTTAGGCGATTCTTATACTATCAATATAAAATGTTTGTTTTGCTCAGTTGGTAAACTCCTTCAAAACTCAACTAAAGTATTATATCCCTAGTGAAGACATTCCTGCAATCTCTTTGGAAGATTGATAACATTTTACATAGGACTGTCAGTACAATGTACTAGGCCTTCACGGCACCTAATTATAATGCATTGCAATGATTTATTTCCTTGTGTGTCTCTTTTATTAGACCATGAGTCAGAGAGTCAGAGACCTAACAACACAGATTATGTTTTAGTATTACCATTGACTGGCATAGTACTGAATATATTAGGTGCTTCATAAATGTTAGTCCATCTCCTTTACCGCTTACCTTCTTAACCTCCAAATAATAAGAGATTAATTAAATTGCCTTGCTTAGACTTGTATTTTAATCATATTAACTGAAAATTTTACTTCACTTGTTAGGCAATTTCTAGTATGATCTAAAATAACAGTAACAGAAACAGAAACACCTCTTTACCACAGAAACAGAAACTTACACTTAGAAAATAATTTGATGTTATTTTTATGCTTGGTGAATACTTCTGATTACTCTTTTCTTGATTACCATAATCCCATTTTGTGGTTTGTAACATTAAATCTCCCTTAAGGCTTTACATCACTCTGCTTCTTGTTACTTTCACCCTACACCCATCTTGCTTTATATTTTCTTGGAAAATGCCCACAGTATGTATCCAATAGAAATAAAACCAATGATAATGATGATGGAGATAAAAAGTCATACCACTTGCTATTAAAGAGTCATAAAACTCTGAGTTTTAAAAGATATATAACATTATATATTAAAATTCTAACACAATGGAGTTGCAGTTTGGGTCTATAGTTCAAAAGTTAGTGTAGTACCTAAGATTTTAAATATAGATATAGATGTAGATTAGATATAGATATACATATAGATGTAGATATAGATATAGATATAATATTTAGTCTCACCCAAGGATAGATATATTTCTTCATTTCAGAGAAGGAGGAAGTGAAAGAGTGAAAGAGTTAAACCCACAGCCTAGGTATATGCCCTGAGCGGGGATCAAACCTGCAAATGTTTAGTGTACAGGATGATACTCCAACCAACTGAACCACCCAGCCAGGGAAAAAATTATATAAGTTTAAAGAACTTTCCATGAAAATTCTTAACTCATTCATATAATAGTTAATATACATTGAACAGTGGTGGATTATGTAAATGCTGTGCTCACCTCCTCGCATGACCATATTAAAATTACGACTAAATTTTAGAGCAATATACCTAGATAGCCTGAACACTAGCTGAACATTAGTCTTATAACTAAGGATTTACAGAAGAAGCTACAAGATTAGTAGGAGAAGCAGAGGTGGAAATTGAGCTGGCCCCTCATCCACATGTAGTACTTGAGAATATGGAGGAATATCTTGGCTGCAGAGGTCCCCTCTGAGGAGCAAGTGGTCATAGCCCCATACTGGGTACCCTGTCCCAGAGCACTAGTACCAGAGAGAAGAGACCCCCACAATATCTGGCTGTGAAATCGGCAAGGATCTTGTATAGCTGGGTTAGACAGAGGGCTGCTGGAAACACAGGTATCCTCTTAAAGAGCTAATGCACAGACTCACTCACTCACAGGCACTCACCCTGGGTTGTAGAAGAAAAACACCAATTGGAGGAGAAAGACACCAGAGACATACAGGGAGAAACTGAGTTGTGTGGATCCAGGGCATGGGCTGGAGGGATAGCCACTATTATCCATATGTTGATCCCTGCCCCCATACTACCAAATCTGAATCTTGATTAACCTGTTAAACATGACTCACCCCATCACTCAGGTGACTCCCCGAGACTCCCACTTTACCAAACTCCAGTACTGCATAAGGATCTTGCAGTGACTGAGCCTTAGAGGAGGCCAGCAACAGGCCTCAAGGTACCCTTTGATGAACAGTCCTAGGCCCAGTACTGTTGGCAGCCTGGCTCAGTTCATAGCATGGCCACACCCACATACCTCCAAGACCAGCTTAAGCAGCTATGAACTGTGGATCACTTTGTGGCTCCTACCAAGTAGCCTGGGGCTAATCATACTCAACAGCTGGCCTTGGCCTGCACTGGAGCCCTTCCCAGGAGAACCCAGAACAAAGAACTCAGCAGCCAGCTTCAGACCACAGCAGAGCACCATCTGATTACCTTCACAAGTGGTATACCCAAAAGGCTGTGTCAGCAGGCACTAGAGCCCATTGGGACAAATCCAGCTCTGTGAGGTCAGGCTCTGCACAGCAGCTCATAAAATGTGGTCATAGTCTGTCCTCACAACCAGTAGCTTGAAGGACAATCCCATCTCACTGATGTGCCAACAGCAATAAAGGCTCAACTACAACAGAAGGTCATACAAAACCTACACAAGGGACACTCTTGGAGCATTTGGCTTGGGAAATCAAAGAGACTGCTCCACTGGGCCCCCATATACACCTGCTACATAAGGCCACTCTGCCAAGACTGAGAGATATAGAAAAGGTATCTAATACATATAAACAAACACAGAGAGGCAGCCTAAATAAGGAGAAAAAGAAACATGTTCCAAATGGGAAAAAAGAACAGAAAAAAACTCTAGAAAAAGAATTAAGTGAAATAAAGTCAATTTCAAAAGTCTAGTTATAGAGATGTTCAAGGAACTTAGTGAAAACTTCAGCCAAGATATAAGAATTAAAAAGGACATAGAAATCATAACAAAAAATCAGTCAGAAATGGAGAATATATGTAATATTCTTCATTTATATAATAACTCATATGAAGAATACAGTAGAAGGAATCAATGACAGATTAGATGAAACAGAAGATTGAATAAGAGATTTGGAAGGCAAGGTAACAGATACTACATAACTGAAATGGCAAAAAGAAAAAGAATTTTAAAAAATGAGAATATTTTAATGGAACTCTTGGACAACATCAAGCATAACAACATCTACATCATAGGTGTACTAGAAGAAGAAGAGAGAGAACAAGGGATTGAGAACCTATTTGAAAAAATGATGACAAAAACTTTCCTAACCTGGCAAATGAGATACAAGTCCAGGAATCATAGAATCCCAAATAAGATAAACCCCAAAATACCCACACCAAGACACATCATAACTAAAATGCCACAGATTAAAGATAAAGAAAGAGTCTTAAAAATTGCAAGAGAAGGTAGTTACTTCCTTACAAGGTAGCTCCCATAATTCTGTCAGATGATTTCTCAACAGATTTGCAGACCAGAAGGGATTGACGTGAAGTACTCAAAGAGATAAAAAGCAAGGGCCTACAACCAAGACTACTCTATACAACAAAGTTATCCTTTAAATTAAGGAGAGTTAAAGATGTTCCCAGACAAGAAAAAGCTAAAAGAGTTCATCCCCACAAAACAGAATTACAAAGAATGTTAAAGGGACTTCTTTAAGAAGGAAAAATAAAAGAACATAAACATGAATAATAAAATGCAATAACTGCATACCTATCAACAACCACTTTAAACATAAATAGATTTAATGCTCCAATCAAAAGACCTAGGGCTGTTGAGGGTAAGAAAACAAGAGTCATACATATACTGTCTACAAGAGACCTGCTTCAGATCCAAAGACCAACACAGACTACAAAACAGAAAAAGATATTTCATGCAAATTGGAAAAAAGGCTGGAGCAAAAGAGACTTTAAAACAAAGGCTATAATTAAATAAACAGAAGGGTATTTTGTAATGATAAAGGGATAGTTTAAAAAGAGGATATATGGAGATCATTTGGAGGGTTATGACTTAGGAGGGTGACGGGGGAGAATAAGGGGAAAGGTACAAAGATTAACCAAGGAACATATATAAAGGACCCATGGACAAAGACAATGGTAGTGGGGAGGATTGAATGTGGGAGAGGAAAGTGGGCAGGGAAAGGGAGAGCAATGGGGGAAAAATGGGGACAACTGTAATTGAACAATGGGAAAAACTTAAAAAAGAAATACAAATTGGTAGGTACAAAATACACAAGGAGATATTAAGAACAGTATAGGAAATGGCATAGCCAAAGAACTTATATGCATGACCCATGGACATGAACTAAGTGAGGGGTATTGCTGGAGAGAATGGAGGTATGGGGTGGAAAGGGCTAAATGGAGAAAATTGGGGCAAATGTAATAATATTATCAATAAAATATATTTAAAAAAGAGAATATAGAAACCACATCTTTAAATAAAAGTACTATTTTAGGGGGAAAAAGAGAATATAATCCTTATAAACATTATGCACTCAACATAAGAGCATATAAATATATAAAGCAAGTATTGATAGACATAAAGGGAGAAATTGGCAGTAATACAGTCTTAGTAGAGGACTTTAACATCATTGGATGGATCTTCCAGACAGAAAACCATCAAGGAAACAGTGGTGTTAAATGACACATTAGACCAGATAGAAATAATTGATATTTTTAGATAATTTTACCCCCAAACAGCATAATACACATTTTTCAAGTACATATAAAGCCAGCAATGTTTACAATAGCCAGAATACAGAAGCAGCCTAAGTGTTTATCAATGGACAATTGAATCAAGATGTGGTACATATATACAATGGAATATTACTCAGCCATAGAAAAGAATGAACTCTTACAATGTGCAACAACATGGATAGACTTAGAGGATATTAAGCTAAGTGAAATAAGTCAGACAGAGAAAGACAAATGCCATATGATTTCATTTATATGTAGAATCTAAAGAATGAAAGAAATGAACAAATAAATCAGAAACCAATTCACAGATAAAGAGAACAACAGATTGATGATTACTATGGGGGTGCAGTCAGAGGGTTGCATGAAAAAGGTGAAGGGATTAAAAAGTACAAATTGGTAGTTATAGAATGGAAGATATATAGTACAGCATAGGGAATATAGTAATACTGTAATGAATATATATGGTGCCAGGAGAGTGTTAGACTTTACAAGGAGATGAATCCATAAATTATATAAATGTCTAACCACCATGCCATATATCTGAAACTAATATAAAGTAATATTAAATGTTAACTGTAATTGAAAAAAATTAAAGATGAAAATAAATACATGTGAAGGACTCAAGAGTACAGTTAAATATTTTATGATTAAATTAAATGATTCTATAACTTTTTTGGTAGACTTAAAGAAAAATATTTCACTAATTCTCCTCATCTTGAGGAGAGTCGCCCTCTACCATCCAGACTTAATCTAGTCCCATCCTTATTAGAAATGCTGCCAGAAAAATACTGCCTATACCTAATGGTTTATGGTGTGAAATTTTCCAGTGTCACAAAGATATTTTTCCTATGTTTTCTTCCAGACTTAAAGAGTTTTACCTCTTACATTTAGACTTATGATTTTTAAATTAAATATTATATAATTCAACTTATATGAAGTTCAATAACTGGCAATATTAATCTCTGGGACAGAGAAAGGGGGACTGTTATTGACTGTGGAGGGACTCTGGAAGGGGGTTCTAGAATGTTCTATGATTTGATCTTTGGGACAATAGTACGGGTGTATAGATAGGTAAAACTTAATATTTTTGCATTTTTCTTAGTTTTTTATTGTTGTCTCAATTTTCCTGCCACCATTTTCCCCTGCCCCACCAGCCCCCACTTCCCACCCTCAATCCTACCCACCTTTGGCTTTGTCCATAGATCCTTTAGTAGATATGTACACTTTAAATGTATATAGATTCTAGTTAATTGCTCCTCCAAAATAGTTATATAATTTACATTCCCACCAATAGGAGAACAAAGTATTTACTTTCCCATAGGCTAGCCATTGAAGGATGTTGTCACTCTTGTTATCTGTGTAATTTTTTGTGTATGGCCAATCTGCTAAATTAAAAATGGTATCTCATTGTAAAAAAAATAAAAAAGAAATTCCACCCTGTATATGCTGAAGAATATCTTGAAATAAAAATGAAAAAAGGGAACATTATCATTATGTCTGAAAAAGAAGTGAAATGACAAAAAGTTAGAAGAATGGAGAGAAAATATTTAATTTAATGGTCAGAGAACAAATTCATTCAAGCAACATGAAATGAGCTCCTACCATCTGCTTGACACCATATCTGGCACTCAGGAAAATAAGCTTTTATTAAAAATTCCCTGTCCTTCAAGGGTATTCAGGGAAACAGACAGACACCCACCAATTAATATGATATGACCTGAGCTTTATATTGTTTAAGAATATTCTGTTAAGGACCAATAATTATGAATTATTGAGCAAAGAGTCATGTTTAAATACAATATTATAAATTACTATTCTTTGAGAAAGAAAAAATCTACAAATTTTTAAGATGATAAAGTTGTTTTAAGGATAACGAAAAATTAAAGTTCTATTGTTTTTTTTCTCTAAAAACTTTCTACATCCCAATTATAATCTATTTTCTAAAGAGTACACAAAGCCTTGCTTTTATTATTAGGATTGCCAGATTAAACACAGATGTCCAATTAAATTTAAATTTCAGATAAATGATGCATAATATTTGGTATTAAGTGTTTCCACCTAATCATACTAAAATTTATGCATTGTTTATCTGAAATGCAAACTTAACTGAGCATCCTGTATTTTTATTTGCTAAATCTGATAATCCTCTTTATGGTAGTGCCCATCCCATCATTGGTCTTCCACAGAGCCCACTTGATGTGGAGGAACAAACCTGCCTGCTCGACCTTGTGTTCAAAAGCCTTGATTTTCAAGCATGTAGACTTAGACAACCATGTTGCCAGCTTACTTTCCCAATCTGTTTCTGGTTTATCACACAAGTAATAAAATATGAACTTTTTCTTTCTTCTTCCTGAAGAAAACAAATTTTCCAAAGAGGTAAAAATATCAAAAATTAAAAATGACTGTGAACTGCTTGAGGATCTTGAGGCTGTCAATACTTTATGCTTTTAAGTAACTGCCATGGTTCACCCCAGAAGCATCTGCATATTTCTGTGGGGTTTTTTTGATGGTGTGTGTGAACTTTGATATCTTTGGGGAATAAAAGAACTCTCTATCTGTCTATCTACACATATATATTTAACAATGCAAGTTATTGTTATACTGTTGTCAATTTCAATTCCCTGTCATATCAAAAGAATGGAGCAGGCAGGAAGAGCAAAAGGATGATCCAACATGCCTACGCTAATAACAAAGCCAGTGTCCTAAATTGGCAATGGCAGTCCTCTTCCACGGAGATTGTTTTTAACACCATAAGTAGACATTTAAAAAAAATCGGATGCTGACAGGAAGAGTACATTTTAAATTGTCAACCTTCATGATGTCCTTTTAAAGAATAGCAATTGCATAACCAAGAAGCTTTATTTTGCATACGAAATGTGTGTGTGTACAGCACTTTGCAGTGTTATGCAAGACTCCATATTCTGAATTCTCTGTAGAAATTACTTATTTTTTACTATAATCTCTTTTTCTTTTCATTGCCCAATTACTAGTTAAGGTTGGTATCAATATTAAGTAAGTAGTACAGGATTACAACTGTTTTCTATTTAAATTATTGACAAATTTATTTAAAGAGGACATTGACCATATGCCATTTCTTAATCATATTCAAAGTCCAGTTTGTAATGTTGCAAGGGTCTCACTCTTTTTATTTTTATGACATTAAAAGAGTTTGTTAATATTCTAACATTTTGTGAAATTTTTAAGCAATTTCCTCTTAGGAAATGAGAGAGGAAAATACTATCCAAAAAGTAATTTTATATCACCAAAACATCATTTGGTCTCTTTTTCTAATTCTCATCTCCTTTTGAAATAATTATAGAAAAAAAAAACCTCTTTAAAAACTACAGACAATGCCAAGAGAAACGCATGGCTAGTACCTTAAATAGTTAATGTATTTTCTAAATGAATGATTTAAAATAGCTATTAAAGGAGAGGAAATGAGCTTAGGTTTCTAGTAATGACTTCTCTTCAAAATGAAATCTGTAAATCCCTGATCACAATTCCGAATCCCCAAAGGACAAGAAGTTCTGGGACCAGGGCTCACTGACTTCATGTCTAATAGCACCTGATAAGTAACATGATTTTTATATATGTAATTTGTGAGAATATTCAAAATTTATAGTCCTGGAGACAGTTTGTGAATTAATTTTCTTTTTAAAGTACATAATTCAAGAAGTCCATTTTTCTACCCAAATTTTAACCACAGCAAATAGGCATGTGAGTGAGGCATGGATATATATGTACAGAAACATATGTATATGTATTTATATATGCATGCCCATACATGCACAAAATATAGGTACCATAATGTAAGAGCATAATGACTCAGCCTGTGATTCTTAATAAAAATGCACTTCTAACCATCAAATTTGATTCTATTATTCTATGTTAATTGCATTTGCCCTAAAGAGACTTAGAGCTGGCTGTCAGCCTGTTTGTGTCAGTTTCATTTGATTCATCAGTTTTGTCTCCTCTTCTTTTCACAACCCATATATTGATCAAACAGATTTGTTAGCATATCTATGTGCTTTCATAGCATTTAAAAAATAAAAATTAATCTTGTTATTATCATCAGATGCATTTGATTAGTTCATTCATTTGCATGTTGTCTTAATTCTTATTTTGGGAGCAAATAGATGCCCTTTTGATAGGCCTGTAATTTTGCCATTAAATATAATAGATGTGACTCGCTTTTAAAGGGACATTTAGAAAAAGTTCAAAATGAAAAAGCCTACACTGCAGTGAGTAGTGGCATGCCTGCTTTTAGTTGGGACAGAGGATTCTTATCAGGGTAAGCATCAGTTCTTTACTGAAGTGTATTACAGAGGAGAAAGCATCTTGTTAATATTTGGCCTCAGAAGAGTATATACTATTAGGTGATGAAGTGGATTAAATAAATAAATGGGCACCATGTTTCCATTTGAGCCAAAGAAAACCAGTGGGAGAAACAGAAGAGCAGGGAGGTTAGGGTAGAAAAATAGTTAAAGTAGAAAATCTGAAAAAAATTAGAATCTTCCTTATGTGAGCCAAGTTGCATAGACAGGAGATAAAAGGCATCACAGTGTGAGCAGATAATTAGCAGATCAGAAGCAAAGCAGTAAAAAGGTGACCCTTACTTCCTCTGTTACTCAGTCTAAGAAACTATAGACAATTATGACAGTTTTTTCTACAGGGATGTGGGATACAGTACTTCCACATGTCGTCCAAGACACAAAGCTCTCCCAGCATTGTCACTGTATTGCTTGAATCTAGTGCTTTTTATGGAAATTCCTTTACATCATGCCAGCCTTGCCTTTCCAGTTTGCTTTTGATCAGTGATTCTCAAATGAGCTGATTTCACCCCCTCTCACCTAGGGGGCATTAGGAATATCTAGAGACTTTGTGGGGAGGTGCTATTGCCTTCCAGTGAACAGAGGACAGTGCTGCACACCCACAACATACAGGACAGCCCTTCAACAAGGATGTACCCAGCCCAATGACAACAGTGCTGAAGTTAAGAAAGCCTGCTTTAGATAGATGGCTGACATATACTTAAAACTAAAAAACAAAACTACATCAGAGCTCAGTGGCAGTGCAGTAAGATTTAAGCAAATCTGAGAGACAGAGCAGGATGTTGCTGCATATAGAATTCCACATTTGCTTATTAAATAATATCATTCATTACCTGGACTCCAGGAACAGTGGTGCAAAATACAACCCCAATTTTGACGGGAGTGAAGAAAAATGAAAATCATTGCTTGGAGAAGACATTTCAAAGACCTCCAAAATAAACCAACTGGAAAAATCCCCAATAAAAAGACTCAGCAAGAAAAATCATGTCATGGCCTCTAATCCTCAACAGACCTTAACAAGATGTTCATGAGCCAAAGACTCATGTCTGCAGAAGACAAAAGACAGGAAACAATACAGTCTAGAGAAGGATTATCATTAAGAGGCAAGAGAATGGTAAAACAGATTCCTTAAACTTACAGTTAGAACTCCTAAAAAGAATAACCAGAAATGTGCTAAAAAAAAAACCATGTCACAATAACTGTTACATCTTTCTGCTCTTAAGAAATTAATATTTATTTTAGGCCTGCGGAAATATTTATAAAACCTTTTTTTTTGATGGATGCTTTATCCCCCACCTGACTAGACACCCCTGCCACCAAATTCACTCCCTGGCACAGATGGCTAGGACATTTGCTTTTTCAAATATTCCATATTTCCACAGCCACCCACCAGACAAAAATTAGATTACCAATGCTTGTGTAAACTTTACAATCTCTGACACAATAAGATTCCAGAAAATGTACGTGCATGACTAAAAGTAGCATTATACATAATGCACTGTAATTCCAACAGACAAGTTGCTATCTTCTTAGATATACACATTTTCCATGCCAAACATATGAACGTCAATACATTTTTCTCAAGTTAAAATGGAAACCATTTAACAGATATAATGGGCACAATGACTTTCATTTTGCATTACTAATGCAGGAGAGAAGGAGAGAAGGTCTGGCAAGGATTGCAATGAGATTAAAAAAAAAAAACCCAAAACAAACAAACAAAAAAAAACCCACAAAAAAAACCAGGAAACAACTGAGAGTTATCATTGCTGTCCAAGCTGTTGTCTCAAGGCATGGTCATAGAACACAAAGGCCACTGAGATTTCATATGATCAGAAGTCTAATTTTACATAATCAAATTTCTACTCAGGGGAAAAAATTAAAAATTGACAGAATAGTAGTTTTGTTTTTGTAAAAAGATCAAGAGAGTGTCACTATGTGTTTTTTCTCCATTCCTAATAAGATGTTATCATGGATAACTTAATTAATTTTAGGGGAGATTAATTAAATGACTATATAAAAGAGAGTTAGGAAGATAATCCATAAGCCCAAATCCTCAGCCTCTGCTTTCACCACTTGAAATACTTATTCACCAACTGTCCTTTCTATTGCTCTTATAAAAGTGTCAAAAACAGCAATATATGTCTTTGGTTCTTACCCTTACTTTGGTCTTTCCCACATCTAAGATAGATACTTCACTCATTGCACTCTGAAGAATCTTCTTCATTTGGTGTTATCTACTAGATTTAGGTAATAAATTTAAAGCCCTAAACAAATGTATTTTTTGTTACTTTTTTGAGCACAAGGTTATTGAAATCAAACAGACCTCAATTCTTAGTCCATTTCCACTACCTATGAAGTGAGTGAACTTGGGCAAATAACTATCAGAGTTTCAGTTTCTCTGTCTGCTAAATAGGTATAATAAAAATAAAGGGCTTAACAATTAATTCCTAAGGTAAAGCTCATTACATTATAGCTATAGTTGGTCTTTCCACTATATTTACAGAGTGGATATAAACATCTTTAGTACTAGGCTCCATAACAATTGGTAAAAGTATCTCAACATGTAAATGGACATATAATAAAGACTTTAGAAACCACTTGGAGGAAGGGTATGAGACTCTCTTCATTATGTTTATCATGACTTATAGCAATGATTTCCATTTGTGTGAAATTTCCATTTATTTTTCCCCTTAGAAAATTAAACTCATCTCTACGTAGTGAAGTTTTAAAATTGGAAATATGACAATATTCAGGAAGATCAGACCTAGCTTTTCTTTCAAAATGTCTCCACTCCCAGCAACTGATGACTTTTTTGGCTAATGTGCCATCTGTGGTGTGTCCCATCTAATTACAGAAGTCAGATCCCCATAGTCAGTCCCATGCCTAAAAATGCTGTGGCAGCCAGTTGGTGTACAAAATGGTGGGCATGAAAAAGGTAAGAACATCTTTGACTGTTAAAGGTCAAGATGAGTTAGTAAGCTATTAACCTGGATCATTTTTCAAATAAGTCAACTTTTATGGGAAATATTCAATTTTCAAACTGCTTATCAAAATCCTAACTCTGTCATCTTACAAGCCTGTATTACTAAAATTTTAAGAAGACCACTTAATATTTTATTTAAATTTTCAAAGATTTTATTTATTTCTTTTTAGAGAAGGGAAGGGAGGGAGAAAGAGAGGGAGAGAAACATGGATGTGTGGTTGACTCTTGTGTGCCCCCTACTGGGAACATGACCCAGAACCCAGGCATGTGCCCTAGGCTGGGAATCCAACCAGAGGCCCCGTGGTGGCAGGCCAGCACTTAATCCACTGAGCCACATTAGCCAAGGTACCACTTAGTATTTTAATTTTTAAATTACAGTGACATTCCCTGGACTCTAAAAATAATTCAAAATTTAGCTTGTTTCTGTCCTCTCATACAGAATAAACTTTTCAAAATGAGGGACTTCTCAGGTGTACCATGTTTAGCCAGATGAAAAATAAACTGGATCAGCACAATAGTTAGCAATGGAAAGAGAAACAGATTAAGTACTTATAATTAAAGCTTGAGGAATGAAACACTTCACGCTTTCTTAGAGCTATTATTTCAGACAGTCTGGTGTCAGAATTAAAAGCCAACCAGCGCATCTGTTTATATAGCCAAGGATTTTCACAGAAGAAGGGCTAGGAAACACAAATTTTTTAAATTAGGGTCCAAATTCCAAAGAACACCAAAAAATAGTATATAACAAATACATGTTCTTGTGATTTGTATTGTCCAGTGCCCAAAGACAAAAATTATGTTTCTTACTTCTTCTTCACAGAAAGAAGTGAAAAAAAAAAAAGAAGTAATTCTGTTGTTTTGGCCATAGACTCTTTTTTTATTGTTGTTGTCGTTATCCTGCTTGCTTCTGGCTTAGCTACTGCTTTTCTTTCCCAGGATGAAATAATATAGGAAAAGCCAATTAGGAAGGCTCCTTTCACACAGAGGGTTCACCAGACAGGCTCAGTTGTCAAGCCTCAAAAGCTAAATTACAATGGCCATCTAAAGTGACCATTTTATACTTTAAAAACACATCTCCTATTTTAAAAATTTGAGTTAACTCTTTGCTTGTTTTAAGCTTTGATTTAAAGGAATCCCTTCTTTAAAATCCATGCTGATAATATAGGACATTGTAGTACTCAAATCTTTTATTAACCAATTTTTACTTTTCATCTGCAAAATTAAAGGTATGTTCTACAATTTCAAAGATCATTTTTATGTTCAGTTGAAAAAATAAAAATGTAGTATTCTCTAAACAAAAGCAAATAGACTTTGTTCCTTAATTATTTATTCAAGAAATATTTATCGATCATCTACTATTTGCCAGACTCTGGGCTTGTTGTTGGGGAATACTGAGTTGAATCACTACATCTAGCATACAATGACAATATGGGGATAAAATCTCTACTAGGGGAAGTATAGTGTTCTAGCAAAGTACTTACCAAGAGAAGAGTAGTGAAATAGACTTGAGAGATGATCAGTCTTCAGGCTTTTTATTTAATGGCAAAGGAAAGGAGAATCTAGAAAGTCTGAGCTCTATAATCACAGAGCTCTTTAGTGAAAAAAAATTGGTAAAACTAGAGCTCATGTCTCCAAATTCAAATCTCATCTCTCTAAATAGCAATGTACTTCTTTCCAGAAAATAATTGTTTTTTCTCCCAAAACAATAATCAGCAAGCCATGATGTCCAGAAAGTTGACTAAGAGTTAGGAACAGAGCATAAAGCCAATATTTATTCCAATTACAAGACATTATGCATGGTGGAGAGGGAGATTTTAGAAGTCAAACCCAACTGAATTCTAATCTTGAATCTACTATATCTAACCAGCTAGGTGATGTTAGTAAAAAATGGAATGCTAAAAATCATTTGGATTATTAAAAATCTTTTAATTAGGATAATAATATCTATATGACAGGTGTAAATTTCATGAAATAGTTTAATTGAATAGGTACTCAATAGATATAAGTTCCTGTTTCTTCTTCTCTCTGATATAAATTGAATAGCACTGATGAAAGACTATTTCAGCAAAAAAAAATCACCTCAGCTTTTTTATTTCTTATCATTCATTTTAGCATGAGATCAAACTACCGACTTTAAACCATTTTTATAGATCATTTTTGGCGTACCTTGACAATATTAAACATTTCCACTCTGTGAACATTTTGGTGTTAAAAATCAGAGGTTAGACAATTAAATTTAGAGAATTTCTTTCTTTTTTAAGAGGATTTCATCAGCATACATCCTCTGAGAGGAGATAGGAAGTATAAAGAACCAGAAGAAATATTTAAAAGTAATTAAACCTCCTATATAATTCTGCAAGTGTCCTTCCATTATAGGTCATAGAAACCCAACTAATTTAGGTAAAGAGAATTTATAGATTCTCTTGTCAAGGATGTACAGGAGTGGACAAGCATTAGGAGCAAGTAAATCCAGGGACCTAAATGCTGGATTTAGAACTCTGCCTTTACCTTATCTACTCAACTGTTTGGCTCCTGATTTTGACTTATTCTCAGATTTTTACACATGGCAGGAAAGATAGTTTCTGT
Source organism: Trachops cirrhosus (assembly GCA_028533065.1). Lineage (NCBI taxonomy): Eukaryota > Metazoa > Chordata > Mammalia > Chiroptera > Phyllostomidae > Trachops > Trachops cirrhosus. Next base: position 57,518,523 of record CM052544.1, on the reverse strand, counting down.
CAGCCACAAGCCTACACCATCTTTCTACCGCACAAATAAGGAGAGAGTCATCTCAGCATGCTAATTTCAAGTCTCAGGGAACACCCCAACTGCTACTACCTGACTCCCATACCATTACGCACACAGAGACACACAAAGAAATACCTTGGTAGGAAATAGAGGACTCAGGATACCATGTCTCTACATGTGGAGCATTGTGGGTAACGTCATTCCACTCAAGCTACATTGATGAGGTCCTCCACTAGTAGGTGGGGTTCTGGTTAGTGAAAAAAAGTGGGTAAAGGATCCTAGAAAGGCAAAACAAATAAATAATGAATATCTGCACAAGTAATTCTTTTTAATTTCCCTTATTTCAGGATTTCTCAGTTCAATTCAAAGTCCTCTTGAAGGTCCTGGTAGATACATTTCTATTTCTTTGTAGTAGCCTCCTTTATTGACTAATGGGCACTGTTGGTACAACATGATAACAGAAGAAGTCCACCCTTGTCCAGGCCCACAATACAGCTACCAGAGAACTGGCACACAGGTATTAACTATTCATTATCCAGGGCATGTTGAAATACGTTTTTACCTTGAAAGTGTTTAACACTTATTTTTGCATACATGTTAGATAAAGAAAGGTTAAAAATCATGTACTCGTTTAAGCAATAGGTGGAGTCACAGTTTTTGGTATGTAGGAGCCTATGTTAAACTCTGTGGGAATACAAAATCCTCCCTCTCCATTCTCAAAGGATTGGAGAAGAAGAGTGAGAGGTGCGAGAAATTACTTTAAGCTGGAGTTGGCACAGAGGACTCCATGTATAAGTTACCATTTGAGCTAGATTTTGGAGGATAAGTACAATAGAAATTTCACTGTTAAGGAATAGAAGAACAGCCCAAACAGGCAAGTTTGAAATACTTCTCATGTAGTTAAATGATTGTACATATGAGAGGGATAGGAAACAAATAGCAAGGTAGTTCCTAAGCATTCATCAAAAAAAGTCTGCCTAATGCATTGTGCTGCTTCTGTACAAGGCAACACCTCATGGTAGCTCTTGAAACAGGAAGGTCTACACCAAGCACCCTCCCAGTCATACTAATGAAGGAAATCGGTTCCACATTAGGAAGTAGAGTATGGCCCATTTTCACAAAGTAAAAACTGAACATTCACATGTTTATGAATGTAAGTAAGAGGTCTGGAAAAAAGTTATCTCAAAATGATACCAGCAAGCAACAGTGGTGAGTGGGATTTGCTTTTTGTTTTACATACTTCTGATTTCTGAGCTATCATTTTTTACAAGAGAAATGCATTTACATGTTTCTTGCTTAATAAATAAGTATTGTTTAAATAAAAGGAAGTTTTCTATTAAAATGACAGTCAAATTACTAGCAGGATAGGGGTGTGGTCTTTTAAAAATTAATATTATTATTATTTTTGGTTTTGTTGGGGTAGGTAGCTAACACCTTACCCATTAGGAAAAATAATACTTTGCAGGTGGGATTAATTTAGAACAAATAAAAAATAGGCAGATAGAACTCTTTGGAGGTTATTACATATATGTATATACACACACATACATATGGTATGTGTACATGTATGTAAACAAATATATGCATTAAACATACATATTTTTATATAATAGGCTATTCCAAATATACATGTATAATACTACATATCAGAGTGAATACACAATTATAATTTTTGCCCCCAAATTTATAGCCAATTATGATTATAACTATGAATTTTTTCTGTCTCTCTACACAAAAGAATGAATCACTCAGAGAGACAAGTGGACAATCTCTGACCCAATAATAACAAATGAGGCTTGCATGAGGGAATAAACACTCATTAGAAGTCTACAGAGCAATATGTATTCACATTATTATTGTGTATAATTGATGTCATTGTCTTATAATGTCATCACTGAATCCACTTACATGAGGGGTGGTATGAATACAATGGACACTCAAGACATGTGCACTCATCATGAGGATAGAGGGTGAAGAGGAGATGCTCTCTGAGATTTTATACCTTATAATAATAGAGGTAATAATAGCTACTTTGTATGTGCAAAGCCATTTAAAAGCATTAACATTTCACGTGGTATATATCCTCAGAAGCAGATCACCATTTATTCTTTCCAATGTGTCGACTACATACCATCAGGACACCTCTGGGTGAGGGCATCGCCTGGCCAATGTCAGCTCAGGAACTTGGCAATCACATCCCCAGTTCATTAAGTCAAAATAATAAAGTGACCCTGACCAGCTGAATGTATTCATTAATGGTTAAGGGAGCAGGGAGGAAGGAGCAGACGGTAAGGTTTTGGGAGCTTACAGTGTTAAATAGCTGTCAAGAGAACAGGACTATTATTTGGTATAGCATCATTTTCAGAAGGGAAATGGACCCACAGAAAGACACATGCATATGCACATATACACACACATCACAGCAGGCCTGCCTGTTTAGTCCTTCCAGAAGAGAATTTATTTTTGTTACCTCTGGTCCAAGTAATCTCATTGCCACCAAGGGAGAGTAGTGGGAACTCTCTCACTCTCTCTGTCTCTCTCAGTGCTTAGAGTATGTTTCACTGATTAAACAAATCAACCTTAATTCATAACTAACTGGAAAAGGACTCTGAAAGGTTTGGTTAAGCAGCGTCCAAATGACCACAAGTCTGTTCTCAGAGCCCATTAAGAGACAATCATCCAGGCTGGCTGGTCCAATGGTAGTGGATTATCAGAACTCAACTAAAGAGGCAATCATCCAGCACAACTAACAAGTCATTCAGACCACATTTTTGGAATTTAGATCTTTTGTTCTGTCAGTTTGAAGAGTGCAGTGCGTGATGCAATTTAGAAGGGAGCTCTGTGAGAGCTTTCACTCAGAAAGGCAGTGGGAGCTTTGGGGGTACAAAAAGGGAAAGAATGCAAGTTTGCCTTGACAGCCAGATTCCAGAGAGAGGCAGACGGCTGCTTGTCTAACAGGTCCTCTGGGTGTGCATGAGATAGAGGTAGGGGTCCTCACCCATGTTAAAGAAACAATTGCCTTCCTATGCATGGCTCACTCTTCAGTTCTGCTGTTTCCTTCAATGAAACATCTTTCACTTGCCAATTTGAATTCTGCCAGGCAATAATATTTTGCATGCATGAAACACTTACTAAAATATCCTTGTGGGTTTTAATATATTTATAGTTAATGACAATGGGGCTGTTTTGTCAGGAAAGGTAAAAATGGTATTTGTTCCAAACGCAGAACAATGACAAGATACACCAAGCTAGTGTTCCTGTGCTTCTTGACTGCTGTTCCCTCAGAGAGGTGAATCCAGCTCCAACCAGAAGGAAAAAGTATCAAAATGTGATGAAGTTGCAGTCTTTTCATTATAATTTGTGTTTATCATTTTAATAAAGACCTTTGTTTGTTCAGATCTCCTCCTCCCACATGGAAGGAAGATCATAACACAAGCACAGTGAGGTGGGCATGAAGCATCCTCATATGTAAATGAGGAAAAATATTTGGACCTTGGGTTCATCATTTTCTTCAAATTTCAAATAGTCTGAAAGAATGGGATAAATTATTTTATAGATAATCTACCACTTAGACAGAATATCCATGTACAAACAAGAACTAGGATCCTTGACTCATAAATTAAAGCTTGCTGTTATCACACATGAACTTCTACCAGTCAATCTGAAGAGAGATTTCTGTTTTTATTCAAACGTCCAGTCTTTACCTAAAGCCCATTAAGTAAAGAACAAAATGAGGAGAACTGTGTGGCATATTTTAGGTGACAAACCCAGAAGTGAGGCACATCGCATTTCTGCTCATATCCCTTTGGCCAGAACTATTTGCATGACCCCACCTCGATGCAAGGAGGTGGGGAAATGCAGGTGACATATGACTTACAGAGAAGTAGATTAGGCTCAGTATGGGTCCAGCCAGTCTCTATCAACAATATAAATCTTTGTTAGCTATAAAGATAATACATTTGAGGATATTTTCTTTAGCCACATGTGAAGCATTGGATACACCAATATGTGCCAAAAAGGAGCTTTCTGAGTATCTCATGTCCCTGCCGCATGCACTGGCACTGGTGACAACAAATCCTTTCACACACTCACCTTCCTTGGCATTCAGGTTTTTCCTCTGTATCCTACCTGTTCCTCCTCAGTCTCTGCTAGTTGCTCTTCTAATATTTATACCAGGGTGCTATAACTGAAAAAAAAATTCACCTAAACTTTTATACTTTTTACAAAAGAAAATATGCATCTTCCCAATATTCCTCTAGATTCAACTCTTGATCTTCTCTGGGAAGACCTTTTCTATTATGGAGCCTGAGCTGGTGCTCCTCACTGCTGTCCCTATAAATTCAGTCACAGCATTTGTTACATGGAATTCTCAGTGTCTCCTCATTGGACTGCTGTTGGACTACAAGCTACTCAAAAACTGACTTATGTCTTTTATCCAAGTTTCTCCTCACCTAGTACAGTGTCTGGCACAGAGTAGATATTCAATACCATCCACTGAATGAGTTCAAAAATTTCAGGATATAATCCATCTGTACATCTTAGTTGGTAAAGAAAACCAAAATGCAAATGAAATTAGTGCTATTTGTCAAAAAACAAATGATTAATAAAATAATTAATGGAAAGAAGATATATTTTCTATTTTAAAATTATAAAACTTTTAAATTGTCAACATTTGGCACCAGTGTTTAAAAACATAAGCAACCTTGAGTGTTTCACCAGTACATTGACTTTAGAAACATTTTCCTTTCCCATGTGTGTTAATTCACTATGACTAGCAGAGAGAAAGGACAGCTTAGAACAAGCACACCAGGGATCCTTTCCTCAAACCTATTGTGCTACATTAAAAACAGAGACTGTCTCTGGTCCTCTGTTAGTGAGATATGATTTTTTTTTGGCAGCCTAGCATCAATTAAAAGGCAAACAGCTTCTTCTGAGAGGCAGGAAAGAATACTCATGCTAAAGATGGATTACTTTTCAAATTCAAGTTTGATTAGAAAAAAAAGATGTTTTTGTCTAGTCTTTTCCATTCACAGTGAAACACAAAATAATATAGTGTTATATTTTACCCAGTATTTTTACATTATTGTAATATTATAGATGTTATTATAAATATTAATATCTAAAAAGTCTTCATATAAGACCTTCTAAAACTTAGAGGTAGTAAAGACAGTTAGCACCTTATCCAGTTCAAAATACTGAGATATCTAGCACATGATAGTAATAGTAGTGTTGGCTAATTCAAACTGATTATCCTTAAAATTTCTCCTTTGCAGATAATTTATATTGCTTACCATAATACTACTATAATACCACTGTTATCAATGTTACTTATTATTTTACATGAACTAGGAATGTTACTATTTACCTATTAAGTCTATTTTATAATAGGCAGTGCACAATAGTAGTTAAAAGCTCATCGTCTTTTCTAGAACCAGACTTCCTAGGTTTAAATCCCAGCTCTGCTACTTATTATCTGCAATTATAATTAACAATTTATATTACTTTTCTGTGCCACCGACTCCTCAGATTTTTAATAAATGTGAATAATAATAGTGTTTAGCCCATAGGGCACAGGTGGCAAACACAAGGCCTGTGGGCTGAATCTGGCTCTCCACCTTGTTTTATCTGGCCCGCCACCTTGTTTCTACCCAGTGACACTGCTGAGCTCTCTCTTAACAGCTAAGGAATAGTTACATTTGTACAGTCCTAAAATTACATTCAGCCCTTTGAAGGCAACTGTGAGGCTGATGTGGCTCCCAGTGAAAATGAGTTTGACACCCCTGCCATAGGGTAACAGTGCAGATTTATATAAGCTTGCACATTAAAAGTTTTATAGAATGTTGTCTGGCACATATATGGTTAACTTTACTTCCGCTTTCTCTCATTCATCCTACTTTAATCTGCCTCCTAGCTTCATCCATCTACTGAAATTGTTCTAGCAAATGTCACCAAATTGCCAAACTTAGTGGTTTGTTTCCCATCCTGAAGTATCTTTGCCTTCTTTGTAGCATGTAATTGTTTTAATCACACCTTTTAATTTTTTTAAGTGCTCTCATCTATTAGACAAGGAGAAGAGGTATAGACAAATTCAGAGAGACTAATAATGTAGTAGCCCAGGTTAAAATAAAAAAAGAAACTCAGTGTAAGGAGAAGGTTGTAATTGGTTTATGGGTTAATTTGAAGGAGAATAGAGATAGTATAAGAATAACTAGAATCCACTCTACTTTCCCAATAATTCATCCTCCATATTGGAATTTCTAATACAAAAATATGATCTTGTTTTTTTCCTGCTTTAACACTTTATTTCAGGGTCTCAAACAGGAATTCGGGGAATTTATATATAGTTTGTGTGTTTGCGGTAGGGAATGTGTATCAAATGTCTGGAATGGTTTATTTTTCCAAGGAGAGAAGCCACGTATTTCTTCGGGGTCCATTCCCCCTAAATCAAGAACTAGTGCTCCAGTGACTACAGTTTAAAATCCATAGTCAAGACACAAAGCTTCACCTTAACTTCTCCTGGTCCCTCTTCTCTCCCTTCCCTATCCATGCTCTGCTAAATGCTTTTCCACACTTCCATGTTTTACAAACATTTTTTTCTTCTTTCTGGAATATTCTTGCTTTTAATTGCTACCTGGCAATTGAATATTAATCATTTGAGATACTGTGAAAGTTTCATCTCTTCATATACCTTTCTGCATTACACCAAACATAATTGGAAATTCCTGAATTTTGCACCCAAAGAACTGTGTGAATAACCTCTAGTATCTATTTATCAAATGCTGTTCAAGCTGTCTGAGTGCCTGTCACTTTACTGAGGAGGAAAGTCTGAAGGCAGGGCCAGGTCTTATGAATTATTGTATATCTTACCAGTAGTTAGCACACTGCTGGTTATATATACAGAGTTCATAAATGTTTCCTGACTGAGTGAATGAATTACTAATTATTTTATTGCTTCAAATGCATCTGTTAGATGGGGTAAAAAAGTTTCCTGAGGAATCTTTTTTTAAAAATAAATGTTGGTGAATCCACATGACTATCATATTCTTCCATACAAAGATAAATTTAGAAATAATGTGCTGTTTCACACTTTTTCTAAATTGTTTTAGATCATATAAGCATCAAATTAAAAAAAAAAACCCAAACACTTTGGTAGTTGGTAATGGACCAAAGATTTGATACCATGATTTTTAAGCCTTAGGAGGCCTGCACTCTTTCTACTAATAATAGTTGTCTGAATGATACTCACTGCAAAATTATTTCAATAATAGGACTACCATATATCTTGCACTGAAACATAATATTACTGCCATGAAAGCCTCATGAAGAGGGAGAAACTGAGGCAGAAACAAATGGTACTATTTAAAAGACATGTCTAAATACTTATCACTAAAATATATTTCACTCCATTGTTTTATTTTGTGAATTTAAGAAACATCAAACCTCTTTTGATCCAAAAGAGAAACAAAATTTTCTTACAAATGTGTATAAAGAATTTGGAATTAAGCATGCGTCTGGCATCTTCACTTTATGCAGAGCAAGAATTTTGAAGCAGGGTGAATATATAAACAGTATACAATGACTCTTGACACACCATTGCCTTCTTAAACTAGAATAATAAAAATTTGCAAGTGAACAAAAGAGTGGGAGGTAGATATCTGATTTACAATGTTTTTGAGATAAAGAACACTATAAAAAAAGATCAATGTGAATAATAAAGCATTGTTAACTGAGTCATGACATTTCTGTTCTAGTGATGACTTGAACAGCAGAACTGCAAATGAGCACCTTGTGCCACTCTCAAAGTGGGAGGAAGACGTATAATTACAATTCTTACACTGATGAAGATTCAAGAAAATCTGGGGAAAAGTTTATTGAAAAACATATTGACATATTAGTATTATAAATTCTAAAAAACTTATTTTGTTGGCTATCTTATCAAAACACAAAAGGTGTTTCATGAAAAGACATCCTTGCCTTGAAAATCCTTTTCATGTGTTGAAAAATATCTACCATGTATTTATTCTGCAACTTTCTCAACACACAAGATGTATTATATAAATATAGTTTCAAAATAGTTTTAACCTCCATTGTCTTGAACACATGTATCAACATTGTCACAGTCACTTATCGAAAATCCTCATGGAAACCTTGTATTTAGTCAAAACTAATGAGTCTGTTTTAATACCCTTTGTGAAAGTAAAAGAAGATATAATTTTTTTATTTAACATGCATTTTCACCTATCTCCTTTTTGTTGGATGGTTAAGGGGGAAAAATTAATAATATTTAGTGATGTGATCAACAGCACTGTTTTTTAAAGGACAGAACTGGGAATGGCAAGTGCTGTGTGAACTTGGAAATGAACAAAAAGAACCCCAACAACAACAAAGGGGTGAAATCTCGGAGGGCTGACTGAGAAGCGTTGAAGGGAGCTCTCTAGCTGACCCCTTACTGCCTCCAGCACCTGTCAAGGTAAAGGGGCAGTTGTAAAATCAGACACTGAGTGAGCATTGGGGAAATTATAGCATTGTGTTAATGTATCCTCGGTAGGGTGCTTTCCTATCTTCAGAGAACACACTCATTAAGTGCTGCCAACAAGGAAAGTAAGCATTTTTCTTTATAAAACTGGCACCTTTTATGGAACATCTGGAGCCCATCCAAAGGGTTTACAAAATAGGTGATGGAACAAAATAAAGTCAAATGACTCAGACATCCTCAGTCAGCTGATGTGCGGAGTCCTTTCTACATGTGCACACAGGCATTACAATGTGATTGGAAGACTGAGGCAGAATGCACTATATCTGGTCCATGTAGAGACCTTAACTGGGACTTTGAGCCAGTTACAAACTTAGAAAAAAATATATTGTGGCTATATCTTGCAGTTCACTAATCCAGTTTCATACACAATCAATTATTTCTCTCTGTTAGTGATAAAGATACACAAGGGAATTTGATTTTTACACTAACCTGGTATTTTCTACACTATCTGTTGTGATAAAGAATAAAGATTAAGATTCACAGAGAAATATATAAAGACTAAAGATAGTGCACTCTTGTATATATGCAATGCAGATAGCATATCAGGTTATAGTCCAAAAAAAGAAAAAGAAAAAGAAAACCACAGTGTTGTAGGGAAAGCACAATACAAAAGTCAGGTTGACAGAAGTGGTATCAGAGAAAGAGCACAATAAAAAGAGTATCAAAGATTAGGTCTAAGAGAATAACAAATTCACCTTTGAGAAAAAAAACACTGAAAGAACCCTAAAACAGCCTGAGGTTCATTTGTATGTGAATTAAATTGTTTGCATGCAACCATGTTGTTGATCTGGTTCTGCTCTAGAATGCTTTTAAAATTGGGTAGCATGTTGGGAAAAGAAATTTCTCAGACTTAAGTTTTAAAGATGAACCTGGCAGGGTGGCACCAGGAAACAGCCTTTAAGACTCATTATGTGAGCTCAGAGTACAAGAAATTGTCCATAGATTTCTCATTTTCTAGCAGGAGAACACATCAGGCTTTCTGTATTGAGGCACTCCCCTAGTTTGCTTGAAATCTAATAAAGTAACTTTTGCTCATAAAGATGTAATCTTTTCTAATTCAAACTCAAACTTATTGTCAGCATATGTGGACCCAATGTTTTATAGTGCTCCTCACTTATCTCAGTTGATTTTAAGGTTCTAACTACAAAATGAGTTTGAGTCTTGGCTGTGTGACATTAGGTTAGTTGCTTCAACTCTCAACAAGTTTCAGTTGCCTCATGGCTTGTAACAAGTACAAAATAAATACAAAAACTTTGAACAAAGTGTTGTTTTCACATATTACCATCCTGCTGCAAATAGACTAAAATGATAGTACAGAATAATGAGAATAATTTGAAGCATGTGGCCGAAATTTGGCTATAAGATATGCCAGTTTTTCCATCACTCTCTGACTAATGTACATATTTTCAACACTCAGATGAGAATCCATGGATGAAGAAAGTTGACTTTCACTATATGGATTTGTGACTGCATTGTTCAAAGGTCAACTTTAATGCATTTGAAATTAGAAGTCTGCTCCTAACTCAGACTTACAGAACCAGAAACTCTGGGAGCATAACACAATAATCTAGGTTTTAACAATCGCTCCAGGTGATTCTGATGAATGCTAGCATTTGAGAACCACTGTCCTTGGTATTATAAAACAAATTCTAAGTGGGTTCATGACAACATGATGTATTAATTAGACCAGTTAGATTCAGGAAGCTTATGTCCTGTAGAGGTATACCTCTCAGAGAGACCTTAACATTAGCAAGTGTACTTCCTTTAAAACATCATTAGTATCATTTGATGACTTTATGGAGCTCTCCTATAGAGAGGGAAACAATACTCTTTCTAGTCTGCCACCATTACCGAATTGAAATAACCTGGTATATTTATACTTGTTTGTATCACCAGAGGATAACTTCAAACAAAGGATGGCTGGCTCATTTCAGGTTTAAACGCATTAGCTGAGTGGTAAGGAAGTTCAAATGGCACAGTAGGCTCTATGGTTCCATCTTAAGTACTATTCCTTTGGAGTTTCTGTCACTGTTTTCAACCTTTTGAGCTTCTGTAAATGTATTTGGCATTCAATTAAATTGAGATTAATCCAAAGCAAATGCTTCTGTAGTAAATAACTGCATTGTTGAAACCCTACCATCCTAAGTACTAAATTATAAGTACATAGACACAAATAAATCCATAAATATCAATTATTTAAAATGATTAAAAATGCATAGTTTTATATAATTCATTTGAAAAATACAAATGCCAATGAGCTCTTAATAATGAGCTAAAATGACTAGTTTTCTCTTTATGGCAATATAAAATCACTTCTATAAGCTTAGGACCTAGAATTTCAAAGAGCCACAATCTCCAGTTGCTAGGAAAAATTCAACATTTTACCCAAGCCTTCAATTCTCCATTTCATTGACTGTTCTCCCACCTAAGATTTTAAGTGTCCAGAGAAAGAGACCAGCAGAACTTCTTTGTTCTGTAATCTTGAAGGGAGGGAGTATGGAACATAAAAGCACTTTGACAAATCTAAATCATAAAGGGTGAATATAGTAATGGTTAATATTGTGTTGTTATTGACCAAGTGGGATAGAGCCAGGGCACTTACCTACTAGACACAGGATTTCAGCCAGGCCCAATTGTTGTTTTTCTATGACAACATAATTGATAGAGGCTCTTAAAGGGGAATCAGGTGACTAAACTACCCAATTGATGGCATGTGAACCAACACTCATCATCTAATGTAGCAATAACCTGTAAATATTTAAAAAATGCCTCAACAATGATTGCTTGACATAATCATATGCTTCATAGTCCCAAGAGTTAAATTGACTCATCTCCTATCATACAAGGTCCATCTCAGTGTCCTTCTTCTCCCTTCATTTGAACCTTGGCCTCTTTGGGTAATTCTGACCAGCCATTAGTCGTTAATGAGAATTACACTGGTAGGGAAATCAGGTTACAGATCCATAGAAGGAATACCTGTGTGAAACTCTCATTGACATGTTGGTCTCCTTTAAATAGACCATAAAGTCCCCAAAGGCACAACTATGCCTCAGCCATCTTTGTATCTCTTGCACATATTAAAGTGATTAGGAGAAAGAACTTGAAATGCCTAAATTCAAATTCTTACTCCAATCTTTACTAGCTTAGGAATACAACAATGAATAAGGCACAGTACCTTTCCACTCTAAGTTACATTTCCTCACTAGGAAAACTGAACTTATAATAACTTCCTCATTGGATTATTGTGAGAATTAAATGAGAATTTATTTAAAGCACTTAGCCAAAGATTCCCATAGTGTGAAGTGAATGTTAGCTATCATTATTTTTATTATTATAATAGGTGCTAAACAAATGAATAAATGAAGGAATTGGTATGTGGGAGATGAATCTGACATCTGTGTTTTATTCCACATCTAAAATTCTATAATTCTATTTAGTTACCAGAGAAGTTCATATCTGAAAACTTCTTATCTGAAAACATTTCAGCAGTGCTATTTATTTGTGTGTTTTAGATGCAATATAATATAGAAGAAAGTGCATAGGCCTAGAAGCCAGAGAACCAAAATTGAGATATTTCTTTACCTACTACTTAGAAAACTCATACATACCTACATTCATTCTACCTTATGTCAAGCACTGTGCTAAGCTTAGGAATGTCAAAGTGTGGGCCCCCCTTTCCTCAAAATGGAAAAGATACACTTACTACAGCATGTCAGGGAAGCACAAAAGTGACTTCTTTTTCACATGTCAAGTATGGTTTCAGAGAAGCTGAAATGTCCATGAGGGTGGGAAAAGGGTTACATTCATCTCCGTATTCCCAGGATCTTCCAGAGTTTCAAAGTATAGTAAGTAGCAGTTGACAAATATTTGTTGAATAAATGAACCATCATTTCTGTCAATCTGTGAGTGATGGTTAGGAGTCCAGTAAGACAAGAATAAGGGATCTCTAAGCAGAAAGAATGGCACTTACAAAGGCATACACAAATTGGGGGACACAAATGTGTGTGGCGATGGTGCTGTTGGGAGGGCAGGCTACAGTACAGTTTGAACAAGGCGGAAGCTATGAAAACCTTGTGTGAACTGAAAGCTCTGTACAGCTTCATATCATAGTGGTGATCTCCCACCCTCACCCTCACCTCTTTGGCATCCCACATAGTTCTAGATGGGCTCCTCATTCAAGCTTTCACTAGCTCCCGACTGTTACATGTTCTAATTCTCTTGTCCTCCTCTCTTTCTGAAAATATTTTAGAGAATCGTTAAAGAATAAAGGTATATAATACTTGCCTTCATTATTCCTTCTATTAAACAAAGGAAATATAATACTTTGTAAAGAATAAAATTATCAGTGTAGGCCCACTGACCACTTTGCCACCAACATTTCTATTTGTCTTGCTTTTTAATCCACATCATCACATTAGTACTTCATACCACTCATTTTAAAGATTTCTATTTTTAAATTGTCATTTTGAGAAGGAATATTTCTTCACTGAAGATATATATTTTTACTTAGCTTTATGAAGGCCTTTTGCATTGAAATGCTCATTTAAGAAAACCTGAAAAATTCGGAACATTTGGAAAACTCATGTTCATTACAAACACTTGGAAAATTCAGAGAACAATTTGTGAGTGGAGATTTTATCAGAGAATTTTCATTACATGTAATTTCCAGGTTATTGCCATAATGAAGAACAAAATTTATAATTAAAAGATTTCCTTATACATTGTACCCAGATACCATCCTTACAGAATTTCCAACACTTCCACACACTTCCTGACTTCTGGCTATGCCAGCTCCAACCATAGTTAGTTTCCAATGCCAAAATTCACCTAAAGGTTTTCATTGTAATTGATTTTGCACCAGTTGGTGGTCTCTCAAGACAGTTATTTTTTCCTTGCCACAGCATGTAAAACTTGGGTTCTAATTTTGTTTTTCTCTTTCACTAAATGAAAATATGTCTTCAAATATTTTAAGAAAGATGTTTTAATTTAAATTATTTTATTGTTGTTCAGTTACAGTTGTCTGTATTTTCTCCCCTCCCCTCCCCCCATCCCCTCCAAACCCACCTCCCTCCCTTGCTTCTACCCTTCCCCTTGGTTTTGTCCACGTGTCCTTTATCATAGTTCCTGAAAACCCTTCTCCCCACTGTCCCCTTCCCCGTTCCCTCTGGCTATTGTTAGATTGTTCTTAATTTCAATGGCTCTGATTATATTTTGTTTGCTTTTTTCTTTTGTTGATTATGTTCCAGTTAAAGGTGAGATCATATGGTATGAGTCCCTCACCACCTGGCTTATTTCACTTAGCATAATGCTCTCCAGTTACATTTCTCCTGACAATGCATGATGAGAATATCTTATCATACCTTCACATAGAAGAAAAGTTGATTGAGGATAAAATTATCAAAGAACATTTTTTATTCCCTTGAAATTTCAAAAATGTTGAATCACTGTTTCTGGCACTTAGTTTTGTGCAAGATCAATATGAGGACAACCTCGGTACAGTTCTCTCTCACATGATCAAGTCTTTCTTATCTGGGTGCTTGAAAAAGATCTTTATTCTTATAATTCAAAATACTCTCCAAGATTGTGGTCTCTTTTTGACTAGATTTTAGGCAGTTATGTTTGCTCTCAAAACTGTTCCTACTCAAGCCTATACTTTAGGATTATCTTTGAACAAAGCTTACTTATGTTTAAATTGTCTTAGTTTCTTTTTTATGAAACTCTGTCTTTTGGGAGAGATCTATGTGCCCCAATCTCTGAATTTAGAATCAATTTTATCAGCTTTAATCCTTTGTTCTTGACTTTTCAATCATGGGAAAGTTTGAAATATTTGCTATCTATATTATGTTCAAAATTCTTTGCAGTGTCAATTCTGTGTGTTAGGGATCCTAATGCAGATTTTAATTCTGTAATCACAATTTTGACTTCTTCAGAATCTCTCTTATTTCACCCTATCCCTTTGGATCTGGCCTGTAGGCTTTCATCTCAAAATGCTTGCTCCTTAAATTTATCTTTTCTTTTCTTTAGAGTTTTTCATGCAGCTTAATGAAAACCTCAAACAATTTTGAAAATTTTATTCTGTTTTTATAACAAATCATATCTAGTTGATTAGAGTGACAAAAAACTATAGCTCTCTGGTCAGTTAAAAAAACATATCTCTTCAAAAGAGATGGCAGCCCAGTTTTCTTGTTGACACAAAATATTGATTATTGAACCAGGGACAGGAAAAACAAAGGTTGTTCATTCTACTCTCAGTAGAGCCAGCATAAGTGCCAAACTGAAAGGATCTTCTGCTCAGTTCTATGGGTTAATATACAGTGTAATTTTTCTCCCAGAACTATCAATCCCCTATTTGCTAGATCATAAACATATTTCTTTTTCTGTATTGCCAGAGGTGTTTTAGAAGGAAGCTCAAATAAGGATTACTATCAAGGCTATTTTAAACTTGGAAATCTTCACTACAATGACTATTTGGTTTTAAAAATAATTTCATATAATTAATTATTGTTAAAAATGCAACAAATGAATACTCTTTTATAAGGACACTTTCATTTTCTTAAAGTGGCCCAAACACTTCATAGAATTATCCTGTTATTTTTAAGACCTGAAATTTCAACCTAACTTTGTGCTAGTTTGTTTTAACACCCTAAAATATATTTAGGATAGTCCACCTTGACATACTGAATGCTGAACATTTTATGCTTGGACAAAGAGTGATCTGCAGGTCTTTCACCAAGCACAGTCAATGTGCTCGAGCATGGGTTACCAAAAATGCTGGGGAAATTTTTTTCTATTTATTGTTATAGCTCAAATCCTTGTGTCTCTGGTAGGCTTTAAGTGACATAAATATGTATTTCCATCTGCACATCCTTGTCAGGAATAGTTCTGCTGGGAGGTGTTATGCCACCCAAATACTTCCAGAATAGAGTCTGTTAATCCTGCTACCACTATAGAAATTCAGAGAAAAAGTCTACTCAGGCCACTACTACAGCTGCTATGGCAGGAAATGTTCCAGCAACCATACCCTGGCTACCCTGGCTACCAAAAAGAAGCATAAGAAAGTTGAATTTCCTTCAGATGAAGAGGGATGTAGAGAGCTGATCCAAGTCTATTACTTTTTAAAAGTATATTTTATCGATTATGCTATTATAGTTGTCCCATTATTTTCTCTCCTTTATTCCCTTCTGCCCTGCACCCCCACTTCCACCAGCATTCCGTCCCCCCCAACTTAGTTTTTATCCATGAATAGTCCATGTAAGTTCTTTGGCTTTTCCATTTCCTACACAATTCTTAATCTCCACCTATTTTGTACCTATCATTTATGCCTCTTATTCCCTGTACCTTTCCCCCATTCTCACCCCTCCTCATCCCCACTGATAACCCTTCATGTGATCTCCTGTTCCTGTTCTAGTGGTTTGCTTAGTTTTCTTCTTCTTTTTTTTTTTTTAGGTTCAGTTGTTCATAGTTGAGTTTATTGTCATTTTACTGTTTGTAGTTTTCTTCTTCTTCTTTTTCTTAGATAAGTCCCTTTAACATTTCATATAATAAGGGCTTGGTGATGATGAACTCCTTTAACGTGACCTTATCTGGGAAGCACTTTATCTGTTATTCCATTCCAAATAATAGCTTTGCTGCATAGAGTAATCTTGGGTGTAGGTCCTTGCCTTTCATGACTGCATACTTTCTTCCAGCCCTATTCTTGCCTGTAAGGTTTCTTTTGAGAACTCAGCTGATAGTCTTATGGGAACTCCTTGGTAGGTAACTGTCTCCTGTTCTCTTGCTACTTTTAGGATTCTCTCCTCTTTTATCTTGGGTAATGTAATTATGATGTGCCTTGGGTGTGTGCCTCTTTGGGTCGAATTTCTTTGGGACTCTCTGAGCTTCCTGGACTTCCTGAAAGTCTATTTTCTTTGCCAGATTGGGGAAGTTCTCCTTCATTATTTGTTCAAATAAATTTTCAATTTTTTTGCTCTTTGTGTTATGACTTTTCAAGGCCAGATAGATTCATGAGATTCCAGCAGACAGAATATTCATGGATCTGTTGGGATGTCTGACATGCCTTTATTCAAGGGTGGGTGATCCACATATGCTGCAAGCTGCATGTCCCACTGCATGTCACCTGTCCCTCACTGGAAAATCCTCTACTCCCTTATATGCTATATGCACCCAAAACCAGCAGGGTGCCAAGAGATTATACAATAGAGCTTCATTCTATGCATGTGGGCCCACTCAAGGCTATGGGAACCATTTATCAGATCCAGTCTCAGGGCTATAGGAACACAGCTTATCTTAGTTCCCTAGACATCTGGGTGAGGAAGCCAGACTGCCTCTGTTTACATTATACTCTTCCTCTTCTCATTCAGGCACGCCGATGATTCAGATGTTGGAACATTTAAAGTTGTCCCAGAGGTTCCTAAGCCTTGCCTCATTTTTTTGAATTCTTGTTTCTTCATTCTCTTCTGGTTGAATGGTTATTTCTTCCTTCTGTACCAAATTGTTGATTTGAGTCCTGGTTTCCTTCCCTTCACTCTTGGTTCCCTGTATACTTTTCTTCATTTCACTTTGCATAGCCTTCACTTCTTCCTCCATTTTGTGACCATACTCAACCATTTCTGTGAGCATCCTGATCACCAGTGTTTTGAACTCTGCATCTGATAGATTGCCTATCATCTCATTGCTTAGCTATTTTTCTGGAGTTTTAATCTGTTCTTTCATTTGGGCCACATCTCTTTGTCTTGGTGCACCTGCTACTTTGTAAGGGATGAAGCCTTAAGTATTTGCCAGGGCACAATAACCATGTTCTCTGCATTGTGGTGCTGTATGTGTGGGAGGGATCTGAGAGGGAACAATGCCCCTTGCTCAGCTCTTGGCCAGCTTTCAGTCATTTCCCCAGCTATCCACAAGCAAACTGGGCTCTTCTGGTACTGATTGCTGGGTGCGTGGGTTTGGATACATCCCAGGACCTCATGGTTCTCTCTAATGAATTCTCCTATGTGGCTGGGAGTTTCTCTTACCACCACAACCCCAATGGATTTTTATAGCCTGAGGTTTTGAGGCTTTCTTTTCTGGTGCTGGAATTCTTGGTTGCAGGGTCTGTCTCACTCCCCTAGTCTATTACTAAAAGCAGTCTATTAATAAGCCCAGTCTAAATTTAGCTTATTATAAATCTTCATTAGTAAAAATGGGGGAAATAGCAAGGCCACCTTATGTATCTACATACCTGTATACACACACACAGTGGATACCTATACTGCCATATTAACTATGTACATTATAAAATTCATAAAATTAGCTGCATTAGCATTTAAAAAGAATAACTGTAAATAGATGCTCTAACCCTATTAAATATATTTGTACCTCCATCGGGTGTATGTACGTATGCCACTTTGAAGGCCATTGGGCTAAAATCCCACCAGCTGTGCCACTAGGAAAATGGATCTTAAACTACCGGTTGATCCTTGATAGGTTCCACAATATAGTGGGCACACACAATGGGCAAACTGGAATTGTGAATAAGCATGTGATTTACTTCTCCACACACTCTCTCCTGTTACTTCTTGTCCTTCCTTACAGTGTGGCTTGATTTGTGGCATCTCTAAGTCCTCTGTAGAGATTGTGTCCTGTGCTACATTTAGACAGGCATTTCATGGATGACAACCACCTGTCAAGGCCTAGAAGCTGGCAGGAAACCTCCAAAGTCTGCCAGTGTCCTCATGACACCAAGGCAAGACCCAGCTAAATAAACCCCTATCTAGTCATCAGTCATCTAACAAATGTTTTTCTATAAGAATTTATTGATCTACAAACACAGAATGAGTGTTCTCAACTGCTTAATTCCATGTAGTACAGGAGATCACATAATTTCTCATGAACCTAGTTATGGAAAAAATATTCCTAGAAAGGCAGTAAATATGGATAAAAACTTTCTGCCTCTCATGACAGAGAAAGACTATCTTTTCAGATATAGAAAACTGGAGGTGTGAATCAAAGCTCTTTTCAAATTTATCAAAATATGATATATTGTTTTATTGGTAAAACCTAGAATTGGCCAGAGAACAGCAGGAAACCTTCTCCTAATCACTGCTAATGTGAATATAATTGATATGATATTCCTGGAAGACAGTTAGTAAATTATATTAAGAGCTTTAGAAATTTGGCCATTAACTCAATATGTCCTTTCCTATAAATTTAACCTAAAATAGAAAATAAATATGGGAAAATTTCATGGAAATAATCTTTAAGGGTATTTATAATAGCAAAATTTAGAAACAATCTACATTTTAATTGAATGGAGGAACTGTTAAATAATTTATGATACAGCATGCAAGAAATACTATTCATTCTTTGGTTTCTTGTTAATTAAGTACCTCACCATGTCCAGGCACTCTTTAGCAACTAATTAATAAGACAAAGCTTTTCATAAAGGTGATATTTTAGTCAAGGATAGAAGAGACATGTATTCCATAAGCAAGTAAACAAACACATGAAGAAAAATTTCAGAAAGCTGAAAAGCACCGTGAAGACAATGAAACAGTGATGTAAAGGAAGAGGCTGATGATGAGGGTTTTAGACTACTTTATATAAGGATTTCTCAACCTTGGCACCATTGACATTTGAAGCCATATTCTCTTTTTGGTGTGGTGGAGGGGCTCCTGTGCATTGTAGGATGCTTAACAGCATCCCCAGCCTCTACTCACTAATTTTACCCATCCCAGTTATGACAATAAAAAATGTCTCCAGCCATTGCCAACTGTACTGTGGGGGCAAAGTCTGCCCTACTTGATAACTACTGCTTTTGATTTAAAGGGAAAGTTTCTCTGAGAAAGCGAAATTTGAGCTGAGGACTGAGTATGTCTTTTAATAAACTTTAGGATGTAGGAAATGCTTGTGATACAATAATAAAATAAAATATATTACATTCAATGAAATCCTAATATTGCTTTTCTTTTTAAAGCTTTATCTAAACAAATATTATAGCATAATGGTTAGCAGTGTGAACCTGACACCAGGATGTCTTAGTTAAAGTCCCAGTTCCGTATCCAAGATGGCAGAGGAGAATGATTAGAAGTTACACTAACCTCCTCCGAGGACCAATGTAGTATTACAACTAACTTGTGGAGAAATCACCTGGAACAAACAACTGAACAATAGCAAGAGATAAACCTTATAACCACAGACAGAAGAAACAGCTTCAGCACAATGTGCCTGGTAGGGACTGTGGTGGAGACCAGAGAGGGCTGGTTGGGCTCCCACAGGCAGCATGTGAGGAACTGGAGGGATATTTAAACAGCTGGTTGGATCTGCCTGAGAAGTGTGGGGTCTAAACCCTAAGCTTGGATCCCCAGCCTAGAACACTAGAGCCCAAAAAGTACACAGATAACATCCAGTGGCAAAAAGCAGCAGGATTGTTCAATGTCAGAGATGGAAGGCTGGAGAGGCAAAAGAATGTTTAAAGAGGCAATGCACAAATTTTCATTTGCAGTTACTTTCCTTGGGCTCTGGCAAAGGTGGGGGGCAGAGTGGACCAGAGATGCTTGAGGGGAAACCAGAGACAGAGGCTTTGAGGAGGGAACTGAGATCCAGTGCTAAGTCATCCCCCATACAGCAGCAGCCATTCTGCTCAGGCAGACCACTCCCCTCCAAATGGCAGCAACCTGAGGGAAAAAAACAGCTCCAGCCCCAGGAGGGATTCTGCCATGCCTTGTGGTGCTTAAGCCTGATTACTAATTGCCGAGTGACTAAATTAACAACTGAAGGAGTCAGCCACAGACCTTAGATCCCTGAAAATCTCAAACAGGCTGCTGAAGGTCAGATGGGGTCACCATCTGACATCACCAAAGGCAGATCCAGAAAGAAAAAACAGTGGTAAATATTAGAAGATACCGAGACAAAATCCATAGTGATCTTCTCCATGATTTTTGATATTTTCTTTCCTGTATAGCTCTTTAACATTCATTCCTTCAGGTTTGGTGTCCTTCAAGTTTGTGCATATTAAGTCATTAGATTTTATACTACAGCTTATTTTAATTCGTATATTTTACTACTCCCTTCTCTTATTCCATTTTACCTTCTTCTTTTCTTTTATTATTTTCATTTAAAATTTTGTTTTCTCTCTTCTACACCTTGTTTCTATTCAGCACTCTCACTATTTCTTCCTTCTCTACCCTCTCAAAACCAATGTTCTTGTCACTGGTCATCTCACATTCGTTTTCCCACTCTTAGAATATCCATGTTCTTTCTCCATCTTTAGCAATATTTGCTTCTTGGTTGTGGATAGGGCAGTTGTTTTTGCATTTTTTTCACTTGTATCTTTAGGTCTTTACTAATTTTATATCTCAAATCTCAAATTTTACCGTTCCCTCTCCTACTCTTTTTTCATCTCAAATTTTAATTTTTCCCTGTCTTAGCTTGTTTATTATTTTATTTTATTTTATTTCATCCTATTTTTCCCTTTCCCTTTCCTTTTCATGTCAAATTTTAATTTTCCCTGTTTTAGCCTGATTTTCATTCTCCACCTTAGTATTCTCTCTCTCTATCACCTCAAAATCACTTCCCTTTCCTCTAGACATTTCTTGAGATTTTCTTTCTTTCTTCCCTCTTATTTCCATCCCACCTATATTAATTTTAGCTCATTTGTTGTTGACAGCGCTGAGGTGGATCTTTCTCTCCAATTTGGTTCCTATTTTTCATTGTTTATTTACTTATTTTTCCTTTTTCTTTCTTTCTTTCACTTTATTTTATCATATTTAATTTCTGTTTAAATCTAATACTATACAGTTCCCTTCTCTTACTCCATTTGCCTTCTTCATTCCCATTTTTATTATAATGTAAATTTCACTTTCTCTCTACACATTGCTCCAATACCCAAATCTTATTAGTGTTCCTCCCTCTACCCTCTCAAAATCATTGCTCTTACAGTAAGTCATCATATTTGCTCTCCTTTCTTATAATAGTATTAATCTCTTTACACCCTTATTAACACTGGTATATTTGCTCTTGATAGTGGCATTTCAGGTAAGAGTTATTTTAGTGGATGTGGGTTTGTTTCCTGGGCTTTGTGGTTTTGTTCTAGCAGCACCTATACAACAGCATACAAGACATTATTGGTGGAGTGACCCTCAGTCAACCAGGAGGGAAGGACCCACCAAAGAAAGACCCAACAACAATCAAAACCCAATTACATCCAGGGAGTCAACATAAACAGCATAAATGACATCCTGAAAGCATAAAGTTTAGGAGATTAAGGAGACTGAAACTCACAGGTCTCCTATCATAGAAGTTCACACCACAAACTCAGGGAGTCAAAACAGATCAATTAAATAAGCAGAAGCAAACAAGAAGAGTATTCCAAAAAATGGGCAGACAAAAAATAACCCCAAATCAAAAGGAAAGGAGGAATCCTCAGAAAGAGTGCTAAATGAAATAGAGGCATGTAAACTATCAGATATTGAATTAAAAAAATGGTTATAAGGGAGTTCAATGAGGTCAGTGAGAATTATAAAAAACTACAGGGAACCTACAAAGAACTTACTCCAAACTACATCAGTATGAAAAAGGACATAGAAACTATCAACTAGAGCCAGGAGGAAATCAACAATACAATTTCTGAAATGAAGAACACAGTACAAAGAATCAAAAACAGACTAGATGAGACAGAGGATCAAATTAGCAAACTGGAGGACAAGGTAGAAAAGAAGTCCCAGAAACAGCAATAAAAGGGATAAAAAAGATTCAAAATGGAGGCCCCGCAGGTAGGAGAAGTGCGCGCCCCTC
>CM052544.1:57432947-57485621 GCA_028533065.1 Trachops cirrhosus | reverse complement strand
GCTTGGTGATGATGAACTCCTTTAACTTGACCTTATCTGGGAAGAACTTTATCTGCCCTTCCATTCTAAATAAAAGCTTTGCTGGAGAGAGCAATCTTAGATGCAGGTCCTTGCCTTTCATGACTTGGAATACTTCTTTCCAGTCCCTTCTTGCCTGTAAGGTCTCTTTTGAGAAATCAGCTGACAGTATTATGGGAACTCCTTTGTAGGTAACTGTTTCCTTATCTCTTGCTGTTTCTAGGATTCTCTCTTTATTTTTAATCTTAGGTAATGTAATTATGATGTGCCTTGGTGTGTACTTTCTTGGGTCCAACTTCTTTGGGACTCTCTGAGCTTCCTGGACTTCCGGGAAGTCTATTTCCTTTGCCAGATTGGGGAAATTCTCCTTTATTATTTGTTCAAATAACTTTTCCACTTATTGCTCTTCCTCTTCCCTTCTGATACCCCTATAATTCATATGTTGGAATGTTTAAAGATGTCCTGGAGGTTCCTAAACCTCTCCTCATTTTTTTTAATTCTTGTTTCTTCATTCTTTTCTGTTTGGTTGTTTCTTTCTTCCTTCCTTCTGGTCCACTCCATTGATTTGAATCCCAGTTTTATTCCCATCACTACTGGTTCCCTGTGCATTTTCCTTCATTTCACTTAGCATAGACTTCACTTTTTCATCTAATTTGCGACCAAATTCAACCAATTCTGTGAGCATCCTGATCACCAGTGCTTTGAACTGTGCATCTGATAGGTTGGCTATCTCTTGATTGCTTAGCTGTATTTGCTGTGGAGCTGTGATCTGTTCTGCCATTTGGGCCATTTTTTCTGTCTTGTCCTGCCTGTTACATTGAGGGGAGAAGCCTCAGGAGTTCACCAGGGTGGGGCAACCCAGTCACTGTGTTGTGACACTATATGTGGGGGCGGGATCCAAGAGGGAAGGATGGCTGTGCTCCACTCTCTGTCAGATTTCAGTTTCCTCTGCCACTTCCCCCAAGCAAACTGGGCCTTTCTGGTGCTGATTTCCATGTGGGTGGGCTTGTGTACATTCTAGGACCCTGTGGGTCTCTCCAACAAACTCTCCTGTGAGGCTGGGAGCCTCTCCCTGTGCCTCAACACCCACAGCTGTTTTCAATCAATATTTTGAGGCTTTATTTCCTGGTGCTGGGACCCTGGGTTATGCAGTCTGTCTCACTCCCCAGTTTCTCCTGGTTTATCTGCCTGTGAACGATGGACTACCTGGTCAGACAGCCATCTTGCATGCAGTTCCTCGCTTCACAATCGCCACCTTGCTGGGTCTGCCCGTGGCCACCCCATGCCCAGGATCTGTCAGCTGCAGCCTGCACGCCTGGTGCCACCACTTTTTGTGTGGCGACCGCTCTCTACCTGGCTGCCTGACTACACCCTGCCTACCGGTCTGGATGAATGTGTCTATCTTAACTCCTTGGTTGTAGGATTTCCATACAGTTCAATTTTCTGTCAGTTCTGGTTGTTATTTTGCTTCTAAATTGTTGTTGTCCTTATTTTGGTTGTACAAGGAGGCACAGTGTCTCTACCTATTCCTCCATCCTGGCTGGAAGTCTCTTTTTTTTTATTCTGTTGAAGTTGTCACTGAGTTCATCTGCTTTTCCCCTAAGTTGGCTGAGCACCCTTATAAACCAGTGTTTTGAACTCTGTATCTAGTAGATTGCTTGTCTCCATTCTGTTTAGTTCTTTTTCTGAAGATTTGTTCTGTCCTTTAATTTGGGACATGTTTCTATGTTGCCTTATTTTGGCAGCCTCCCTGTATTTGTTTCTATTTATTAAGAAGAGCTGCTGTGACAACCTGGCTTGGTAGATTGGCATCATGTAACAAGTTTCCTATAGGGTCCATTGGCATAGGCTCCCCTCTTACCCAAGCTGGGTACTTAAGATGGGCCTTTCATGTGAGCTGAGTACACACTCCTCTTATAGTTGAGCTTTGGTTGCTGTTTGCAGGTCAATGAAAGGGCTTAACCCAGGCCAATTAGCTGCAAGGGCTGTCTATGACCATAACCACTAACCAACCACTGTGGACTATCAGTTATGCAGGGGCCCACTCCACAGAGCAGGAGTTACTTCAGCAGTGCTCTTATGGCTGCTGAGTATGCCCCTTGAGCGTGTCACTTGAGGTGGTTGGGTGGTGGTACTCCAACATGGTCTGTTGCTGTCCACTGGATGTGCAGGTTCTGCAGCTTCCTGGGAAGTGTAGACCCTAGTTAGCCACCACCTGTGTTCCGTCTGGGGCCATCTGGCATAAGTTACAAAGTGATATGCAGATGGCTGCTACTTTGCTGGGTTTGGAGGTGCCCAAGCAAGGCCAAGCTATGAACTAAGGCCAGCTGCTGCTAGTGCTGGGTCTGGGGCCACTTAGCAAGAGGTATAGGGTTTGCTGAGGCCAGATACTACTTGTGTGAGAAGATTTAGGAAAACCTGAAGCATGAAACAAGACAAGCCATTGGTATGGAAAAGCCACTGGAAGCAACTTGGGTAATCCTGAAACATGAGTGAGGCACAGCCTCAGGAAATCATCAGGGTGTAGCTAACAATGTGAGCCAGGTTGATGAAGTCTCAGATATAGCACATGCCTGTCAGACCTGTGGCGGGGGGGGCGGTGCTCAGAAAAGGAACTATGGGCTCTGCCCACAGTTCTGTCTGGGAGAAAGCTGTCCCCTCAGCACATCCCCTGATGCCATACACTTCAGGTCCTCCCCATATGCTTCTGGTGCCTTTCAAGCCACTGCCTTGTGCTGGAGCTCAGAGGGAGAGGGTCTGAGTAAGTCCCTGCATGAATTTTAAAAGAAACTTCCTGAGAATCCAGCAGTTTCTATCTTCCACAATCTCATTCCCCTCTGGTTTTCACAGTAAAAAGTTGTGGACACTTACCCTCCTGGCATTGGGACCCTGGCCTGGGGGACTTGTTGTGAGGCTGGGACTGCTTATTCCTAAGATTTCCCTTTGATTTTTATCTGCCACACATTGGTGTGGGACCAGCTTGCTCTGCATCTCTGCCCCTCCTATCAGTCTCAATGTGGTTTCTTCTTTACTTCTGTCATTGTAGGATTTTCATTCAGCTCAATTTCTGATAGTTCTGAATGATGGTTGTTCTGTAGTTCAGTTGTAATTTTGATGTGGCTGTGTGAGGAGGTGAGCCATGTTTACCTAAGCCACCATCTTCGGTTTTGCTTTTTCTAATGAGTAATATAATTAGAAAAACATTGCTGAAAATATCATTTGGATTACAGTTTAGAAGATGTCTTGGGGAGGATTGTCACAATAGTTGAGACCAATGTGACTACTGATACATTTCAGATTTGAGAACACTAATGACTAAACCTGAGTGGTAATTTTGGGAATAAAAGAGCAGAGATGGACTTGTGAGATAATTAGAAGAAAGTATAAATAAGAATTTCTAAATAGCTGGATGGATGGATCAATGGAGCAAATAAAAATATTTTTAAGCTTTGGAAACTTGGAAAATAAAAAGAAATTGAATTGTGAATTCTTCAACAATATAGAGTTACCTAGTTAGCGGAAAAGAATGAATGGTTTAGTAGAAAGAGACATAGTAAATGCTAATGATTTGGTTAGTAAGTCAAATAAAATATCCAATAGTCTATTGCAAGTTTGAGACTACTATTTGTGATAACTATAGACCTCCTGAGAACCAAGACTATTTTGTTATTATTTCATATTATATGTTATTGATTATGCCATTACAGTTGCCCCAATCTTTCCCCCTTTGCTTCCCTCCACCCAGCTGCACTCCCCACCCCAACTCCATAAAATTCCTCACACCTAGCACAGGGTCAGGCATACAGCTTACGCTCAGTAAATGTGGCCTGTCTGGGTGACTGACTGACTGCATATATTTGGGGGCCAACATCACAAAGAAAATAATTAAGTTATAAGTATGGACAAATACAATCTTCAATGGTAGGGTACAAATAAAGAGATTATTATAAGAGGACAAAGTCTTGAGAAATAAATATATTGAAGAACTAGAGGGGAAAAAACAAGCCAATAATAGAGACAAGTCAGGTTAGTCAAAGAATTAAACCAAAAGAGACAAAAAAAAAAAGGGGGGGAAGGGAACGGAAGGGGTAAACAAGAGTAGAATCAGAGGAGCTAGGGAAGAGAGAAATTAAGATGCTATTCTTAATTTGAATGTGAGTGTTTGTGTGGTGTGTGTATAGATACATACATGAACATAAATATATACACTCAGTGAACATATGAATGAAAAAATTACAAAGTCACATTTATTGAGCAAAACCAGAAATCATTAAAATATTTCCTTAATAACTTAAAGTAAATAAATTAATTATTTTTGTCACATTGGTTTATTTATTGCATGTGGCTACTCAATAAATATTAATTGAATAAAATTAATAGGATTTGCACAATGGTAATAAAAATTAATTAACTGTCTTTTCAGATATTTAAGTTTATGCCCATTGGTTCTACAATTACTTCTAACCCAAACATGAATTTTCTATTTCACTGACTTTCAAGATACACTTAATTTTCTTCCCTAAGAAATACAGTTGAGCTTCTGATTTTTGCCCAGACACTGGGGATTTTCTCTGTTAAAAATTATGCTCTCTACATTAATGTTAAGACCTATCTATAACATCCCAAATATAGTTTCACGTGTTCCTTATTTAATTCCAAAATAGTTTTCTCTGCAGAAGATGCAATACCACTTTTTATGTGCTTCTCCTTTTAGCTCATGCTACTTTATAATACTTTGGGCACCATGTTAAATAGCACATGAAAGAGGAAATCTGGGGAAATTATTGTTAGCATTCCATCTACAAAATGGAAAATTTCAGTAACATTCACCCAAAAACAGTGACTCACTTCAGATGTCAGAATTCTGGATTGAACAGACTGGGTTCTGATATGTGTGTTTGTCAGATGATTTGCTAATGAGCAACAGATAGTTCCTACTAGGAAATAAAAAAAAATAAAAAATATAAACAGAGGTATAGAATTAAAATAACTATGAATGGCAGTTTAAGTTCTCCATAAAATTCTTTCAATAAAAGCCCAGTATCTCCAAATGGTTGCTTAACGTAGCAAACTACTTAGATTCAAAATGCTATACTTAAAATTGTTGCAAAAAATAAGAAGAGAATCATGTACCACTTGGCTATATACTGTATTCTCTGCATGTCCTTATACATTTCAGTAAGCCCTCTCCAACTTTTTTTGTTACTGAATTTGTGCAAAAAGTAATTTGAATTCTATGCAGCCTATGTGTCATAATTTGAACTGATTGTTAATTAATTATGTAGGTAAAGAGCTGATGCAATCTCTATACTTATCAAGTTTCGCTACCTATCAGCTCTTTCTGAGCTGCTTATGGCTGCAAAGTAGAAAGTCTCTGTAACTGAAGGTCAGGATTCCTGGAGTGTGCAATACTGTTAGTCTTGCTTTTCTAGGACTCTTCCATGAGAGGCATGTCTGTAAATCTGTTGGCAAGGCTTCATTGTCGACAAGTGACACATCATGGGATTTAGGGTGAAGGTGGTTTTGCTGATGTTCAGTCTTACCAGCTAGGAAGAAGAGATAAAAGCTACAAACAAATCAAAGAAAATGTTGTGTAATACAAAAGACAATAAGAGCAAGGCTTTTTGAATCCACCAGACCTGGATTTAAATCCCAGTTCTACCATTTGCTAAAGAAGAATTTTGGACAACTTATAAAGTAAGCCTTTGTTATACTCATTCATCTGTTAACTGAGGATACCAATTCATACATTTCCCATCTGTTCAGGGAGGCTGGCAATATCTACCTCCCAAAGTTTTGTTAAATTAATTATACAGGGTGGGGCAACAGTAGGTTCATAGTTGTTCATATGGAAGATAATACAATAATTAATAAGCAATAACATAAGACTAAACCATGTGCTTTACATACTTATAACTATAAACTTATTTTTGCCCCACCCTGTAAAAGTGGTCACAAAGAGCTTGACATGTATGCATGCAACTGTGTGTGTATGCACATGTAAACAGTGGTTTGGTTTTGACCTGGGTGATTTGCCACATATGGGAAATTTAGTGACATGGGAAATGTCTACAGACATTTTTATTTGGCACAATCTAGGGTGATGGGTGCTACTGGCATATAGTAGGTAGAGGACAGGGATACTGCTAAATATCCCACAATCTTCCCATGACAAGGTGTTATCTGGCCCAAAATATCAACACTGCTCTAAAGTGCTCTGAGGCATAATTTAAATGGCTTTCTGTTTGTGGCATTAGCTGATTAGTGGACACTTTTGTATTCAAGTAAGAATAAATTAATTATTTTAGAGAAAGTAGAGAGCTTCCCAATCTGTTGAGCTAATTCTATTTGATATTATATGAATTACTATCAACAATAGTTGTTTTTCTGAATGCTGATTTCTGCCAATCCTTTTTATGGTGAGTCAAACTGAAATTAAGAGACACAAAGCCAGCAGCATAAGGAATAGGGAATACAAATTAAACATTGTTGAAAGCCAAGGCTTTTTGGAGACTCTGAAAGAAACAAAAATGGTCTAAGACAATGGTGTGTACCATACTGTTAGCTCCCACACCAGTTAGGATCCTTTGGAGAGCACCCAGCTCATGACTGATTTCTGAAAATACCTTGTACACAGATTAGTGGGTTGTTTTCTCTCCTTTCTCTACTCTCCAAAGCAGAAGACCCTGTGCCAGTGGTTCCCAAACTTGTCTGCATGTTGGAATCACCTGGGGAACTTTAAAATTCCCCAGGGACTGTTGAGTGGGGTGAAAGGGATGGGTTGCCTGAGCTTTTAAAAAATCCAAAGTTTTAAATGGTTTTCCAGGTGATTTTACTCTCAAGACTAGCCTGGAAATCACTGCCCTAGGAGGTAAGACCAAGTAAAGATTTCCATCTGCCCCAAACTAAAAAGCAGCTTTTAAAAGGATGATAAATATGGACCTAGCAAGAACATATTTCTTTCACTGAATAGTGTGAGCATGATAAAATCAAACCCAGTTGCCAACTGCATTATTTATTTCAGTCACTCAATGAGCATTATTGAATCAATCAGGCATTGGGCCATCAATGGAAATGCAATTCTCCAGAATTCATCTTCAACACTCCCCAAAAGTACCATCAAATCACCAGGACCATTGCTTGTTGAGCTCATAAGATGTCCCCAGGAGTCAGCCTAGTGATATGTTTGAGAATATCTTCTGTTAACTCCTTTCTTGATCTTAGGATTTTTTGTTTAGTGAGTGTAGGTAAGTAATAAATTGACTGTACTACTTCCCAGACTGGTTCCCTTTATAATATGACTTCATGATGTGCTTCTTTTTCAATACTGTAACTTTAGCAGTTATTTTTTACTAACCTGTTTGATGTTTGTGAAAGCCAGGAATGACACCATAATCACCACCATCTACCCAGTGCTCAGCCCACTGCTTGCTACATTGCAGACCTTCAAGCATTATATGGGAATGAATGACTAATACAGGAGTTTAAAATACATGAAGCACCTGGGCCTTCCCAGCCTCCTCTATGCCTATACAAACCACAATCTCAATCAAGAACTTTTCTAAAGGTTCCCCAAACACTTCTAATAATTGTTCCAGGTGATTATATGGAAATACAGCATGTGTCCAAAAATCACCCCACCCAAACCATATAGACTATACCCAGATAGGGACCTAACAAACACAAAAGCAAAGGAAAGGGTAGCAACTTACAGTCTCCAAGAGCAGAAGTAGAAATCAGCATGTAGACTATTTATTAATAACCACTATCTTTACACAGGGTTTGTAGAAACAAAGAAATAAAACAACTTAGTTGAGATTACAAACTGTTACTGTAAAGTACTGCCCAACACTGAAGATCCTTTGACTAATCCTCAGATCCATAAAACACTATGACAGTAACCTGACAACGTACTACAGGATTTGCTTGACCCACGTGAATGAATTCCTTGATTCTCTCCACTCATCATTAAAAAACCCACAGTAGAAATGTTACAAATTACTATGATAGATAAAATTTTCAATTTGTGTAAAATTTTATCATTATTATACTCTTTTATTCTTATTTGTATTTTCATTCAAAATTTCCTGCTCAAAAATACTTCATTTTTTCAATTTATTTAATTTTTTTCAGTTACAGTTTGCATTCATTATTAGTGTGTAATAGTTTCAAGTATGTACCATAGAGTTTAGACAATCATAAATTTTACAAAGTATTGCCCCCAATATTTACAGTACCCACCTGGCAGCATACATTGTTATGACAACATTATTGACTGTATTACCTATGTTGGACTTTACATCCCCAAGACTATTTTGTAGCCAATTCTTTTAAAAGACTTTATTCTTATAAAAGTCTAGAATGTGAAATTTTCTGCAAAGGTTCATTCTTAGACCATTAGATTGTATCAACTATAGTGAGTCTGTGTGTGTGGTTTTTTTTTTTTCATCTAGATACGCAACTCACAAATGAAAAACATACAGAAGAGAAACCCATTAATGCTATTGTTATAAATTCAGTATCTGAATTCAGTATCACAGATGGACCAACCAAGGAAACTTCCACTGAGAAAAAACTGTCAGAATCTACCGCATCACTGTCCTCCCTTGAAGAATGCCAGACAAAATTTTCTTACCTTCAAACTGATACTTCAGCTCATCAGAGAGATACTGATGGTATGTTTCACACAGTCAACTCATCTCTAAATAAAGCTCCCCAATCCCCAGCCCCTGTAAAATCATCACATATGCTGTGAGGGGTAAAAAGGCTTTATGAATATTAAACAGAAAAACTTTGATTTGAAAACCCTGGTGAATGATACATGTCAAGGTCACTTTGCAATTATGAGGTGTTTGGCAGATTGTTTGCTCTCAAAGCTGGAAATTGGAGGTAAAGTGTTTTAAAGAGCTGGGGTGAGGTGTAATCATTCTTACTGTGGGGCTATGAAGTGGGTAAAGAAAAATGACAGGCTTTCTTTTCTCAGATCTGGGACTGTTTAGGCAGAGGGGAATGGTATTGATACACTGGAAAGGTATAAATATAGACTATGTAAAATATCAAGATGCTTACATCAACAACCTATGAAAAGAGCTGGTTCTTCTAGGTAATACTTTCTAAGCATTCTGATCAGTGCAAACCTACAGCAAACCATCCCTGCATGTGACAAAAAGGTACATTCCATTTGCAAAGCCAATTTAAATTGACTTGAATGATCAGCATAATCAAGTTCAAAGTCATGACTCTGCACCAGAAAATATGAATTTTACTCAGGTTAACTGCACAGTGACCTCTACAGGAAACATAAACTGTTTAAGAATTTTGTAGTGTTTAATATTTACATTAAACAATACAAAAGTTTAAAGAAATCTAGAAGGAGTTTCTCAAAGGAATATGCAATAAGGTATAGTGTCTTTTATGTATTTAAATTCATGTTTACTTTTTGAAAATTAGGGAAAAAATTAAAATAAACTGTATAAGAAGATCTTTGGAATCACATCAGTTTAATTCATGGCTCTGAAAATATTAACTGTATAAGACTCTTTTATTTTTTGTTACCATCTCTGAATCTTAGTCCCTGAGTTATGTAATGGAACTAGTAACACCCAATAAGATGTTTTGAAGATCAAATGAAATAGCATGTATAAAGCAACCATATAGAGTCTGCCATATAATATTATTTGGTTTTTACTTTTTTATGATTATAGTTTTAGATAGTAAAAGAGAAGAAGATTCTTAATACATATTTTGTATGTAGTAACTTGTACAAATGTTGTGGATGCTTTAGACCAGACACAACTGCCTGCAGTCACCAAGAGATAATGTGAATAATGAAGTAAACTGAAAGTAAACAACAGGGATTGGTGAGGATTGTGGCAAATTGAAGAGCACTGCCTCTACTCAGTTCCAATTAATTATTGCCAGAGGAAATTGTAGGCCAAAAGCTGCCAGATAGAGAATGTTATATGAAATCTTTAAAATTTTAAGTGATGACCATAGTTTTATTTATTTGTTTATTTATTTATTTATTTAGTTAGTTAGTTAGTTAGTTTAGAAACAGGGAAGAAGGGAAGACCAGAGAGAGATGTCAGTTTGTTGTTCCACTTATGCATTCATCAGTTGATTTTGCATGTGCCCTGACCATAGATGGAACCCAAAACCTTGGCAGATCAGGGTAATACTCTAACCAACTAAACTATCTGGTCAGGGCCTAGTTCTGTTGTATTTCTTTTATGAACTTCCAAACACCTCCAATAGCTTTGGGCCACTTTTGGCCTATAGACTGCCAGGCTGTGACCTTCAACGCAGGGTGATACCTATGTTTCTGGCTTTTTAAGAGTTTGATGCCAAATAGGAAAACAAGCAATACAGGAGAGTTCTCTGCAAAAATATTTTGATGCCAGAGTATTTTATCAGATAGTATCAAGAATGTGTGGATCTTACTCATAATGTACCTTGGTGTTTGATCCCAGATTTAGAAATTGCCATTGTACATATCCACACTGTGTAACACAATGCAGCTGCAGAACCACTCTGATTTGTCCTATCAAGGTTCAAGGGAGAGTGAAAAGGGCCAATGTGGCTAGCATGGTACCTGAACACTTATATTCTTAGGAAGGGCCTAAATGACTATTTCATTAAAATAGCAACTGATATACAGGACTGTCATGCAGGAAAATAACTAATTACTCTTTCTTTAAAATAATATAAGAGAATAATGAGAACAGTTGATTCTATTGCTTTCTTAAGACCTGGTCTCAGGCCACTATCACCCAGGACATTCTGGTTTTCAACTAACAACATAGGTAATAACCCAACCCTCCTTTTCCACATTGGAAAAAATTCTCCCATCAAGGTGAGAGGTTTGGATACCTGGATAAAAAAAAAAGAGTTAAAAACCCATACTAAGGCCCACAAGTAGTGATAAGAAACTCTCATTATCTTAAAGAACAATCATCAAGAAAATCAAGAGTTAAATCACACTCACATTATTTTAGAGAATTTTTATAGTAATTAATTTAAGGATGCAGTAATTGAGATCTTGGGTCATTGTTCATACTGAGATAAATACAGAAATATCCTTCAGAAACAGCAGGGGAAACAGAAGGGAAAAGAGTAGATTGCATCCACTTTCATGTAGTTTGTGGTTAATTTATTTTCAAATGTATAAATGAGTGCATAGGAATGGATGCCTAATTGCTAATATCTATTATTTATATACATTGCCCCACTTAAAACAAGATGGAAAAGCCTCACACATGCAGATTTTGTAAAATGTGTTCCATCCATTAGCACAGTTCATGGTGTGTGCTCTGATGGGAATTTAAGAGGATCTTTACTGCATATCACGTATTACATCCTGCTGCATTACTTATTATTAAATCATGGATCATCCTGTGTGGTCCTTTTCCCAAATAAAATGGAGGAAGTCCAGAGCACTATCTGTGTCTCTGCTTCTGTTTCTAGGCTCTGATTGCAAAAGCATCCCTGTGGATAATAAAACCAGGGATGCACATGATATTAGAAAACAGCGTCCTCACAATGAATCCTGAGAATTTACCTAATTGATGTATAATTTTGAATTTGAGATGTGTCATCCAGGTGGAAGAGAAACATCATAAATACAAGATACCTCAAAGAATAGTCTTAATTATACCATGGACTACTGAATAAAATGATTACATTTTATCCATAGTAAATTTCATACAATTAAATGCAGCAGTGTCACCTTATAAAATGTATCAATTTTATAATTATTTCAGTTCATTTGCTCAGAAAAATACGTAAGCACAAATTTACTAAGTATCACCCAAATCCAGTCATTCTAGTTCTAAAGAACTGACTTCAATGTTAGTTGTGCTTGTCTGAACTTAAATAGATCTTGACATATTTAAGTAGGTATTAAAATTGATAACATCAGGGATGATACCCCAGCTACAAAAAGGCATTCAGTCATACTTTATTTATTCACATTCTACCTTACATACATTTTTAAAATTAATTTGGATGGAATGGGAACCAATTTTTATATTTTTTAACCAAAGACTTTTAGTAATGAGTCAGAGACACTGTGTCCTGTATCTCATTATATGCCAAATTCTCTGTGATAATATATGAACTATTAATATATTAGAATGCTGACTCTGGAGCAGGCTCATTTAGCCTTTTTTTTCTGACTTTGTTTTGGGGAAAGAAGAAGGGTGATTGTTTATCTGGAGTCACTTCTGGAAGAACCATATTCTTGCTACATTGGATAATGATTCTCAAAGTAGCAGGTGATAGTTTCTGGAGTTGAACACTACCAAATGACAGCTGGCTACTAAAGCTGCCTCTTGTCCCTCCCTCCTCCTCATCATAGGCACCACGGTTGCAGGAGTGAAAGCTTGGGGGGCAAATTCAAAGAGTACAGGACCATGACCATGAGGCTAACATTTCTGTAAACTCCTTGTATTGTGATGATTTTTGCTATAATTAAACATGATTCTTTCTAATGAGGCAGATGATCCCTCTTAATAAGCCAATCCCCACTTGTACACTTTGTACCTGTGGAACCTGCATGTGTCCTTCATGTTATTAGGGTATCACTTAACCTTGATGTCCTAAAGTTACCCTATGGGTAGGAAAAAGAAATGGCACCACCTTAACGGAGTTTTTTTTTCATAGCTTCTTACTCATGGCTAAATAACACCATTGGCCATATGGCCTGCTGGTCTTGGATCCACCTTAAAGCTTCTTTCACCCAAGTTTAAAAAGGTAAGAGAGAATGTGTACTACAGGTAGTAGAAGAGATGCAAAGCCAAGTAAGTGAACAGGGAGGCCACCCAGAGCTTCCCAACAACATGAAAGCTCTACTACCTCTTCCCTTGGCTCCTCCCAGCCACTACTGGCATTAGCTCATAGGCCACTAGTACCTAACCATTACCACACAGACCACTAGTGAGTTACATTAACAGGGACCACAGAGAGAAGGGAATTCAGAAAGAAAGACCCAAGGGAAGATCCAAGATGGTAGAGGAGCAAGTGGAAACTACATTAACCTCCTCCCAGGACCAATCAGTAATTACAACAAATTGTAGAGAAATTATCCTGAATAACCAACTGAACACTAGATGGAGAGAAGCCTTATAACCAAGGGAGGACAGACAGAAGAAACCACTTCACCACAACAAGACTAGTAGGGAGTGCAGAGGAGGCATGAGAGATTGGCTGGGCTCCCATGACAGGCAGCTGAATTTACAGAAGGATATTTTAGCAATGGGGTGGGGGGGGTTGCTTCACTCTGAGAAGGGTGGGGTCTAAACCTCAAGCTGGGCTCCCCAGCCTACAGTGCCAGTGCCAGAAAGAAACCCAGATAACATCCAGCTGTGAACAGCAGCAGGGTTTCTGTCTGCCAGGAAGAGATGGCTGGCAATTCAGAGAGACTCTGAAAGAGCCAACAAACAAAATTTTGTTTGCAGCCACTTACTCTGGGTTCTGGAAGAGGGAGGGAAGGGTGGACTGGAGATGCTTAAGGAGAGTCTGGGGTTGGTGGCTCTGGGGATGAGAACTGAAGGTACAGCTGCCAGGATCATTGTACTGAGTCATAACACATACTGCAGAAGCCATATTTCTCAGGCAGAGCTCTCCTCTCCAAATGGTATCAGTCTTAGGGAAAGGAATAGCCCCACCAGCAGGAATTACTCCATCTCACCCTTTGTAGCATAAGCCAGGCTGCTGATGACAGCTTGAAGCTATATCATTGATTAGTTTAACAACTAAAGAGGATCTCTGGGAGCTCTATGACACTTCCACTGATAGTCCCCCAGACCTAGTGCTGATACAAGCCAGGCTTAGTGCACAGCCTGGTTGTTTCTGCACACTAATAGGTCCAGCAGAGGAAACCACATGCTGTGGATCACTGAGAGCACCAAACAGGTTGACCAGTGCCAGTCACAAGTAGTACCTGACAAAGGCCTACACTAGACTCTTTGCAGAACTGGACAAATACAGAAAAACAGCCTGACTTTAAAGACAAAGAAACAGATCCCAAATGAAAGAAAAAGAGAATTCTCCAGAACAAGACTAGATGAAATGGAGACAAACAATTTATCAGATAGAGTTTGGAGTAATGGTTATAAGGATACTCGACAGCATGAAAGAATACATACAAACCATAAAAAAGGACCAGGAAGATATAAAGAATGTATTACCTGAACTAAATAATACACTGGAAGGAATAAACAATAGGTTAGATGAAGCAGAGGATTGAATCAGTGATTTGGAAAACAAGGTACAAAAAAAACCCCACCAAGACAGAAGAGCAAAAGGAAAAAAGGATCTTAAAAAAATGAGGAGAGCCTAAGAAACATTTTACACAGCATGAAGCATAACATGTGCATCATGGGACTACCCAAAGGAGAAGAAAGTGAGAAAAGTATCAAGAACCTATTTGAAGAAGTAATGACTGAAAATTTCCCTAACTGGTGAAGAAAAAAGAAACACAAGTCCAGGAAGCTCAAAGCTTTCCAAATAAGTTGAACTCAAACAGGCCTTCTCTGAGACACATCATAATTAAAATGACAAGGCTTAAAGACAAAGAGAGACTCTTAAAAAACCACAAGAGAAAAGTGGGTTGTTACATACAAGGAAGCACCAATTAGATTGTCTTCTGATTTCTCAACAGAAATATTTCAGACCAGAAAGGAGTGGCATGAAATATTCAAGATGGTGAAAAGCAAGGATCTACACCAAGGCTAAATAAC
Organism: Trachops cirrhosus; assembly: GCA_028533065.1. Classification (NCBI taxonomy): domain Eukaryota; kingdom Metazoa; phylum Chordata; class Mammalia; order Chiroptera; family Phyllostomidae; genus Trachops; species Trachops cirrhosus. Next base: position 57,470,865 of record CM052544.1, on the reverse strand, counting down.
CCAGCAAGGCTATCATTTAAAATTGAAGGAGAAAGAAGGAGCTTCCCAGACAAGAAAAAGCTAAATAGGGTTATTAACACCAAGCCAGTAATGCAACAAATGCTAACAGGCTTGCTTTAAAAAGAAGACAGAGAAGGAGAAGAAGACAAAGAGGAGCAGGAGGAGGGGGAGGAGGAGAAGGAGAAAAGAGGAGAATAGTATAACAATAAAATGGAACTAAATATATGTCTATCAATAATCACCTTAAAGGTAAATGGCTTAAATGCTGCAACCAAAAGACAGAGGGTAGCTGAATGGATAAGAAAATAAGACCCATCTATATGCTGCCTCCAAGAAATACATCTCAGATCAAAAGATAAACACAGACTAAAAGTAAAGGGATGGGAAAAGATATTTCATGCAAATTGAAAGGAAAAATAAAGCTGGGATAGCAGTACTTACATATAAATAAATAGACTTTAAAATCAAGACTACAGGAAGAGACAAAGAAGGACACTTCATAATGATAAAGAGAACAATCTAACTAGGGTATATAACTCTAGTATATGTGAAGCAAATCCTGATGGAAATAAAAGGAAAGATAAACAAAGTACAATCATAGGTGGGGATTTTAACACCCTATACACTTTGATGGATAGATCTTCCAGGCAGAAAATCAACAAGAAGATAGCAGCCTTAAACAACACACTACAACAAAGGGATTTAACTGATATAATCAGAGCATTTCAGTCCAAAGAAGCAGAATGTATGTACTGTTCATATGTACATTGAATGTTTTCTAGGATAGACCACATGTTAGGACACAAAACAAGTCTCAATAAATTTAAGAACCTTGAAATCATACTGAGCATCTTCTCTGATCACAATGCTTTAAAACTAGAAGTCAATCACAAGAATACTGAAAAATACACAAAGACATGGAAGTTAAATAACATGTTGTTATTAAACAATGGGTCCACAAATAGACCAAGGAAGAAATCAAAAGATACCTTGAAACAAATGAATTTGAGAACACAACAATCCAAAATCCATGGCACATAGGAAAAGCAACCCTAAGAGGGAAATTCTTAGTGTTACAGCCCTATCTCAAAAAACAAGAAAATGCTCCAATATATAATCTAACTTTACACTTAATGGAACTTGAAAAAGAACAACAAAGCCCAAAGTGAGCAGAAGAAAGGAATAATAAAGATTAGAGCAGAAATAAATGAAATGGAGTCTAAATAATGATACAAAAGATAAATGAATCCAATAGTTGGTTCTTTGAAAAGATAAACAAGATTGGCAAACCTTTCCTTAGACTCATGGGGGAAAAAAGAGAGAGGACCCAAATAAATAAAATTAGAAATGAAAGAGTAGAAATAACAACTGACACCAAACAAATACAAAAGATTGTAAGAAAATATAGTGAACAATGATATGCCAACAAACTGGACAACCTGGATGAAATGGATAAATTCCTAGAAACATACAATCTTCCAAAATGTAATCTGAGAGAACCAGAGAATCTGAATAGACAGATTTTACCTAGTGAAACTTAAGCAATAATCACAACAAAAAACAATAACAACAAAAAATCCCCCCAACAAACAAAAGATCTGGATTGGATGGTTTCACAGGTGAATTTTACCAAACACTCTGAGAACTAAACCCTCTCTTTCTCAAACTATTTCATAAAATTCAAGAGGAGGAAAGGCTCTGAGACTCATTTTATGAAGCCAGCATAACCCTAATTCCATAATTGGATAAATACTCTACAAATTAAGAGACTTGGTAAAGAAAGGGGAGAGGGAGTACATGGAGAACAAGCCCCCCAGGGCTTGGTGCTGCAGTGTGGGGACCACACAGAAACTCTTTGAAAAAAGGAGCTGAGGGAAGACCTGAGACTCAGCAGAGAACTGATACTCATGTGTGCATGCGTGCTTTGTTCAGTGGCTATACAAGCCAAGAATGAAGAGGGATAGAGTCTTGCTGAAGGGACTGTGGAACCCAACCCAGCATGGCTGGTGAGCACGGTACTCTACAGAGTGGAGACTTCGGGGCAAATCTCCATGAAGAGAGCAGAAGTCTGGAGACTGGGTGTCCAGGAGCTGAACACCTGATATTTGCTGCATCCAGGCAGGTCCCCTCACAGACAGGGGAGCCCAACCCCCCACCTGTGGGATTACAGGCTCTGCTATCAGTGAGGCCAGGCTCAGGAGCCCCCCTGCTGGGGACATATCTGCAGGGGAAAGTTCTGAAAGAGCCCTTTCTACCAGATACTATGAGCTACACTGTTTCCCGAGCCCTGATCCACTGAAACCAGCAGAGCAGAGAGATCAGAGAAAGTCACAACAAGGAGTGTTCACAGCCAGCATTGGCACCTAGACAGAGCTGCTGTCTACAAAAATCAGGAAGGAGCTGCCCTTTTTACACAGCTTGGCCCCTCACAGGAAATGGACAGCTAATTCAGCAGAAATCTTACATAATTGGAAGGAAGCTGGAACAGACCACGGCTATTGTGAGAGACTAGGGAAATCCTCCCACCATCTTCCCTTAAGACTGAAGAGTGCCCCTAGGGGGTGACTCAGAGTTCCCACCCTCCCCTTCACACCAGAGGACCCCTTCAGTGCAGGTGGAGAAGTTACTGACAGTCATCTTGGGTCATTAAGAAACCACTCCTGGACCCTGGGCTGATGGAAAGTTGGCAGGGCAGAACAGTGGGGACCAGCCAAATCTGAAGTGCCAGCTACAGACTGTGAATCACTTATAGTCTCAAACAGGCTGCCTAGGGTAGACTAGGACATGATCTGACATTACTAGGCACAGATTCAGAAAGAGAAGACAGTGGTAAACATTGGTTCCTACTGAGATGAATTACACTGTGGTCCTCTTTATTTGTGTTATTTCCTCTCCTGCATAGCTTTTTAACATTCATTTGTTTTTCTTCAGTCTGTGCCTATTATTTCATTAGTTTTTATATTTTAGTTTATTTCAAATCTCATATTTTGACTTTCCCTTCACTTACTCTATTTTACCTTCTTCCATCCTCTTCTTATTTTTCTTTTAAAATTTATTCATTTCTCTTGTTATGACTTGTTTCTATTCCACTCTTGCTATTTGTCCCTGCTCTACTTCTCAAAACTGTTTTTCTTGTCATTAGTCATCTCACATTCTTTTTCCCGTTCTTAAAATACCCTTATTCTCTCTCCACCTTTATCAACTTTGCCAGTTGGTTGCTGATATGGTGGTTGTTGTGGCATTTCTTCAATTTTATTTCTATCTTCATTATTTTTGTACTTCAAATCTAAAATTGTAATATTCCCCTCTCCTATGCCACTTTTGCATGTCTCCTGTCCTGTCATATTTTGCTGTTTTAAATTTTAATTTTTCCTGGTCTTAGCCTGGTTTTCGTTCTTTACTCTTAGTATTCCTTCTCCACCTATCCTCTCAAAATCACTTTTCTTTCCTCTAGACATCTCTTTCTTTCTTTTTTCCTTCTTTCTTTCTTTTTTCCTTCTTTCTTTCTTTTTTCCTTCTTAATCCCATTCCACCTGTATAAATTTTTGATGATTTGTAGTTGATATCATTGTGGTGGATCTTTTTCTCCAATTTGGTTCCTATTTTTATACTACATATTTTTTAAATTTTTGTTTAAACCTAATGCAACACTCTTCTCTTTTTACCCCATTTTATCTTCCTCCCTCCCTTTTCTGTTTATGATGTAAATTTTCTTTTCTTTCTCTCTTTGCCTTATTTCTGTTCCTTACTCTCATTATTTATCCTCCATCAAATCCCTCAAAATAATTTTTCTTTCAGTTAGTCATCTCAGATTCATTTTTTCTTTCTTACAATAGTCTCAATCTCCTAACACCTTTATTAATATTGGCTCATTATCTGTTGATAATGTAGTTATGGGTGGGGGTTGTTCTTGTGGGTGTGGGTTTGTCTCCTGGGTTGTTTAGTTTTGTTCTGGAATACCTTTACAACACCATAGAAGATGTGGTGGGCAGTATGACTCTCAGTCAGTCAGGACAAAGGGAGAATCCACCAAGAATGTCCCAAGAACCAAAACCCAATTACATCCAGAGAGCCCACATAAATTGTATAAAGGGCATCCCCAAAGCATCCAGCCCAGGAGATCAAGGAGCCTACACCACAGGCCCATAGACCTCCTACTACAGAAGGTCACACCATGAGGGCAGGGAATCAAACCAGATCAATTTAATATACAAAAACAAAAAATAAAAGTCACTTAAAGTAGGCAGACAAAGAAACAACCCCAATCTAAAGAAAAGGAATAATCCCCACAAAGAATGCTAAGTGAAATTGATGCAAGCAAACAATCAAACATTGAGTTCAAAATAATGGTTATAAGGATGCTCTAGGAGATCAGTAAGAATTACAAAGAATTTCAGGGAAGCTACAAGGACCTTACTGGAAACTATGCCAGCATGAAAAATGATATAGAAACTATCAATAAGAGCCAGGAGTAAATGAAGAATACACTATCTGAAAGAAAGAAGACATTGGAAGGAATTAAAAGCAGATGAAGCAGAGGATTAAATCAGCAACTGTGAGAACAAGGTACAAAAAAACTCCCAGACAGAGCAACAAAATGAAAAAAAAACTCAAAAAGAATGAACACAGTTTAAGGGAACTGCAGGACAAGATAAAACATAATAATATTTGTATCATTGGGATACCAGAAAGAGAAGAAAGACAGTGATCCTGAAACAGAACAAAGTTGAAGGAATCACGCTACCTAATATCAGACTATACTATAAGGCCATAGTAATCAAAACAGTATAGCACTGGCATAAAAACAGACATTAGATCAATGGAACAGAATAAAGACTCCAGAAGCAAGCACATGCAATGGGCTATAGACAATTATTTCAATAAATGGTGTTCAAAAAACTGGACAGATATCTAGTTTCAGAAAATTGAAACTAGACCACTTTCTTACACCAGACACAAGAATAAATTCAAAATGGATTAAAGACTTAAGCCTTAGACATGAAAGCATGAAAATTGTAAAGAAAATATAGCAAAATCTTGGACATTACTTGTGGCAATGTTTGATCAGAATATATATATTCTGATTATATATATATCCATATATATATATCCATCCATCCCCTGGCAAGGGAAACAAAAGAAAAAAAAACAAATGAGATTACATCAAAGTGAAACGTTTTAGCAAAGGAAATCATCAACAAAATAAAAAGAAAACCCACAAGGGGGAGAGGCAAGATGATGGAGGAGTGAATGGAAGCCATACTAACCTCCTCCCATGACAAATCTGGAATTACAACTAAACTGTGGAGAAATCACCCAGAACAAACAACTGAGATATAGTGAGAGAGAAGCCTTATAACCTCAGACAGATGGAAGAATCAGCTTGAGTACTACCTGAGTGGTAAGGAGTGAGATGGATACTTGAGAGCGTTGGCTAGGTGCCCACTGGCAGCAGCACCAGAGGATAATTAAGGAGCTGGTTGGATCCCCCTGAGAAGAATGGGGTCTAAACCCTAAGCTGTGTTCCCCAGTCTAGAGCATCAGAGCCCAAAAAGTACACAGATAAAAATGAAAATTAAAATGCGGCAGGGATGCTTTCCACCACAGATGCAGAAGTGGAGAAGCAAAGAGCCATTTAAAGGGCCAACACACAAATTTTCACTTGTAGCCACTTACCTGGGGCTCATATAAACAACCTAACCTGACATCTACAAGAACTGGAGAAACAACAACACACAAAGCCCAGAGAGAATAGAAGGGAGGATATAACCAAGATCAAACCAGAATTAAAAGACATAGAGACTAAAGAACAATTCTAAGGATCAGTAAATGCAGGAGCTGGTTCTTTGAAAAGATAAACAAAATTGACAAGGCTTTAAGCAGACTCATTAAGAAAAAGAGAGATGACTCAAACACAATCCAAAATGAAAGAGGAAACATTACAACTGATCACAGAAATACAAAATATTGTAAAAAATTATTATGAACAACTATATGCCAAAAATGTGAAAACGTGGGTGAAATGGACAAATTTCTAGAAAAACATAATCTTCTAAACTGAATCAAGAAGCAGAAAGCCTGTACAGACCTATAACAGCTAATGAAATTGAAGCAGTAATCAAAAACTCCTGGCACATGAAAGCCCTGGACTGGGCAGTTTCACAGGAGAATTTTACAACACATTTAAGGAACAGCTAACCCCTAAACTTCTGAAACTATTCCAAAAAAAATCCAAGAAGAGGGAAAACTCCTGAACTCTTTTTATAAAGCAGCATCATCCCAATCCCAAAACCAGATAAAGACAAATCAAAGAAAGAAAAGTACAGACCAATATCACTGATGAATGTAGATGCTAAATTCCTCAACAAAATATTAGCAAACTGCATCCAGCAATACACAAGAAGATCGTACATCATGATCAAGTGGGATTCATCTCAGTTTTGCAAGGATGGTACAATATTCACAAACAATAAACATAATATATCACATAAACAAAAGGAAAGACAAAAATCACATGACCATATCAAGATGTGGAAAAAACATTGATAAGGTACAGCACCCATTTATGATAAAAACTCTCAGCAAAGTAAGAGCAGAGGGAGCACACCTTAATATGGTAAAAGCCATATATGATAAACCTACAGCCAATACCACACTCAACGGACAAAAACTAAAAGCTTTCCCACTAAGATCAGGAACAACACAAGGATGTCCGCTTTTGCCACCTCTATTCACCATATTATTGGAAATCCTAACCACAGCAATCAGACAACAACAAGAAATAGAAGGCATCCAAATTGGAAGGAGGAAGCAGAACTGTCTTTGTTTGCAGATAACATGATAGTGTAAAGAGAAAATCAAATAGACTCCACCAAAAAACTACTCGACCTAATAAGTGAATCAGGCAAAACAGCAGCACACAAAGTCAATATTCAGAAATCACAGGTATTTTTGTACACCAGGAATTAAATATCAGAAGCAGAAACTAGGAAAGAAATCCCATTTGATACAGCAATAAGAAAAATAAAGTACCTAGGAATAAACCTAACCAAGGAGGTAAAAGACCTATACTCAGATAACTACGCAACACTGAAGGAAGAAATTAAGGAAGACACAAACAAAAGAAAGCATGTACCATTTTCATGGGTTGGAAGAATTAACATCATCAAAATGGCTATATTACCCCAAGCAATTTATAGATTCAATGCAATCCCTATTAAAATACCAATGATATTTCACAGATATGGAACAAACATTTCAAAAATTTATAGGGAACCATAAATGACCTGGAATAGCTGCAGCAATTTTGAGAAAGAAGAACAAAGAGGGATCACAATACCTGATATCAAAGTATATTATAAGGTCAGAGTAATCAAAATATTCTGGTACTGGCGTATAGACCCATAAACCAATGGAACAGAATAGAAAACCCAGAATTAAACCCAAGTCTCTATGGTCAATTAATATTCAACAAAGGGGGCAGGAGCACAAAATAGAGTAAAAATAACCTCTTCAACAAATAGTGTTGGGAGACCTGGACAGCTACATGCAAAGAAATGAAACTCAACCACCAACTTACACCATACACAAAAATAAGCTCAAGATAGATAAAAGACTTAAATATAGGTTGTGACACCATAAAAGTCTTACAGGAGACCATAGGAAGGAAAATTTCATGTTCCACACAGCAATATTTTCACCAATATGTCCCCTAGAGCAAGGGAAATAAAAAAAAAGAATAAGCAAATGAGACTTCATCAAAATAAAAAGCTTCTGCACAGCTAAAGAAAACATCAGCAAAATGAAAAGGGAACCACACATATGGGAAAATATATTTGCAAATGATACTTTGGACAATGGTCTGATCTCCAAAATATGTAAAGAACTCACACAACTTCAACTGCAGGAAGGCAAACAACACAATTAAAAAGTAGTCAAAGAACCTGAACAGACACTTCTCCAAGGAAGCTGCCCAAGTGTCCATCAATAGATGAATAGGTGAAACAACTATGGGACATTTACACAATATAATACTACTTAGCTGTAAAAAAGTAAAAAATTTCACCCTTTGTGACAGTATGGATGGACCTGGAGAACATTATTCTAAGTAAAATAAGCCAGTCAGAGAAGACAAATACCATATGATTTCACACATATGTGGAATCTAATGAACAAACTGAACAAGGAAAATGGGGACACACTCATAGATGGAGAGCAAGATTATAGCTGGGACTGGGGAGATTAGAGGGTGGAGGGAATGAGCAAAAAGGAAAAGAACTCATGGATGGGGAAAACAATGTGGCAGTTGCTGGAAGGAGGGGAGTATAAAGGCACTAAATGGTAATGGGGAAAAAATGCCATAAAGATTATATCAAAAAAGAGAGAGAGAGAATTCCAAGAAGATACAACCACTGCCTCACTCCACTCAGAGCACAGCAGGAGGAGGACCCCAAGCCTTCACTTTCTCCCACCATCCCTTTTCCCATCACTGGCCCCCAGTAGTACACTTTATTTACCCATTATTATTCATTCATTCATACTAGTATGGGAGAAACTAATGAGTTTAACATCATCCTGTGGTTAGGAAAAATAAATTAGGGTGCTGTGAGCATTTCAGCAAGAATGTGATTTAGAGAGAAGCTATTTTGAGCTAAAGACACAAAGGGTTAGAGATAGGTACTTCAAGTTGTGAGCAGAGAGTATGAAACAGAGACCAAAGGTATAACATGTGCAGAGGCCCTGAGTTAGATGCATCCCAGAAAATAAAATTTAGCCAATGGGATGGAATACAGTGAGTAAGGAGGAAAGTAGGGTGGCAGATAGAGAAACAGGCAGAAACCTGATCATGCAGGGGCTTGCAGGTTATGGTAAGGATGTGGGACTGTGGGGAAAGAATGAATTATTATAATTTATAACTAAACATATGATTGTAGCTGATGAATTTGAGGTGGGTTCATGTGAAAGTAGTGCCCTTGATAGGAGGCTATTGCTGTTGACGTAATGTTGGCTGGTGGTGGCTAGACTGAGGATGTGGATAGAAGCATATGGATCTCAAAGGGGAATTTGAGAGAATCAGCAAGACACAGCAAAGAATAGGATGGGAGAGTATGACAAAGAAGAGGAAAATGACAAGAATGAGTCCCAGGTTTCTTTAAGTTTTTCTGCATGTTCAGGTGTACCAGAGAAAACTGGAGGAGGGATAAGTTTGTGGAATGGTGGAGAGAGAGATCCTTGATACAATTTAGGCTTGGTAAGTGTGAGATGTTTTGAAGAAACTGCATAAGAGATGTGAAATAGGCCTTTGACAGCACAGAAATCTCCTTTGTATTGGCTGAGAGAAGGGGTGCAATCATGGGCTATGACTTTGAATAGCATGATTATTAAACATTAAAGCCCCAATGAAGATGGTAGGCAAAGAAAATACATCCCTTCAGGAGAAAGGGAAGTCCAACTCTGTTTTCAAACAGTTGGAAAATTTTCCCTGAACTGTTCATGTTACTTTTGTGCGCGCGCGCGCACACACACACACACACACACACACACACACACACACACAAGTATACAAAACAGTTTAGCTTGCTCATGTAGAATCATTTAATATGCCTTTTAGGAAGAGTATGGAACACACTTGGAAGTTGGGAAAAATCTGTTTTCAACTCATTAATGTTGCTATGTTTGGGGGGCAAGAGGCTCTGCCTTTTATAATAGAATAAAAAGGACTGACTTAGAAAACATGGGCTCTATTCTCAAGTGCAAAATAGAAGAATGAGAGGAAACAAATGCCAATTTAACCAAAGGATTAGGCAAAAACTTTGTTTTCTTCAGCATCTGCCAACTTGCAGAGACCTTGGCAATTGCAATTTAACTGAAAGGTTATATGCCCTCAGGAAATTATAAGGCTATTTCACAATTTTTCACATTGGGCTAGAAAACACTAGCTTCTACCCTGACAAGTCACCCCGCAACCAGTCTGACTTACCTCCAAACCAAACTGTGAACATCTCCTCTATAAAGGACAGGATCTATTGGGATCATTTTTATATGGTCATACCCTGAGTAAGTCTCTTGAGCCTCCACCCTAAGGGATCATGGAGTATTTGCTAGGAATATTTTGTACTAAGAATCTCTGCTTTGATATGGGCTGCTGTACTAGCAGTCTTAGCATTGGCATAACTTTTTTTAAATTTAATTTTATTTTAATTGTTGTTCAAATACAGTTTTCTGTCTTTCACTCCCATCCCAGCCCACCCCCCAGCCCTCTGACCTCTTTCCCATTTCCACCCCCCTAGTTTTTGTCCATGTGTTCTTTATAAGTGTTCCTGTAAACCCTTCCCCTTTTCCCCTGAAATTACTTCCCCTCCCCTCTGGTCACTGTCAGCCTGCTTTCTATAGAGGCATTGGCATAACTTGATCAGGTTTTATACCCCAGATCTTTCACCACCAACTTACCCTGTTCAGAAATGCATACACAAAATAAAGTCTATGTACTGTACTAATTTACTCCTGAACTTTTGTGGGTGGTTTTCAGGGACTTATGAGATATGGATGAATTGGCCACATGCTAGAAATTGGCTCTGAGTGAATAAAAATACGCCCAGTCTGCCAAAGAGATGAGAATGTACTCCTCATCTGTGGAACATGCTACCTGCACTATAAATATTGGGTAATGGCCACAGCACCTGCAATAATATATGGCAATTAAAGTGGTCATAAAAGTTATGATGTGGTTCTTTACCATGTTTTATTGGGAAGAAATGAGCAGGGAGGGTCAGAGGAGAGGGACAGAGATGGGAAGGAAGATTTCTGTTTATCCACATGCAGACCTCACTTTAGACATTTATATAGCTATGTAGTGTTTTTTAAAGGAAATTAAAATAGTTTTCTTTAAAACATGTATTCCTTTTAAGAGAAAGTTTCCATGTGCTTATTCCTTTCTTAAAGATTAACAAGTGTATGAACAATAAAATAAAAAGTTTTCTGGAAAATTTGTTAAAATTAAATGAGTGGGAATTTAAGAATACTTAGCACACTCTAGCAGATGATGCAGAGACTCAGACAGTAAAATCTCTCCTGCAGGCTCAGTCAACTCAAGTCTGAAAAACAAAAGTTATTAACATTCTTATTGGGGGAAAAAATAAATCTTTATGAAAGTCTAACTTTAGTTGATTGATAAGCCCATCAGGAGTGGGACATTTTTCTCCAATTTATGCTAGAATGTTACTTTTAACCATCAACCATTTTCAGGCTATTGATTTTAATTAACTAGATATGTCATGCTAACACTTAAGTAGGTTTTACAAAATCCTCACATGTTTTGGAGATGTTTTTAACAAAAAGGAAAGAAAACTTATAATTTTAACAAGGGAACTGCTATTTCTTCCAACTAATTCCCTTTATGACAACAAAAATATAATAATCTACAACCCATCACAGCTGTTTGCCTAGAATTACCAATTACCTTCAAGTCCTTAGAGATACTTTTTAGATTTTAATAGTCTGCATAGTAAATTTTAAACCAATTTTCTTAAAGAGGATTGATAAGATTTATACCCTGTAGGAATATAATGACATATTCTTCTAACATGAATATAAAAACCAAAGCTTTATATAACTGAAGGAAAAAGAACATAAGATTAAAATAAAATACAATAAAACCCCTAGGATTAGTTAAAAATTATTGATACTAGGTTTTGAAATGTGCTATTTGCTTGCATTTTAACATGGGTGTGGCACATTCATGGAAATCAACATCAAACAAATAAGAAAGCCTTGTGATGAGAATCCAGAAGTTTGTATCTTTCTCTGTCCCTAATTCTAATTGCTCCTGAATCCTCTGTGTACTGGGGATTTTATGGCAACTGTGCACCTGCTATTTTATAGACAGTTGCAAGGCTTCAAGTTGTGTGGCTTCCCAACACCTCTGCAGGCCTAGTAAATAAAGGAATTTAGAAAAGTGATAGCACTTTAAATAACCTGATTATGTGGAATCATTAGGAAATGCTCAGTAAGTTAATAAAATCATTACTTAAGTAGAGTGAGTACTGTAGCGGGGGTGGAAGAGTGTGAGAGAATATGGTATACATTGCACCTAATGTGGACAAATTAGTTGAGTTAATAAAGTTATCAAGTATGCCACTGCACATGCCTGCCCTTCATAGATGTCCCCATATGTGCCACTATTAATTTTATTTCTTTTTCTTTAAACAGAGGAGTGTGCCTCCCTTATCCTTGCCTGTCTGTTTTGCCAGTTTTGGGATTGTCTCCTGATGCTCCCCGATACATGTGAAGTGGTATGTACCAACTTGTGCTGCCCCTCTCACAGGTATCACCATACCTCGGATGAAAGCCACTCTCGAAATGACTGCAACTGCAGCTGTGACATGGACTGCAGCCTCTTTGAATCTTGCCATGAGACTGGCGAGTGCCTAGAGCTGGCCATGGAAATTTCAGAAATCTGTTACCGCTAGCAATGATGTTTCCGTGATGTGGGAGAGCCTGTGGCTGCCCAGGAAAATCCTATTACAAGAAGACTGATTTCCTTGTGCTGGAATGGAAGGACTGTACACATTTCTTGAATGCTGTGGACCATTTTATTCTCTACCTATTTGGGAAAACTAGTATTGTCAACTCAATGATCTTATTCCAAATTTTACAACCACATGGCTCACTGAAAAATAAGATCTTGATCACAACTATTGAGAAAATCTTAAATACTTCTTAAGTGCCATAGGTTACAAGATGTTTCCTAACTATACAACAGCATGCTAAACCACTCTGTGTTATTGTACTCACTGGCTTGCAGCATGAATTCCACTTCACTCACAGATTCAGGACAAATTAGTGCATTCTTTATAATTGACATATATTAGCTTGTTTTTCTAATGGACTCATGCATAAACATTATGCATTATTGGTTATTATTAATAATGTATTATATAACATCATTTTGTAATTAAAAATTTATTTATACAGTCTCTTAAAATTCACTTATATGTACAGTTTAGGTAGAAAAGGGAATTAAGTAAATTAGAAACCATATTCCTATAATTACAACAGATGTCTTTAAGACATCTCTAGTGACTTTTGAATATGATGTACTTTGATAGAGTACTATAATTCTAGACTATATTACTATATGTCTATGACTATGTCATAATAGGTTATGCATATTCTTAATTTGTTGTAGAATGGTTCTTTATCTAACAAGCATAAATAGGAATTATGTGCAAGTTTCAAGAAAATGACCTAATCAATTTTTCATTTTCCTTATTTCTGTTTGTCAGGTACAATAAGCCACAAGATATTAAAACAGAATCAGTTCATTTTACTATCGTGTATACACAATCCAAAGAAATACATGTACAGGTTTTCTAATACAGCATGTGCTTTAGAAACCATAATTTTTTCTTCTCCTGATAATTAAAGTAATAATTATGTTGACTACTTCCTCATAAATACAAAAGTTTTTTTAAATATCTGATATAAATTAGAAAGTAATTTTCAACTCAAGCAAATTAAAACAAACAATTTTAGGGAAAAACACATCTAGGTTGAAGTTATGTTGGATTCTTCTCACTTTCTGTAGGCAAGACATTACTTATTAATATGTGCTTATATATTCCCATGGAGATACTGAAATATACTCATTGAATATAAAAAATTATATAATATATCAATAACCAAACAAAGAACACAAAAGTGAAGATTTAAGGGAACTTTTTGCTATCTAGGCAAACAACAAAAACTTCAAAGAACCTGCTTTTGTTTGACTTAGTTAATTTCAAACAAAAGCAACATTTATTTGGTTTCTGTGGTAAACTAACACATTTTCCTACTTTGCAGTAAATTCTTCCAAATATTGAAAATGATTAAGCTTTAAAAAATATTTTTAGTCTGCCTGTAAAAAGTATTTAACTGTTCCTGTCTTGCTTCTGACAGCACAGTGCAGCGATGTTCCTGCTGGCATCAGTCCTGTTGGACTGTGACATTTTCACAAATCACAAAGCACGGTCTGCCCTGCACTCCTTATGAAACACCAGCCCCTGATTTTCAGAAGCTGCGAAACAGTTCTATAATCTATGCATAGAACTTGCAGATCATTTGTGAGCAGGACCATATTCTTGAACAGGAAGGAACCTAAGGCTCTTCTTATCTAATATTCTCATGTTTCATAAGATAAAATAGATGTCTCAAGAGCTGACTTATCCAAGACCATGCAGTGAGTAAATGGCAGTGTCAGGAACTCTAACTGATGATCTAGTTTTCTAAGTACACTGCACCTCTCCAAAAGTCTTTACTTTTCAGTCCAGCTGGTATACAGTGGTACAACTGGTTTCAATTGTTCAGACATGAAAATACCACTGGTCTTGCTCATAAACAGTTACTTCCTTGAGCCTCTTTAATGCTTCCCCCACACCCCCAGCCAACCTGGCTTCTCTGCGAGTTCCTAGCCACATCCTCATGGTCCAGTCACTAAAAGAAGAACAACTGGCCTTTGCAATCTGATGCAGACCCCAGCTCATGGGGTCCACCAGATTGTGGATGAAATACGAGAAATTCACACACACTACTGAGTCCTGTGGAGGAAAAGGGACAGCATGGCTTCTCTCTCAAGAGGACAAAAAGCCTTGGCCCTTGCCATGACAAGCCTTTATTTCTTTTTTGGGGAACATTACATGATGGTCCTCATTTACTCTGCACAGGTTCACTTTAGGTGGTTACTTTTTACAGAAAACAAAGGAGATGATGCCACTAATCACATCACAGAAGAAGGATATTTGCAAATGAAAAGGGAAAAGTGGTTGAACTGGTTATACTCCATACTGGGGAGGTTTAGCAGAGACTTTAGGAATTTACAGTAGGCACTTGCTGCCTCAATTCAGGGTAAGGGAGTTTTAGGAAAAGCAAGTCTCAAAGTGGCCTAGGTACAATGCAGGCCTGATTCCCCCCAGGAGAGCCTATCTGTGGGTATGGGTCCTGTGCATCTCTGAGTGGGAGCTGGGCACACACCATGCAGAAGAGTGTCCTATAGCAATCCTGTCTCAATAGTATGGTCTTTGGAGTCATTGATCAGGTCATGCCATATTGTTGTTAAATATTTTGATCATCTCCTTATTCTTTCTAGTCTACATACCCTCAAATTGTACAAAGATTATGCATTTCAAATGTGAATTGGATGCTTATTATCTAGAGACATAAAAATTGTCAGATCTTATTTTATTTATGATATGGTCAGAATACTACAAGGTCTTTCTGTGGCCTCTATTTCCAGTCTGTTAACTTGTTCTCCACTTTCAGAATTCACTGTGCTATAACAAAAAGGGTTGGCTGTACAAAATGTGAAATTTCTTTTCTTTATAACCAATAATAAAGCATCATCCTTTTTGCAAACATGAATGGCTCTTTCAATTGAATTCTTACACAATAAAAAAGTACATGGCTGAGAAAATGCAGTTGCAGAAGTAAGACAGATGAAAAAGGAATGTGGTTATTGATTAAATACAAATATCAGAATCTTAGAAGGATCAGAATTTTTCTGCAATGATGAAGACTTGTGATTACAAATAAAGATGCTATTCTTTAAGGTGGGTTTCTTAGGGAAAAAATGTTCTTATTTAAAGAAGAACACTAAATAAGAGAGATTTGAGAAAATACAACCTTTATAGAGAATTGAGACAGAGATTTTTTCCCATAGCAATATAACCAGACAGTTACATTGTCTTTGCTTTGCTCAATGGATTTTTTAAAACCATTTCTTCTCTAAAAGCCTACAAAATATGGAAAGCAATGAAGAAACCAGTTACATTTAACTTGCTAATAAAACTTTCCTACTGTGTAAGCTGATAGGCCAACAAAATTAATTATCAATGCTGGACAATCAAAGTTAATATAGCAAAAGCCACTTTAGTTTTATCCAAGGCAGTATGAAACCATATTTAGACAGAGATGCCTTACAAATAGGAAATATCACATAAAGGCATATCAGCATTTTTCCAGGATAAATGTGTAGGTGGAAATGTTTGAAGAACAGAATTCATTATCCATTGCCTCCAAGTTTCTCCTTCTACAAAATAGAGCAAAAAAAAATAATATGTATACTTTGGTAAGGTAGTTTGACTATAAGGGTTTTGCCCATTAAATGCTAAATTCACCCAGGCTACACAAATGAATGACCTCTGATAAAATGCAAGGTTCTTTGAAGAAAATATTTCAGTTAAACCTAAAGAGTTATCATATATAGCCTCATGTGAGCTGTACAGAAAGGTAAAGTGAACAGAGAATGACTTTCTAGTGACTATAATCCATATGGCATTAAAATTGTATTATTGGGCTCCTCTACATAGGTCTAGACAGCTCCTAACATTACAGGGAAGCAGTCTAGAGTGTGAAGAGGAGGTGAGAGTGCAGGCCGGGCAAGACTGACCTGCATCATTTTTGGATAAAAAGCCACCTTCTGATCTACCATCTTGACAGGCTTTACAATCCTGCTTTTGCCACTATCTCTAAAGCAGTGGTTCTCAATTAGAGGTGATTTTTGCCTCCCCCAAGGGACAATTTGCAATGTCTAGAAACATATTTGGTTGTCACAGTGGAGACAGGGCAGGCGCTCATGGCATTTAGTGAATAGAAGACAAGAATGCAAATAAATATCTTACAACATACAGGACAACCTCCCATGACAAAGAAGCATCGAGCCCCAAAAGTCAATAATGACAAGGTTGCAAATCCTATTATATCAGTCTCAATAAACCATCATGAAACTGACCTGAGAAAAAGCTAATGGCAATAGGGTTGCCAGATAAAATACAAAATGCCCAGTTAACTTTGAATTTCAAGTACACAGTAAATGATATATTAGTATAATCATGGCCCAAATATTACATATGACATTATTATATTATAAAATGGTTCTTTACCTATCTGAAATTCAGATTTAGCTAGGTGTCCTATATTTCATCAAATCTAGAGGCTCCAATTTGGAACACTCCACATTTTGAGAAGGAATCTAAAGAAGTGATGATTTTCAGTTCCCTCCCTGGCCACAAGAGAGAAGGAACTATTTACCTCTTTGGTCAGGGCCAGGATGCTCATTAGGATGTCCATTCTACAATGTGGAACAGCAGAGTGTGGCTAGAAGATCGGCACCAAAGCAGGATAGTTCATTTTCTCTTCTGTCCCAGGCTTACACAGGGCTGACTGTCTTGGACTTAGCTGGCTATGTCCCATTTTCTCTGTTTCACATCTCCACTGGCAACTGAGGAGGCACCTCACACAAGGTATATTTTGATTCAAAAGGCAGGAAGCAGAAGTTCTCATGTAAGCCTTGAAATCTATACCACATTCTCTGAATCAGTCTTGGCCAGAAGGATCCATCCAGAGAGGTGGCTCCAGCATCCCTCTCACACATGGCATGAGCCAGCCCCTAGCCATCATTCCACAAGAGGTTCTAGGAGCATGCATTGTTTTTAATCAGTCAACAACACAATAAAAATGCATTCTGATACATAGGCCTTTTATGTCAAAAGCTATGCAGAAACCAAGGTTACAGTAACCTCTTTAATGATTTATTATTCCTCAAATGTACAAAACTTAGAGTGAATTTACAAAGCCACAACTTATTTTGTGGATACAGAGCTTTCACTAGGTTCAGTACTCTCCAATACCCTCTTTGTTTCCTCTTTTATCACTTTCTACTTATGAGTCTTCTTTTAATATCAAGTTCCTATAAATTAAAAAAAATTGAATAATAATATTGAAAAAGAGTTTCCCAGTAGCTAAGCTACTCATCATTTGTAATTCAGGCTCTTCAGAAAGCTTCATGAATGTTTCAAATCACTGCCATACTGCTTTGCAATATAGGTGCAACTACCTACAATGGGGCAGGAGGGTCAGAAGGTAGGATGCAGCCAATGCCTTTACTCTGCCATCATTATAAACAACTGCTAATGTGGGCATGGCAGTACACTACTGAGTTCCAGGGTGAGTTTGTGGAACTAATCAGAGAGGTGAGGTGAAGATGGGGTTCTAATGTTGAAGGGCCTCAACAGGCCCACAAACCTCATGAAGTTATCTTTCATTTCACTTTTTTGATGATTATCCTTCTAAACATAAATTCATAGTTTTGATCTACTAGTAACATTTTTATAATAATGTAATCGCAATGTAACAGAAAATTTTTAGAATAAAAGTGTGTGGTACCCAAAATCATCCTGCCTGCTACAATTGGTACTTGTATAATGGAAAACAATAGGTTAAATGAAAGCAAGAATGAGAACAATGAGATGACCTCTTAGTAGGTTATTGCCCAATTCCAGGTAAGACCTAGTAGAAGCATGGACAAATATGGTGGTTGTGAAATAAGTGGTTATAGGGGAAAAGAAGAGGCAAGAGTGATGTCTAGAAAGGTCCTTGAATGCTAGTTAGCAATTTATTTATGAGCAGATGAAAAGCCTCTGAAGAATGGCAGGCAATTGCATGATTACAGTGGCATGGGAATAAGACTGACCAGGTAGCAGTGTACAGGAAAAATTAAAGCAGGGAGAGACTGGAGACTGACAAAAGAGCAATGACAATAAGGCATGGCCTGTTGAAGGCTCAAAATAGGATGATGACAGGGAAAACTGAAAGAAAGCAATGGATGGAAAAGAAATTAGAAAAAGACTATTATTTTCTCAAACTCTTCTTATTTTAAGATTCAAATATTTCCTACTGTCTATCACATATATGAGTCATGAAGCCATTATTTTCATTAGGGAGAAACGGGTTGGGGAAAGGGGAGTTCTCTTCCAAATGGAAACTCAGGGTATATTTTTAGCTACATTAAGCCAGCCTTCTGCTGCTTTGCACACTGATGTAATTCCAACATAAAACATAATCTATAATATTCCAGGGGAACAAATCCAATTCTTAGCCATATAAATTTTCATATAAGCCCATCACAATTCATTCCCAAAACATCTCATTCTCTTTGAAACCTGGAGCTGCAGGAAGTGATCAAAAAGAGTAGTTTAAAATTGCCCTGGAATTTCCAGAGATCCTAAATCTATCCTGTCCACAGAGCAAGACCAATCCTCCAAACTTTAAATCAGAGGTAAAGAATTTTATGATTTAAAACATATATTTCTCAAAGTTTATCATAGTGTATTAAAGTCGAATGTGAGTTATTACTTAACCAAATCTGGAGCTGATGTCTCCTCTTGATTACCCTAGGTAGGTGAGAATAAATATCTTCCAAACAACCTTTTTTTACCTTTTTATCTGTCTCTTGCTATTTGCAACAGAGTAAAAAATAATAGCCAAGGAGTGACTTTTCAGGGTTGGACAAATGTAAATCCCATCTGCTATAGCCTAAATTGTATTCCAGGCCCCTGGCAAGTTTTGCTGTTTTGAGAAGAATAATGGAAACTGACTTCTCAATAGCTGTATTGGTCCTGTAGGAATAATCAGTGAAGATTCATGTGATGAACTTCCCACACATTTGCATTGGCTTAGAACCCAGTGTGTATATTACTGGTTCTGCCTGAAATTTATTTGTCTCTGCCCTATTTAGGGCTTTCTGCATAAGGGAGACAGCAATGTGACAAACACAGAAGATGCTCTGTGAAACTTTAGAGTGAGTATAAATTTTATAACAAATACCATTTATACAGAAGTACCTGTCAATCCCTCTGGTTTTATCTGTTGTAAACATAGCAATTATTAGTGATTCAAGATTCCTTCTATAAGTTGAGGAAGGTGAGAGAATGGAAGGCATCCTTTGGTTTAAAGCTATCTTAGAAGGCTTACATTTCCTTTGGGGTAGGGGCAGAATATTGCTGAGCCACTCAGAACTAGAGGAGCATCCCAAAGGGTCACAGTCCCAAGCACCCTCCCTTCTGGTCTGTGGGGTATTTGGGCTATTAGGAAACTCATGCTCTATTATAACACAAGTACATCCTATGAAAAGGCTTTCTATTAGCCATGTAATAGTAAATAAGAAGGTTGATATCTAAAGACAGACATGAGTTCAAATCCTGCTTCCATTATTTACTAGCTAAATGCATTGAGTTGGTAACTAAATTTCTCAGCCTTAGTTTACTCATCATTAAAATGTGGTTTATGACACTACCCTATTGTGAGAAATAAAAGAGATAATTTAGTAAAGCCTTTAGTATAAATTTAGTATATACAGTACACTTATTAAATTGCAGCTATGATTAATTTGTTTCCACAAACATGAAGGATAACTCTGCTTTACTTCTGCAATGCCCCACATACCTATTTTTGAGACTTATTTATATACCTGCCTTTCATTATCCCTGGTTATTATTTCAGAAAATGAGGATCTTTAATTCCCATATCTATTATTTTCATAGACAATTTTTGTTTTTTATAAATTATTTTATTGATATCAATATTTTATTTACAATAAATATAGTGGAAAATATTATTTTTCAATGTTTTACAATGACACTTTTTAAATAAATCAAGAATTTTTGGATATTTTAAAGATTATATTTTACTGATTATTTTATTAGAGTTGTCCCAATTTTCCCCCTCCATCCAGCACCCTCACTCCCTCAGGCAATCTTCACATCTTTGTTCATGTCCCTGGGTCATGTATGTAAGTTCTTTGTCTACTCCGTTTCTTATACTGTATTTCACATCCCCATGGCTATTCAATAAACTACCTATTTGTACTTCTTAGTATCATCAGCTCTTCAACCATTCCCCCACAGCCACCTCCCATGTGGCAATTATCTGTATCCATGATTCCATCTCTGTTCTTCTTCTTTTCTTAGTTTGATTTTCAGTTCCAATTGTTGATAGATATGTATATTTTGCCATTTTACTGTTCATGGTTTTGATCTTTTTTTTCTTAAAGACTGTACCATTTCATATGATAATCATTTGGTGATGATGAACTCTTTTAGTTTCTTCTTGTCTGGGAAGCTCTTTGTCTTCCTTCAATTCTAAATGATAGCTTTGCTGGGTAATCTTGGTTGTAGGTCCTTACTTTTCATGACTGAATATTTCGTGCTAATCCCTTCTAGCCTGCCAAGTTTCTTTGGAGAAATTAACTGACAGCTTCATGGGAATGCCCTTGTAGGTTACTAGCTGCTTTCCTCTTCTGCTTTTAATTTTCTCTTTGTCTTTAACCTTGACATTTAATTATGATGTGTCTTGGAGTGGGTCTCTTTGTATCCATCTTGTTTGAGACTCTCTGTGCTTCCTGGACTTTTCCTTCACCAAATTATGGAAGTTTTCTTTCATTATTTTCTCAAATAGATTTCCAATTTTTTGCTTTTTCTCTTCTCCTTCTGGTACCACATGATGCGAATGTTGGAGCATTTGAAGTTCTCCCAGAGGCTACTTATACTATTCTTGTTTTTTTTTTTTTTTTGAGGGGGGTTCTTTTTTCTTCTTGTTGTTTTGATTGGTTGTTTTTTGCTTTCTTATGTTCCAAATCATCTATTTGATTCTCAGCTTTGTCTTTACTGTTGTTTGCCTGTAAATCGTTCTTTATTTCAATTAGTGTGTCCTTCATTTCTGACTGGATCTTTTTATGCTGTTGAGGTCCTCATTAAGTTCCTTGAGCATCCTTATAACCAGTGTTTTGAACTCTGCATCTGAGAGATTGCTTGTCTCCATTTTGCTTAGTTCTTTTCCTGGAGTTTTAATTTGTTCTTTCCTTTGAGCCATGTTTCTTTGTCTGCTCAATTTTACAGCTTCCTTGTGTTTGTTTCTATGTATTAAGTAGAACTTCTATGATTCCCTGTCTTTGTAGTGTGACCCAATGTATTAGGTGTCCTGTAGGGTCCAGTGGCACAAACTCCTCTATCACCCAAGCTGGGTACTTGAAGTGTGTCCTTCATTTGGGCTGAGTACACCCTCCTCTTATAGTTGAGTCTTGGTTGCTATTGGCAAGTCAATTGGAGGGATTTATCCAGTGCAGTCAGCTGCAAGGATTGGCCATGACCACTGACCACTGATATCTGCCCTCTGTGGAGGATCAGCTGTGCATGGGCAGTGTTTTGGTGCTCTGATGTGATCTGAAGCTGTCCACTGGGTGTGCAGGCTCTGGGATTTCCTGGGTGGTACAGGCCAAGCTCAGCCTCTACCTGTGTTCTGTCCAGGGCCACCCTGCATGAGCTATAAGGCAATCTGAGTTGACTGCCACTTGTCCTCAACTTAGAGATTCTCAGGTGAAGCCAAGATATGAATATAGGCTGCTTGCTGCTAGTTCCAGGCCTGAGGCCACAAGCTAGTGGTACTGACGCTGGGGGCTCACTGAGGCCAGCTGTTGTTGTTTGAGAGGATTTAGAAAGTTGTGAAGCATGATCCAAGAGCAGCCATTCATATGGAAAAGCAGCTTGGGTAAGCCTGTTAGTTGGGTGGCATGGCGTCTCTTGGGACAAACTGTGTTAGCCAGGTTGATGAAGTCTCAGATATGGCACCAGCCAGCTGGCTCTGTGGCTCTGTGGGGGGATGGTTCAGACTATGGCTGCTGCCTGTCTTTCTGTCTGGGAGAAAGCTGTACCCCAGCTCTTACCTTGATGCCAGACATTTCAGTTTCTCCCTTTATGCCACTGGTGCCTTTCAAGCTGCTTCCCCAATGCTGGAGCTCAGCAGGAGTCAGTCTGAGTCAGCCCACATGTGGGTTCTTTAAGAGGAACTACTTGAGACTCCAGAATTTTCTTCCACTGACTCAGTCCCTGTTGGTTTTTGCAGCCAGAAGTTACGGGGACTTATCTTCATGGGACTAGGACTTTAGACTGGGGATCCTGGTATGGTGCTGGGACTCCTCGCTCCCAAAATAGCACTCCCAAATTTTTATCTATCTAGCACACGTGTGTGGTACCAGCCTATGCTGAGCCTCCACCCTTCCTACATCCTGAATGGATGTGGTTTCTTTAATTCTGTATTTGTCACACTTCCATCAACTTGATTTCTGACAGTTCTGAGTAATGGTTATTCTATATTTTAGTTGTAATTTTGATGTGGTTTGGGAGAAGGTGAGCTGTGTTTACCTATGCCAACTTCTTGACTGGAAGTTCTCCCATATTTTTTTCCTTTTGTTATGATCCTGTACTCTTTTCTCCAAGATTAGGAAAATACACATTACAGTAGGTATTTTAATAAGTACTTATTAGATGTCAAGAACACTATGTATATCTTTTCCTGTATTATGTCATTGAACCTCCTCAAAAACTCTGAGAAAAGTATAGTGACTCCCCCATTTTACTGATGAGAAAAGTGAGCTTTCAGAGTTTAAGTAACTTGCTAATGTCAATGTAACACAATGAGAGTGGAGATTTGAACTGAGGAGTGTGTCTGATTCCAAGCCCCACCACTTAAGCTACAAGATGACCAGGGTTGAAGGTCAAGTTGACCAATTCAACCATTAGGGAAGTAAAAAAGTGGGGGCAGTGGAAGTACCTGCTCTTTTCCTTAATGTGGTGAGGTACTTCAACACGACCACTCAGAGAGCTTGACCTGTACCCCTGTTTTGTGAGGAAGACATGGACTCTGTCAACTCCACACAGAGATCAGAGATGTGAGCTGATTTGACCACTGAGTGAAGGGAAGTAACCTTCAACTGCAGAAATCATGTATCTCCAGAGTGAGTGTGGACAATAACTGTTGAAAATGAGCTGCCTCAAGCCATTTCTCATGGGGGCACCCAAAGTGTCCATGAGATATCAGTAAAAAGGAAGTTAGGTATGCAACACCAAGTTCTAGGGGACTAGGTTTTATTCTGCCAGTCAGGGGAACAACGGGCTAAAGAAACTTCTCCATGTCCAGGAATGTAATTGTCATCTGAAACATATACTGGTTCCAGAAAAGATATAACTCACGCGAGTTTCTATCAAATTAGACATTCTCTATCCTCCTAACTTCCTTTCTCTACCCACCTCCCTTTCCTCAGTCCCTTCTACCTTGGTGAAGTCGCAACTACAGTAAGTACACAACTGAGAAGGAGCAATGGTAGCTGGAGAAGGAGAAAAGGCCTACAGGCCTCTCTTCCAGTGGCCAGTCTGCATTTAGTCCCCAACCAGATCAGGAAAGACATTGACTGAATGAAAGTCAGAACCATGATTATTATTGCTCAAACTAAGTTATGAATTGAGACTGTGCTTATGACTTCCAGGTTGTTTATTGCTGTAGAATAAACAAAATGCTTTGGGGTATCCCTGAATTTATATCCAAGGGCTATGGAAGGATTCCCTCTGGTGAATTAATACAAGCTATGGTGAGAGACAAATATTAAGTTGCTTTATGATAACACTTCATGATACTTCTTATTCACTGTTTTGGTGACATTTGTTTCTTACAACCCCATGGAAGCTTCTCTGGGCCTCCTTCATGTTAGTAATGTCATAACTCAGTCAAGAATGGTCCAGGAATTTTGGTTTCTGATTCTCCTCCTAACAACCTTCCAACTCACTACTCTGGTTAAATGCCTTCCAACTATTAGATTTTTTTAAAATAAGCCATTGTTTCCCTAAAGAAAAATTCTAGCATTGAATATGAGGACAACATTATGAGGATTTTTCTTTTCCAGTGGGTGAATATATATGGTTATACAAGTTAAGAAAAACCACAGTTTTAACAAATCTTCTGGTATGTGAGTATACAAAGCTTTGAGTAACATACCTGGTAGTACTGAAGTGATAATGGAATGAAATGCAGGTCACATTGCCAGCTCCTGGCATCAGTGGGTCAGAACTATGGAATCACCTACTTGAATGTCCTGCAGAAGAGTTTAAAGGAGCAATTAGAAGCCGACATTAGTTGGTATATTCTAGATCTGCCAAACTTGATTCTTTTACTCACCATGAAAATGGAGTTTTCAAAAGACAAGTGCAAGAGATAACCCAGTGGTTATTCATGCTCTATGTTGTCCTGTAAAGCTTATACAATATTTAGGTATTCTCTGCAAAGTTTTCAACACTCTTCTTACAGATGGGTGGGAAACTTGCATCATCAAAGAGGACTAAGTCCTTGAATCTGCTTTAGTCCTAGAATTATAGGGGAAAAAAGACAGAATGGGCACTCATGGCTACCGCTGAGCACCTGTGTGAAAATTTCAGGTGAACATTCCAGTCATGGAACAGGGTTCTAAGCCTTTTGATTACATTGCTTGCAGTTAGATGTGTGCCATGAAAGGAATTTTAATATGGCCCCACCTTTTGTGGTGAAATTCAATTAAGGCTTTCTTTAGGATGGGGACAGATCCACATTTTTGTGGGATTTGATGCTCAAAACATGGTAGAATTTTTTTAAGAAGCAGAATGCAAAAATATCTTAATACTGTAATTTTGTAAAAACATGATATGTTTTGGGACATTTATTTATTTAGTTAGTTAGTTAATGCATTTTACCAGGTTATTTTTTCAACTGGCTTTGTTGGTATTAAATTATTTGAGAATTAGTTGCAGACATAATGACACCTTATCCCTAAATACTTCAACATGTTTCTCCCAAGAACAAGAAGATTAACTACATGATCACAATACGATTCTCATCCTACTTGGAAATTTAACATGGATATAAGACTGTTATCTAGTTACCACTCCATAATCAAATTTCTTCTCTTCTATTATCTCAATAATGCCTTTTTAAATATCTTTTTGTATCTAGGATCCAATCAACTTTTACACATTTGGATGTAGTATCTCCCAGCCTTATTTAGTCTCTTTTTTAAAATTTTTATTTATTGATTTGAGAGAGAGAAAAAAACATTCATCTGTTGATCCACTCACTTATGCATTAATTGGTTGCTCCTTTTTTTCCAGTTTGATGAATACTTTACTTTTTTTAAATTACATATATTTTATTGATTATGCTATTACAGTTGCCCCACTTTTCCCCTGTGCCTCTCCATCCAGTACCTCCTTCCCTCCAACAATCTTCCCCCTTAGTTTTGTCCATGGGTCATAATGTATAAGTTTTTTGGCTTCTCCAGTTCCTGTACTATTCTTAACCTCCTCCTGTCTATTTTGTCTATACCAATTACGCTTCTTATTCCCTGTACATTTTCTCCCATTCCCCTCTTTCCCCCCACTGATAACACTCCATGTAACTGCCATTTCTATGATTCTGTTCTTGTTCTACTTGTTTGCTTAGTTTGTTTTTGTTTTTTTTAGGTTCAGTTTCTGAAAATTGTGAGTTTGTTGTCATTTTACTGTTTACAGTTTTGATCTTCTTCTTTTTCTTGGATAAGTCCCTTTAACATTTCATATAATAAGGGCTTGGTGATGATGAACTCCTTTAACTTGACCTTATCTGAGAAGCACTTTATCTGCCCTTCTATTCTAAATGATAGCTTTGTTGGCTAGAGTAATATTGGAATGTAGGTCTTTGCCTTTCATGACTTTCAATACTTCTTTCTAGCTGCTTCTTGACTGCAAGATTTCTTTTGAGAAATCAGCTGATAGTTTTATGGGAATTCCTTTGTTGGTAACTTTCTTCTTTTCTCTTGTTTCTTCTAAGATTCTCTCTTTATCTTTAACTTTTGCATTTTATTATGATATGTCTTGGTGTGGTCCTCTTTAGCTTCAACTTGTTTGGGATTCTCTGAGCTTACAGGACTTGTGTATCTCTTTCCTTCATCAAAGTGGGGAAGTTTTCTTTCATTATTTTTTCAAATAAGTTTTCAATTTCTTGCTCTTCCTCTTCTCCTTTTGGCACCCCTATGATTCAGATGTTAGAATATTTGAAGTTGTCCCACAGGTTCCTAAACCTCTCCTCATTTTTTTTGAATTCTTATTTCTTCTTTTGTTCTGGGTGAATGTTTATTTTTTCCCTATGTTCCAAACTGTTGATTTGAATCTCAATTTCTTTCCCTTCACTGTTGATTCCCTGTATTTTTTCCTTATTTCACTCCATATAGTCTTCACTTCTTTCTTTATTTTGTGGCTGTACTCAATCATTTCTCTGAGCATCCTGATAACCAGTGTTTTGAACTCTGCATCTGATAGGTTAGCTATCTCTCTGTCACTTAGCTCTTTTTCTGGGGTTTTGTTGTCTTCTTTCATCTGAGCCATATTTCTTTGTATCCTCTATTTGGTAGCCTCCCTGTGTTTTTCTTTATTGAGTAGCTCTGCTTTGACTCCCTGTGTTGTGTTGGGGCACCCATTACCTTGTAAGGGGTGGGGCCTTAGCTATTTGCCAGGGTGGGGCAACCTGCCTCACTGCTTTGTGGCACTGTGTTGGGGAGGGGTCATAGAGGGAACAATGTTGCTTGCTCAGTTTTTGCCCCATTTTCAGTCACTTACCCCACTTCTGTAAATGACTGGCACCCTTCTAGTTGCTGCCCTCATGCTGGTTTCTGAGTAGGTGAGTTTGTGCACATTCTAGGACCCTCTGGGCCCTTTAAATGGACTCTACTGATAGACTGGCAGTTTCTTCTGCCCTAGCAACTCCTGCTGGTTTTTACAGACAGAGGTTATGAGTCTTTATGTTCTGGCACTGGAACCCTGGGCTACACACTTTGGCCTGGGGCTGGGATTGCTTGATCCCTAGTTATCTCTCCTGATTTTTGTCTGCCACATGTGAATGTGGGACCACCCATTCTGCCAGCTGCCACTGCCACTGCCTTACCGAGCATCCTCTCCACCCTGGCTGCCCAGTCTACCCCTCCTACACATCTGGATAAATGTTTCTTCTTTAACTCCTTGGTTATCAGATTTTCATATAGTTTGATTTTTCTGGCAATTCTGGTTGTTTTTTGTTTTAAGATTGGTTGTTATTCTTCTTATTGTTGTGCAAAGAAGAGAAGCATGTCTACCTATGCCTCCACATTGGCTGAAAGTCCTGGTTGCTCATATCAACATGTTGAAAGAGATTCAGCACAAGAGAGAATCATAGAAGCTTAAGTTTCAGTAGCTTCAACGTAGACCACTTCTGTTTGGAATAAAATTGAACAAGTTTTTCTGCTATCTATTGATGGACATCTAAATATCAAAAGACAAACAATTTTACACCTAATCAGAAAGGACCTCTTCAGGGGGTTTGCACATGCTAGCGTTCTCCTTTGGTGTAGATGGCCCTGTCTTACAGGAAAAGGGCATAGCAAAGTTGGCCAAATATGCTTCAGAACAGTACACAATGCATTAGACTTCTGACAACTTGAGAAGTAAAATATGGTGTGCCAAGAGGTATCCAGGCTCCATTCAAGAGGCTTTCCAAGGATTCCCCATAAAGGTGACATGATTGCACACACTTATTCCACCAAGTGCTTACAACTAAAATATTCAGTGGGAGCTGAGACTCCAAATTTCAGTTTTGACTTACCCCACTGTTTTCATTTCTTCTTTTATATCTTTAATTTGTGGTTATCTAAAAATCTAATTAGTTATTAATCTTTAGGAATTATGTGCCACTAGCATGATAAGAAACCAAAGAGGACTAAAGAGAGAGGAAAGAAAAAGAATTAACTGTGAAAAATTCCTTCTTAATGAACATCTATGTAAATGACAGCTTAGCCATAATTACACTAAATAGAGTTAAAAAGTAAGACCCTTCTTTAGCTAAGCAATAGCAAGCCAGGGTTTCCTTAAGGCTGTTTGGCAGCACAGCAGTTTTGAGCAGGTATCTTGTAGAAGAAGCATTCTAAAATCAAGTGGAATAATATTATTTCTTCTTGAAAACTCATAGGGCATATTAAAGGCTCTGAGAAGTCCTGCAGTAAAAATAACTTGTATATACATGTTTAACTAAGCACTTCTTAAACACAAATTAACTAAAGAAACCCATCTATCAATAAAGGCAAATATATTTGAATTATTGGTTTAAGCATTTACTTAACATTTTTAAAGCATTGTAGAGGATACACTTCATTGGGCATAATTCTTTTACATAGTTGAACAAGACAGTTTTTCAGAGAAAATCAAATGATTCACCCCATCTTCACAACCACACTGCTTCAAATAGGAACATACACCAACATGGAGCACCCATCTGCTTTAGCTCACAGAGTGAGATTTGGGAATCTTTTCAACACAGCATCCAAAAGATTTTGATTCTGCCACAGGGAAATAGTGACACATTCCCTTCTTATGTTTCTCTTTGTTCAATGGCATGTGGCTTACTTTCTCTTTCTCTACCTCTTCATCCTTCTCAATAATATCTATGTTCTTATATGTATTTTTTTCTGTAACTGTTCTCAATTTGAGAACCAGAAAATGCTCATTTATTAATTGCTATAGTTCATAAAGTAGAATACAGTCACAACTTTGTGGACCTCACTCAGTTTTTCAATAAACTAGTGATAACTAGCTTATTTCAAGGTGGCTCTACCTTTTTGTCACAATGCTGGCTTGGCAGAGGATGTTGGGTATCTGCTGGATTTCAGAGAAAGCTGCTCCCAAAGTAATAAAGAACCTGTACTTCCATATTAACTAATAGTTATATAAGATATTCAGTTGTATATTCAATAATTCCTCTGTTTGAAAAAGAAATGTCTTGATCTCTGAGAAACACGCTGCCCCTGGGGTATCAGGATTACCTTTAACTCCATTCCAGGTCAAGTCATTGCACACAAGTCACTGAGGATAGAGAAGTGGGTGTAACATTTACTCTAGGAATTGTGGAATATTTTGTTCTTTGTTGTTCCTGAAAACTTTTTAAAAAGGACCGTACAAATAAATTCATAATGCACATTCATAATAACCTCTATGGGCAAGTCACTTAAAGTTTCTAAGTCTCACTTTCCTCACCTGAAACATGGAGATCATACTCAGACCACATAGCTATAGTGAAGGTAAAATAAAAAAGCATATTGAAGCATTTAGGAGAGTGGATGACACTCAGCAGGTAATCAGTAAAGAATAGTTATTTAAATCCAAATGCCTGAGGAGGGTTGAAATAACTATTTTTTCCTAAACTGTCAGTAAGAGGGACTTTTTACATTCAAATTTCAGTTTTCATTAACTCTTTTGTTAGAGTCTTTGCTTTTTCATCATTAATATATATAGTTACCAAAGCTCTAATTAGTCATTAGTTCTTTGAAATTACGAACCGTAGGTGTGATATGCAACCAAAGGAGGCTATAGGGGGATTAACAAATAGGTAAATGTTAAATAGTCAAATGTTCATTCATAATGAACTTACATATAAGTGAGAGCTAAGCCACAGTTGCCTTAAATTAGCAAGAAATTTATGTCTCTAAGAATGAGTCTGCCATCTTCATTACTTTAAACTGTTAGATTTATGTTTGAGTAAAACTGAACTACATTGGGCTAAAGTCACATTTGGGGGGCTCACTGTTAATTAGCCTGTGAAATAATTGGGACTGAGGTGAAATTTCCAAAAGGTTAGTATTCACTGGGAAAATGAACAGACCAACAATCCCTTGGAGTTAACTCAACCAGCTTCCAATCTGTTACTTTTACATCCAATGTCAAAGGCAAGCTTTCCTCATCCCAATTGTACCCTGAACACTCTCCCCTGTAAAATATGGTTTAAAGGCCAGCTGCAACATGGAGCCTTTTCTCAGAGCCTACAGTTTCAAACAAACGACTGGGCAGAAGCCAGGATCTATATGGGCTCACGAAGACTGTAAAACATTTGGTGCCGAGTGGAAAAAGACGCCTGTGAGCACTGCCAGACGTTTTCAGCTTTCTTGCACCTGTGCCAAGTGTTTTTCAGCTCCCCTACCCCTTTTTCTTAAAGAGAGGTGGTGGGGAGAGGGTGAGGGACTGAATGAGAGATAAGCCAGCTTTCTGAGGGCATATCCCATAGTAACTGAAAAACTTGTTACCACCATTAGACATTTGTTTCCTGCCCAGTCCCCTTTCTGCAGGCAAAATTAGGACCTTCAGCCAATCTTGGTACTGGAATTCTGAGCACTGAACTTCTCTGACATTCATTTCATCCCCTCATACGTCACTGTGGATTTTGAAGACTACCCATCCCAGTCCCATCCCTGCAGTCTGTCTGAAATCTCTTTCTTGAACTCAGTTGAATCACCATTGTCCATCACCAGCAACAAATTACTGATTATTTCAAGAAAATAATATGCACATTGAAACAGTTTGTAACATGCAAAAATATGTGTGGAAGAAAGTATATGTTTCTTAAAGGAAGAACACCCAAAATGTTTTAGGATGAAAGTGTGAAAATGTCTAAACATAGATGATGTGATACAGATCATAAGGAAATCAATTCGAAATTATCCTGGAAACTTGTGATAATGTTTTCAAAAGAAGGAGAATTCAGGGGAAGGGAGGCCCTTCTCAGATCCCACACAATAGCAATGAAAATCAAGAGTTCCATGATGGTATGTATTTATTCCCATACATTATCTCAGCTAATTAAACAATCCTATGAGGTGATGACTTTTACTGTCCCCATTTACCAGTAAGAAAACTGAAAGTTAATATGATTAAGTAAAATCAAGTCACACTCTTAGGAAGCAGAGCTTAGACTTGATCACTGGTCTCTCTGAGCTCACGAAAGCTTTTAGGTTGATCACAGCCCTCTCTAGGAGAAGACCCTTCACCTCTTAGGGTTGTTAATGCAAGAAAAGTCACACATAGAGATTCATTCCTTTGGTTTAAAATTTGGATCTCTGTTAAAATATCAATGTCCTCTCAAGATTAAAAAAAAAAAAAACAAAAACACCTACAGCTTCATCAGCCACTTTACCTGAACAAAAAGGAGAAAATTGAATCTTTTTTTTCTGGGCATGTTCCACCAGATAGAACAGAAACATCACTGGGCTGCAGCAGATGTGAGTGGAACAAGGGGATACAGCTGCTGATGGGAAGATGGTGCCAAAGAACTGTCTTAACAATGTAAACTGAAAGTTGTCACTTCCTTTCTTAATACCGCCAGTGTTCACCCATCATTCCCCTGATCAATTTTAAGCATCTCGATGTGACTTGCACCAGGAGCTTCCAGCCACAGCAGTGACCACAGTCAGTTTCCCAACATAAGGAGCTCTTTCTACCTCAGTCCATTTGCTTTTAATGTACCTTCATCTGGCTAGCTCCAATTCACATTCAGATCACAGATTTTGATCTCTTTTCTCTTGAAACCTAAATTTAAATCAGGAGGCCTTTCTTTCTCTCTTAGTATCTTTCTTTCTTTATTTTAAAGACAGAAACACTATGTCTTTCATACAGTACTCTATGCCCCATAACTATCATATTTCCTGGTACATATTAAGCTTATAC
Organism: Trachops cirrhosus; assembly: GCA_028533065.1. Lineage (NCBI taxonomy): Eukaryota > Metazoa > Chordata > Mammalia > Chiroptera > Phyllostomidae > Trachops > Trachops cirrhosus. Next base: position 57,438,703 of record CM052544.1, on the reverse strand, counting down.
TTAATATTTTATGAAAAAATGAATGGATACAAGGCAGCATAATCTACCTTGGACTCCCCGATTGTAAATGAGGAACAGCACATCTGAAAGTTCTGACAAGAACTTAACAATTGCTTGATTGGAGACTCATGTGATTCAAAGAGATTTTTGTCTATGTAGGTATATAAAATACATATAAAAGGGACTCCAACCTATAAAAAGATTTCTGATCTTAGATAGCTATTATATATATAACATGTAACATACATTAGTATGTATATGTATGTATATAGATATTATATATGTTAGTAATTATCAGTCTAATTATTGTAATTTTTACTATTGTTATTAGAATAGCTCCCATTGGTGTAAAAGTTGCTATATGCTAGGCACTGGCCTAAGCAATTTATATTAATTGTTTAGCTCAATTTTCATAAAAAACTTAAAAAGGTATTACTACCCTCATTTACATATGAAGAATTAGGGCTTAGAGCAACTGAGATATCTGACTTAGATTTCTTAGATTTAGGATTAAAATCTAAGTATATTTAAAGCCATTTTTCTTCAAAGACAACTGAGTTCTAATTAATCATTCCATCACTCAAAAACCTAAAATATTAAAAAATCTCCTTTTTTATGTATCTTCTCTCTCCTTAAACATACACACATGCATCAAACTTAAGTAAAGCAACAAAAATTTATTCTATGATGAAAGAAAAAAAAACAGCAGGAGAATGAAGGTCATAGGACTGTTGAGACTGTCCACTGAGCATCATGCTGGCACACACCCATCCAATCAAGAAGTATACCTTCCTTATGAGTTGAGCTTTTCCCTAAAAACTCTAGACTGGGTGTAAGCTTGCTATGTCCAAGAGTTCAAGCAGAAGTTCATGGCCCCATTCAAACATAACAAAGGGTATTCCAATACCCAGAAGGCAGTTAAGTGAATTCTGAATTCTTTTCCTGCTCCAAGATACAGTCATTTTTATATTCAAGTAGAGACTTTCTTAAAAGCAAACCTTGAACTTATAGATAAAGATCCTAGTGATACTGGCCTCCAGGAAGTTAGCAGGTCTCAGTAAAATGAGATCACGGTCACCACAGAGGGTAGTTGACTTGGTGTTTTGATGTATCTGTGGTGGCTGAGGAGACAACATGCCAGCCACTGCAACTCTGCCTCTTCTGTTTCAGGTACAGTGGTCCCACTAGGACATCATTTACACTAATGTGGCATTCACTCAACACACACCAAAAAGTAATTATGGAGCTCTATGCTTCAGTCGCTGTTTAGCTGCCTAAAATATTCACTTCCTAGAAGAAGAGGAGCAGTGCTTTCAGAGGGAGAAGGAGAAAGGAAGGAAAAAGACAGCAAGCTCTCACAGGAAAGAGCACCATGAGTTTAGAAGAATTCTAACAACCTTTCCTGCCTTGACCCTTTAAGTTTCAGATTCACTGAACCTCTTTTGTATCAATTTCACCATCTTTAAAATGGGGTTAATTACCCTGTCTCCTTCATGAGGTTGATGAGATGTGTAATATCAGAGGAAAATGTAGGATGAAAGTGCTCTATGAACTGTAAAGTTTGTATTATTGATCCATGAGCAACTCAAAAATCACTCTTCCTAGGGAGACATCTAATCATTTCTCATGAGCCAATCAAACAAAATCCGTAAATGCCTCTCCAGTGGTATTTGCAGAGCTAGAAACTCCCTTCAAAAGCTTTCTGCACAGAGCCATGCATCAGTTGTGCATATTAGACCCTTCTCAATTTAATGTATTTTCTTGGGTTGCAGTGGCTCTTTCACTAGCAGGCAGAGGTGCATTAGTGGGAGATTTATGCTAATATCTCAGCAGTGGAAATCTGGAGCTCACTATATTTTCATTCAGCCCGAGACAAGTAGGGAGGGTCTGTCCTTTAACAGGATTTCCAGGAAGAATACTCCAGCTTAAGAAATGCTGATTTGCTGGCATTTATATATTCCAGGAAGACAGTTGTCTTAAGTGTAACAGAGCTTACAGCAGAAACTTATTTTAATGCCCCCTCTTTTCTATGTCTATCTCCAGCTAACAGAAGGGCTGAAAGTACCCACTGGCTACAGAAATGCTGTCATTGGAGAAGAGGCCGGAACAGTTTTTGAAGAGTCTCATAAGAAAATAGGACAGCCCTCTGGGATAATGGGGATACTCTACATCCCCAGAAACTGCTTCTAGGATGGCCCTCCTAGCATGTGTACTAGCCAACTGGTTCATCTTTCTAAATATAACATTCAGCATACGGTGAGGGAATGTTTATAGACATATACATACACCATACATTTTTCACAGCAAGTACATATAGAGACCTTCCAACTGTATATTTTGCAGACATACAAACACCCACATATATTGTCCATATGTTCAAACAAATTTTAAGTTATAGCATGGACAAATAAGTATATCTTTACATGAACAGTTGTTAAAGGCACCATAGTGGACACTTTAGAGCATTACTTAAAAGACAAGCAAGTGGATTTCAATTCCAGCCTTACCTTTTCTAGCTATGTTGACTTCTTCTATAAAATGTGAATAATACTGGGATCTTTCTCATAGGGTAACTGTGAGAACCAGTTGGGATTGTGCAAATAAATCAATTAGTACCGTGTCTAGTGCAAGGTTTATTCTCAATAAATATTACTATTGTTAACACTAGATATCATACCAGGTTGTCACCATGCAAAGTCTTTCAGAACAAAGAGAGGTCAAAACAAGTGGCAAGATACTATACAATGACCACCTAGACCCTTCAGCAACTTAATATCCCTTTGCTATTTCCCACCATAACTCAGGCACAAGTCTGTCATTGTATTTACCCCCTTGTAGCTCTTTCCCTCTGTTAGACTGTGACCTTCTGGACTCATGTAGATATGCACTATCATGTCATCTGCAAACAATGACAGTTTGGCTTCCTCCTTTCCAATTTGGATGTCTTAACTTTCTTTTTCTTGTCTGGTTGCTGTGGCTACAACTTCCAATACTATGTTGAATAGAAGTGGTGAAAGCAGACACCATTGTCTTGTTCCTGACCTTAGTGGGAAAGCTTTTAGTTTTTGCCGATTGAGTATGATGTTGTGTGTAGGTCTCTTGTATATGGTCTTTATTATGTTGAGGAATGCTCCCTCTATTCCCACTTTGCTGTACCTTATCAAATGCTTTTCCCACTTCTATTGATATGGTCATATGATTTTTTTCTTTCCTTTGTTTATGTGATATATTACATTTATTGATTTGCGAATATTGTACCATATTTGCATCCATGGGATGAATCCTATTTGATCATGGTTCATGATCTTTTTAATGTATTTCTGGATGCACTTTGCCAATATTTTGTTGAGGATTTTAGAATCTATGTTCATCAGTGATATTGGCCTGTAATTTTCTTTCTTTCTTATGTTTTTATCCAGTTTTGGGATTAGGATGATGCTGAATGCATAAAAAGAGTTTGGGAGTCTTCCATTTTCTCAGATTTTTTGGAATGCTCTGTGAAGGATAGGGGTTAGCTCTTCCTTAAATGTTGTGTAAAATTCTGCTGTGAAACCGTCTGGTCCAGGGATTTTGTGTGCTGGGAGTTTTTTATTACTGTTTCTATTTCATCTGCTGTTATTGGTCTGTTCAGGCTTCCTGCTTCTTCTTCATTCAGTTTTGCAAGATTATATTTTTCTAGAAATTTGTCCATTTCACCTAGGTTTTCAAATTTCTTGGTATACAGTTAGCCATAGTAATTTCTTACAGTCCTTTGTATTTCTGTGGTATCAGTTGTAATCTCTCCTCTTTCATTTCTGATTGTGTTTATTTGGGTCCTCTCTCTTTTTTTCTTGATGAGCCTGCTTAAAGGCTTGTTGATTTTTTTTATCTTTTCAAAGAATCAGCTCCTAGATTTATTGATCCTTAGAATTATTCTTTTAGTCTCTGTTGTTTAATTCTTCTCTGATCTTGGTTATTTCCTTCCTTCTACTAGCTCTATGCTATCTTTTTTATTGTTCCTCCAGTTCTTGTAGATGTAGGGTTAGACTGTTTATTTCAAATGTCTCTATCTTTCTTAGGTAGGCCTGTATTGCTATGATCTTTACTCTCAAGACTGCCTTCACTGTGTCTCATAACTTTTGAACTGTCATGAGTTCATTTTTACTTGTTTCCAGAAACTTTTTTATTTCTTTCTTGATCTCATTCTTAACCCTTTCATTGTTTAATAGCATGCTATTCAATCTCCTTGAATTTGAGCGTTTTCAAATTTTTTTTCCTTGAGGTTGGTTTCTAGTTTCAGTCCCTTGTGGTTGGAGAAAATACTTGACATGATTTCAATTTTCTTGAACTTGCTGAGGCTTGTTTTGTGTCCTATCATATGGTCTATCCTTGAAAATGTTCCATGTGCATTTGATAAGCATGTGTATTTTGCTTCTTTGTGATGAATAGCTTAATGTATGTCACTTAAGTCCATTTAATTGAGGACATTGTTCAATGCCAAAATATCTTTATTGATATTTTGTTTAGAAGATCTATCCATTTTTGACAGTGGGGTGTTAAAATCCCCTACTATAATTGTGTTGCTGTCAATATCTTTCTTGAAGGCCTCCAAGATTTTCCTTATGTATTTGTGTGCTCCTATGTTGGGTGCATATATGTTTATAATGTTTATGTCTTCTTTTTTTCCCACTTTTTTAAATTTTTTATTTTAGTTTATTCAGTACAGTTTCTATCCTTTATTCCCATTCCAGCCCATCCACCCATTCCTCCCCTCCTCTCTCCCCTTTCCAACACCCCTACTTTTGTCCATGTGTCCTCTATATTTGTTCCTGTAAACCCTTCCCTTCTCCCCTGAAATTCCCTCCCCTCTCCCCTTGATGGATTCTTCTCTTGAGTATTATGATGTGATCTTCTGGGTCTCTTTTCATGGCCCTTTTTTTGAAGTCTGTTTTGCTGATGTGAGTAGTGCTACTCCAGCTTTTTTTCCCTGTCCATTTGCTTGTAATATTTGTTTCTAGCCCTTCACTCTCAGTCTGTGTAGGTCTTTTGTTCTGACGTGTGTCTTGTAGGCAGCATATGTGTGGGTCATGTTTTCTTATCCATTCAGCTACTCTATGTCTTTTGATTGGAGCATTTAATCCATTAACATTTAAGGTTATTAATGACATGTATTTATTCAGTTTCCCCCTTTGTACCTGTGTTCCTCCCTTTCTCACCCTTTTCCTTCTTCTTTCTATAGTTGTCCCTTTAGCACACCTTGTTGTGCTAGTTTGGTGGAGATGTATTCTTTTAGCCTTCTTTTGTCTGGGAAACTCTTTATTTCACCTTATATTTAAATCGAGAGCCTCTCTGGATAGAGTAGTCTTGGTTGCAGGTCTTTGCTTTTCATTATGTAATATTTCTTGTCATTCTCTCTTGGATTGGAGTGTTTTTGTTGAGAAATCAGCTGCTAGTCTTATCCAAGCCCCGTTTTACATTATTTTTTGTTTCTCCCTTGCTGCTTTTAAAGATTCTCTCTTTGTCTTTAAAACTTGGCATTTTGGACTTCTGGCCAAGATGGAGGCATAGGTAAACACACTGTGCCTCCTTACACAACCAAAATAAGGACAACAACAATTTAAAAACAAAATAAGGAGGAGAAGATGGCGACGTGGTAGGAGGGAGCACACACCGCCTCCCGTTTCAAAAGACAGAAAAACCTAACCATACTAAAGAGGACATTGCAGCTTACATGAAAATGAGAAATCAAAAATGTAGCGGACACGGAAAGACCAGAC
>CM052544.1:57420172-57432447 GCA_028533065.1 Trachops cirrhosus | reverse complement strand
AAATGGAGGACGGGATGTCAGTGACCAGAGGGGAGAGGGGAGGGAATTTCAGGGGAGAAGGGAAGGGTTTACAGGAACAAATATAGAGGACACATGGACAAAACTACGGGGCTTGGAAATGGAAGGGAGTTTGGGAGGGATGGGTGGGTGGGCTGGAATGGGAGTAAAAGATTGAAACTATACTGAATAATCTAAAATAAAAAATAAAAATAAAAAAATAAAATAAAATAATAAAAAACAAAATAACAAGACAAACAGACAGAAAATTGATCTGTATAGAAGTCTAACAACCAAGGAGTTAAAATATATACATTCATCCAGACCTGTAGATGGGGTGGAGTCGGGTGGCTGGGCGGGGTCACGACACAAAAAAACCTGGCACTGGGCATGCAAGGCAGCAGCTTAGAAACTCCAGGCACCCAAGACTGCAGCAGTGAAAACCTGGGTGCACAGGTGGTGGCTGGCAGACCCCGGGCACAGGGTGGCAATGCAAAGACCAAGTGAGGCACTCATTGTGAAGCCAGGCACGGCATGCAAGGCAGCTGGTGGACTGGGTGGTCCCACATTCATATGCAGATAAACCAGGTGAGGCTGAGGAGCAAGACAGACTGTGCAACCCAGGGTTCCAGCACTGGAAAATAAACCCTCAAGTCACTGATTGGGGACCCCTATGTGGGTTGAGGTGTATGGAGAGACTCCCAGCCTCACAGGAGAGTTTGTTGGAGAGATCCACAGGGTCCTAGAACATACACAAGCCCACCTACATGGGAACCAGCACCAGAAAGGCCCAGTTTGCTTGGGGGAAGAGGCAGAGGGGACTGAAATCCAAGAAAGAGCAGAGCAAGCACCATCATTCCCTCCCAGACTCCGCCCCCACATACAGCATCACAACCCAGTGACTGGGTTGCCCCGCTGTGGTGAACACCTAAGGCTCTGCCCCTCAATGTAACAGGTAGGACAAGACAGGAAAAATAGCCCAAACAGAAGAACAGGTCAAAGCTCCAGAGCAAATACAACTAAGTGACCAAGAGATAGCCAACCTATCAGATGCACAGTTCAAAGCACTGATGATCAGGATGCTCACAGAATTGGTTGAATTTGGTCACAAATTAGTACGACCAAAAAATGAAGGCTATGCTAAGTGAAATGAAGGAAAATGCACAGGGAACCAGCAGTGATGGGAAGAAAACTGGGACTCAAATCAATGGAGTGGACCAGAAGGAAGAAAGACAACCAAACAGAAAAAAAAAGAAGAAACAAGGATTTAAAAAATGAGGAGAGGCTTAGGAACCTCCAGGACATCATTAAACATTCCAACATCCGAATTATAGGTGTACCAGAAGGGGAAGAGGAAGAGCAACAAGTGGAAAACTTATTTGAACAAATAATAAAGGAGAACTTCCCCAAGCTGGCAAAGGAAATAGACTTCCAGGAAGTCCAGGAAGCTCAGAAAGTCCCAAAGAAGTTGGACCCAAGGAGGAACACACCAAGGCACATCATAATCACATTAGCCAAGGTAAAAATGAAGGATAGAATCCTAGAAGCAGCAAGAGATAAGGGGATAGTCACCTACAAAGGAGTTCCCATAAGACTGTCAGCTGATTTCTCAAAAGGGACCTTATAGGCAAGAAGGGACTGGAAAGAAGTATTCCCAGTCATGAAAGGCAAGGACCTACATCTCAGATTGCTCTCTCCAGCAAAGCTTTCATTTAGAATGGAAGGGCAGATAACATGCTTCTCAGATAAGGTCAAGTTAAAGGAGTTCATCATCACTAAGCCCTTATTTTATGAAATGTTAAAGGGTCTTATCTAAGAAAAAGAAGATAAAAATCATGTATAGTAAAATGACAGCAAACACAATTATTAATAATGGCACCTAAATCAAAAACAAACTAAGCAATCAACTAGAACAGGAATAGAACCACAGAAATGGAGATCACATGGAGGGTTAACAATAGGAGCATGGGAGGAGGAGAGAGGGGAGAAAGGTACAGAGAATAAGTAGCATAGATGGTAGGTAGAAAATAAGGAGAGGGCAAGAATAGTAGGGGAAATGTAGAAGCTAAAGAACTTATGACACAGGGACATGAAGTAAAGTGGGGGAATGTAGGTAGGAGAGGGTGTGCCGGCTGGAGGGGAATGAAGGGGGAATAATAGGACAACTGTAATAGCATAATCAATAAAATATATTTTTAAAAACTTGGCATTTTAATTATATGTCTTAGAGTAGGTCTTTTGGGGTTCATCTTGTTTGGGACTCTCTGTGCCTCCTGCACTTATGTGTTTATTTCCCTCTCTAGGTTTGGAAAGTTTTCTGTCATTATTTTTTCAAACAGGGTTTCTAGCCCTTGTTCCTTTTCTTCTCCCTCTGATATTCCTATGATTTGAATGTGATTGGGTTTCATTGTATCTTGGCATTCCCTTAACCTATCTTCATATTTTTGAGTCTTTTTTTTGTGCAGCTGCTCTAGCTGTGTGTTTCTAACCTACCTTGTCTTCCAGCTCACTAATTTTGTCCTCTGCTTCATCCTTGTGATTGTAATTCCTTCTAGTGTGTTTTTATTTCAGAAATTATATTTTTCATTTCTTCCTGATTTTTTTGTTTATAGTTTCTATTTCCTTTTCATACTGTTGTAGTTCTCACTCAGTTCCTTGTAGTTGTCTTTGCATTCTTTGAGCATCCTTATAACCACTATTTTGAATTCTATATCTGATTGTTTGCTTACCTCCATTTAATTTAGCTCTTTTATTGGGGAGTCTTCCATTCCATTTGATTGCAGGTTCTTCTTTTGTTTCCCCTTTTAGATGACTCCTTTTGTTCACTTCTGTACTTCTGGATGTTCCTCTTTGCTTGCTCTCTTTATCATCTGTAGGCAACACAGGGCGAACTTCTATGATAGGAATTACGGGATTCAGTTTTGTGGTCTCTTTGATCTCCTTGTCTGGATGCTCTAGGGTTGCCCTTTCTTCTGTTTGCATGGGCTCTCCTGTTGTACTTTGGTTTTTACCTGTTGGTGGTTCCTTTTTTGGTGGGTTCTCTCTTCCAGGAGGTATATTGGTGTTCACAGTTCCCACCTACACTTATATGTGATCATTAGCAGGGGAGGGGCAAAATGGATTAAGACAGCAAGAGAGTATTTTATGGGATTTAAAGTACCAATATGTAGAGAAAATATAGGAGATCCTTTGGATAAGTATAGCATTAACCATGATATTTTACCCAAATAATCACTTTTTATAAAAGGTGAAAAAGAGATAAGACTCTTGTTAGTGTAGGGAAGGACTGTGAGCTTAATCCAGAAAAGAGTTTGTGGGAGGTCAGATGATGTGTTATAATGAGAGTAATGAATAGAAAGTAGGTGTATTGTGCAAGAATATAGTTAACCAAAACAGTAATAAAGCTCTGGAAGATAGTGAAATCAGGGAGGGGCGCTGTGTAGTATTTACAATAATATGGAACAACAATTATTTACAATAATACTGGAACAACAATCACATGATGGAATCTTTCTGATCTGAATAAGAAGAATAGGAAGTACATGACCAAGAGTAGTATGATACTGGAACATGGGTGAAGTGAAAGAAGGAAAATTAAAATATACTATGAAAGAGAGAACAAGGAAATTCTGTCACACAATGCAATTAAAGAAAAAATAAAATAAAGAAAACTAAACAGAAAGAAGACAAATAAAAAATACTCATAAAATAAGAGAAGAAAAAATAATAATACAAATAAACAATAACATACAAATTCTCTGGAATAGCAAAGTGAAATTTGTCTGTTTCTCAGTTGTTGGGGTTAACCTTGTGTTCCCTCTTTTGGTCTGTTTTTGGACCTTTCACAGTTCTAGGTCTTATTGTCTCACTCAGGAAAAAAACAAAAACAAAAATCTCCTGCTGACTCTAAACAAGCCAAGCAACTTCTGATGGTCTTCCTGGATGCCACAAGCTGAGGGGGATTTGGCTTCACTTTTCTTCCTTCCTAAGATTTTGTGAGGATGGGGGCCAGGTCTGTGCTGCAATATTCACAGTTGCCTAGCCTCCAGCCTGGGTCCTCCATGCACTGCTGGGCCTCCTCTGTCCATCTGCACCAAGCCAGTAACTTTAATCCACCATTTGTGCCATCTGTGAGGTGCACTAATTAGGGGCAACTCACACACCAACTTTTCCCTCTTTGCTGGCCTAGGTGCTGGGCCCTCCCAAAGTCTCTTCAGGGTAGTTCACCTCCACCACTGAATTAAGCCTTTCTGGGGACTTCTAACACCCTGAGCCCTGCTGCCTCCTCTGAAAGGTCCTTGCTGGGCACCTCATCCTTTCTCTTCTCAAGCCAGCCATGGCGTAAGCCAGCCACAATGAGGGGCAGCCATGGTGAGGGGAAGTGGCAGTGAGAGACAACCACTGCACAAGAGCTTCTTAAACAGCAACCAAGAGCTCTTTTTGAATAAAATCCTCTTGTTTAAGCCCAGCATTCTTAACAAGCACACAGCTTTTCATGCAGCCCAATTTTCTAACCAGACCAGAGACTATCCTGGTCAGGGTCCATCATGGCCTAACTCTTCTCCCTTCTCCAGGTGTCACCTGGCTCCCCAATTTCTCTGGTAATGATCTAGCTGGCATCAACAGTCCCAATGGGTAAACACTGCCTCTGTGCATCTCCCACTTCATCTTTATACCCCCCAGCAGCTTCAAGCATCCAGGTCCATCCTGGTGCCATTCTGTCCTCCCTGTTTAGTAGGGGAGGGAGCTGTTGATTTGGCTTTCCTCCAATGATACTGTGGCACGTGCCAGGACAGGGGCCACAGCAGCCTTGGTCCCCGCATTAGTCCCAGGAACCTTACCATCCCAACACAATCTCCTTACCATCTGTTTTTCAATATTTTCTACAGTTTTGGCCTCCAAACTTCACATAAGCTAGGATTCCATTTGCTGTACACTCTGTTCCTCAGAAGATTGGCTATGTGTTCCACCTGTGTGCAGGGGGAAGTGGGCTCCACTTCTACCTACCTCACTGACACCTTCTGAATCAAGAGATCTGAATTCTTTTATTAGATAGAGTCTTTTGGTAGAGCCTATAGGGTTTTCTATGTACAATATCATGTTATTTGAATAATGACAGTTGGACTTCCTCCTTTTCAGTTGGATGGCTTTTACCTTTTTTTTATTGCCTGACTGCTGAGGCTAGGACTTCCAGTGCTATATTGAATAAGAGTGGTGAAAGCAGACACTTTTGTCTTGTTCCTGATTTTAAGAGAAACGCTTTGTTTTTACCCATTGAGTATGATGTTGGTAGTAGGTTTTTTGTATATGGCCTTTATTATATTGAGGTATGACCCTTCTATTTCCATTTTGCTGAGTGTTTTATCATAAATGGAAGCTAGATTTATCAAATGCTTTTTTTGCATCTATTGATATGATTGTGTGATTTTTGCCTTCCATTTTGTTTATATGATATATCACATTTATTGATTTATAGATACTGTACCATCCGTGCACCCCTGAAATAAAACCCAATTGATCATAATATATAATCTTATTGATATATTGCTGGATCTGGTTTGCTAATATTTTGTTAAGGAATTTATTATCTATGGTTATCAGAGATTGTGGCCTATAATTTTCTTTCTTTGTTGTGTCTTTACTTGGTTTTGGAATTAGGATAATATTGGCCTCATAAAAATGGTTTGGAAGTCTTACCTCTTATTGAATTCTTTGCAATAGTTTGAGAAGGATAAGTGTTGGTTCTACTTTAAATGATTGGTAAAATTTGCCTGTGAAGTCATCTGGTTCAGGGCTTTTGTGTGCCAGGAGCTTTCTGATTACTGCCATGCTAGTTGTTCTTGGTCTAGTCAGGTTTTCTGCTTCTTCCTGATTCAGTTTTGGGAGAATGCATTTTTCTAGAAATTTATCTATTTACACAGGTTGTCCACTTTCTTGAAATATAATTGTTCATAATGATTACTTACAATCCTTTGTATTTCTGTGGTATTAGTTGTTACTTCTCCTTATTTCTTTTGGATTTTATTTACTTGGGACCTCTCACTTTTTGTCTTAATGATTCTGGTTAAAGGCTTGTCATTTTTTTTATCTTTCCAAAGAACAAGCTCCTGGATTCATTGATCCTTTAAATTGATTTTCTTAACCTCTTTGTCATTTAATTCTGCTCTGCTCTTAATAATTTCCTTCCTTCTACTCACTCTGGGCTTTGTTAGTTTTTGTTATTGTATTTCTCTTAGGTGTACATTAGGTTATTATTTAAGATTTTTCTAACTTCTTTAGATAGGCCTGTAATCTTATGAACTATCCTCTCAGGACTACTTTCACTATGTACCCTAGATTTGCATTGTTGTGTGTTCATTTTCATTAGTTTCCAGATGACTTTAATTTCTTCCTTGATCTCATTGTTTACCCATTCATTATTTAGTATCATGTTATTTAGTCTCCGTGTATTTGAATGTTTTGGGTTTTTTTCTTGAAGTTCTTGAGGTTGATGTCTAATTTCAAGCTATTGTGATATGAGAAAATTCTTGGTATGATTTCAATTGCCTTAAATTTGTTATGGCTTATTTTGAGTACTACCATGTGGTTTATCTTTGAAAATTTACATGTGCATTTTAGAAAAATATATATTTTGCTTCATTGGGGTGATATGTTTTATAAATATCAATCAAATCTATTTTTTCTAGTGTGTCATTTAATGCCATTATATTTTTGTTAACTTTTGACTGGAAGATCTGTCCATTGTAAATAGTGGGGTGTTAAAATACTCTATAATGACTGTTTTGCTGTTGATCTCTTTCTTAAAGTCCTCCAACATTTTTATATACTTAGGTGCTTCTGTATTGGGTACATATATGTTTATAAGGGTTATATCCCTTTTGGGGGCTGAATCCTTAAGTACTATGCAGTGATCTACTTTGTCTCTTAATATGTCCTTGATTTTGAGTCAATTTTGTCTGATATAAGTATTGCTACCCTAGCTTTTTTTTCATGTCCATTTGCATGGGATATTTTTTCCTTCCCTTCACTTTCAGCTTGTGTAAATCTTTTGTTCTGATTTAGGTCCCTTGTAGAAAGCAAAAATGTGGGTTGTGTTTTCTTATCCATCCACCTACCCTATGTTTTTTGATTGGAACATTTAGTCCATTTACATTTAAGGATATTATTGATAGGTAATTATTCATTGCCATTCTTTCCCTTTATTCTTTTGTACCTCTCTCTCTATATATATATATATATTTCTTCTTCTTAAAGAAGTTTCCTCAGAATCCCTGACAATGCTGGTTTGGTGGAAATGTACTCCTTCAGCCTTTTTGGGGGGTGGAGGGTGGGAAGCTCTTTATCTCACCATTCATTTTATTTTATTTTAATTGTTGTTTAAGTACAGTTTTCCACTTATTACTTCCATCCCAGCCCACCCCACCAGTCCTCCCCACCTCCCTCCTGTTTCCACACCCCTCTTATTTTTGTCCATGTGCCTTTTATACTTGTTCCTGCAAACCCTCCCCCTTTTAAATGAGAGCTTTGGTGGAAAGAGTAGTCTTGGTTGCAGGTCCTTGCTTTTCATTACTTGAATATTTCATATCAGTCCCTTCTGGTCTGTAGTATTTTTGTTAAGAAATCAGCTTATAGCTTTATTAGAGCTCTCTTGTAGGTAACTGTTTCTCTCTTGCCACCTTTCAGATTCTCTCTTTGTCTTTAAACTTTGCCATTTTAACTGTGATGTGCTGTAGTGTTGACCTCTTTAAGTTCATCGTCTCAGGACTCTCTGTGCTTCCTAAACTTGTGTGACTTTTTCCTTCACCAAGTTAGGGAAGTTTTCTGTCATTATTTCTTCAAACAGGTCTTCTATCTCTTGCTCCCTTTCTTCTCCTTATAGTATTGCTATAATTTGACTATGTATCATATTGTCCCAAAGCTCCTTTAAACTTTCCTCAGTCTTTTTAACTCTTTTTTTAAAATTTTGTTGCCCTATATTTTTTTCTATGCTGATGTGGTTTTCTTTAGGTTCCTTGAGCATCCTTACCACCATTACTTTGAATTCTGTGTTTGAAAATTTTCTTGCCTCAATTTCATTTAGCTGTTTTTCTTGGGAATCCTCTTTTATTTCATTGAAGACTGTTTGTTTGTCTCTGAATTTCAACTGTCATTTTTTGTTTGTTTCTATGTGTTAGAAAGATCTGCTTTGACTCCCTGTCTTGTGGGGTAGCCTTATGTGTTAAGAGTCATGTGGTATCCAGTGATACATTCTCCTGATCTCCTAATCTGGATGCTCTAGAAATGTTCTTTGTGTGGGTCATTCTGTTATATTTGTACCCTGATCATTATCGTCTGTTCATTGGTTGAATATCCCTTTTGGCCATCTGTCTGTGAGGGTCAACCCCTACCATGTTCTGTACACTGTTGTGTAGGTGCTGACAGAACAAATTCAAACAACACAAAAAACAAAACCCAAACATGCACACCCACACTCAAATACAACAACAATATCAATGACAAAAGAGCAAAGAACAATAAAAGTGGGAAGAGAAATGGAGTAGTAGAAATGAGGGGGTGGAAATTAAAAAGAGATAGAATAAGATTAGACCAAAGAAAAGAAAATAGTTTATGAGAGGAGAAATGGGATGAGAAATGATACATCTCATGAACTGTAAGATGACAATGGGAATAAAGAGACAAACAAAGAGAAAGAATAACGAAATCAGAAAGGGAAAGTATAAAGGAACAATACAGTAATCAAAAGTAAGAGTAAAATTAGGATATGAGAGAAACATAGAGCAACAAAACTAGAAAAATAAAAATAATAAGGATATAAAAAAGAATAATAATGAAAATAATTAAAAGAAAAAACTGAGATTCATCTCAGCAGAGTTTAGTGTTTGCCTTCTGGGTTCTCCCTTCAATATGGTTCTGATGTGTCTGAAGATGGTGTAAGCCAATGTCAGATGCTGTCACTGTCTAGCCCTTGGCAGCCTGTTCAAAACTACAAGCAATTCACAGATTGTGGCTGATTCCTCCAGTTTGGCTTTGCCCAGGATGGGCCAAACTACTCAGTAAAGCTTGGTTTTGTCAGCACTGGGTCCAGGGGTGTGTCAGCAAACAACATAAGTCACCACCATATCCATCTCTGCCTGTCTCTGTTGGCTAGCTGTCATCTTTAGACTAGTTGTAAACCTTTTTCTTACAGGGCTTCTATTGGAATTTGGTGGATGGGACTCTTGGATCTCCCACAACATGTGCCTTTCAGACTTCAGGGAAGATGGTGGGTATGTTCACCTGTCCCCATGACACTAGTCTGAATCTATTTGGGATTATTTTCCTGTACTCAGGACAGTGGGGCCCTGGTAAGCTAATGGGTGGGGACATGTTCTGGGTCTGCCAGAAACGGAGGGTTTTTCTATGGTTCTCCCATGAAGGGGGTGTGCCGTCTATTTCTTGGAAGAGTATATGGTATGGCTTTGCTCTACAGCCAGTCTCTGACACCCCTTCAGCTGCTGTCTCCTCAACAGGATTTAAGATGCAAGATGGGAGAAAAGAACGAATAAAAGAAAAAAAAAACACAAAAAACAAAACAAAAACCCAAACACACCAGTTAAAAAGGGAAACAAAGATGCAGAGCAGATCATGCAGGATTCCAGAGAGGCAATGCAGCCAACAACATCCCACAGGGTAAAGTAATTGCTTTCACCCTGGGAGGGGCTTGCTCTTCTCAAGCAATATGGTTGTGCAGAATCTAGGTATATCCTGGCACCAAAAACCCCTCAGCTGCTCCCCCACATTCCTCCCCAGTGCTGCCCACTCCAAACTCTCTTAGTGTGTCATAGTCCATGCTGCCTTCCCTTCACTGGGGCCCAAGGTGAGTGGTTACAAGCATAAAACCTGTGTTTTGGCCCTTTTAAGGGTTTAAAAAAATAGTGGCTTTGTCTCCAGCAGTTTTTGTCTTTCCCCAGCAGAGTTAAACCATGCTGCCTTTCACTGATGCATAGCAGGCTGATCCCAGCACTGGTGTTGTGTGCGTGGGAGCATCTTTTGTGGATCTGGCTTCTGTCCTCCCAAGAAGAAGCTTCCACATCCTTGCCACCACTGTGGCTCATGGCCTGTGTGAACAGGGCCAGCCTCTTAATTGACCCTGCCCTTCCTAGAGGTCTTGAGGTAGTTAAAAGTCTCTTTTTTAGGTAGTCTTCAATTATTTCATGTGAATGCTCCACTATTTAGGTTTATTTCCAGTTTGGTTTTGGGAAGATGTTCATGAATTATCCTCCTACTCCACTGCCATCTTCCCCTCCTGATTGACATAACAAAAATATTGTTAAAATCATGTCATGCCAACATATGGATGAAAAATTATTAAGGCTAAACTGTCAAGTGTTGATATCATCATAAACACTTTGTCCATATTACCCACATAAGCCACTTCTGCTCTACCCTCTCCTCTAATGACTTGGTACAACAAAGACTTACAGGGTAAACATTACTAAAGATAATTTCAACTAGAATTGGAGCCCAGAAGACCTACAGAGGGAGATCTCATGCCCTAATGCTTCACATCAATTATTCCTAAAGGATGACATAAATTAGAGACTGCAAGAGGAAGAGACAGTCAGTTACTGACCCCAACAGAAAGAGATGTACCTTGCATTCCTAAACAGAAAGCTGCTGATTTACAGCTCCAGCAGGAGGAAGGCAAATTTTCCTCTGCCCAGCAAGAAGCCCAGATAATGGAAATACTACAGCTCAGCCAATGAGACCATTATCACCTCATCTCCTACTTTTCTACAATGAACTTTCATTTTTTTCTTTCTGATAACTTCAGTGTGCCACTCTCCTTTGTATAAAAGCCTTCCATGTTGTATAACTCCTGGACTATCTCTCTGTCTTGCTAATTCATGAATTTTTAATAAATCCAATTAGATTTTCAAATTTACATATTTAATTTTTTCTTATTAATACAGCACATCTCTGTTGGCCATCTGTATACCTTCCTTGGGAAAGTCTCTATATAGGTCCTATGCCCATTTTTAAAAGGATTGTTTGTTTGTTTTTTCTTGTTGAGTTGTATTTTTTGGAGATTAGCCTGTATTGACAGTATCACTTGCAAATATCTTCTCCCATTCAGATGAATGTAAATGAATGCAACTACTATGGAAAAAACTATGGAGTTTCCTCAAAAAATTAATAATAGGATGACCATATGATCCAATAACTCCACTTGTGGGTATTTACCCAAAAATATAAAAACATTCATTCATAGAAATATATGTATCCTATGTTCATTGTGGCATCATTTACAATAGCCAACATGGATACAACCTAAAAAGCTGTTGATGGTTGATTGCCAAAGCAAATACCATATATATATAAAATATATCATATATATGTGTGTATATATATATAAAAACAGTACACATATATACATACACACACAGATTACTGCTCACCTTTTAGAAAAAATGAAATACTGCCATTTGTGATAACATGGATCTTGAGAATAACAATCTAAGTGAAATAAGTCAGATGGAAAAGGACAAAAACTCTATAAATTTATGTGGATTGTAAATTTAAAAGTAACAAATGAACTAACAAAACAAATTCATAAACACAGATAACACCATGGTGATTACAAAAGGAGAAAGATTTAGGGGTAGTACAAAGTGGGTAAAGAGGGTCATATATAGACACAAAAAATCCCCTAGATTTTGGGGGGTGAGCATGCAGTGGATTATGCAGATGTCAAATTATAATATTGTACACCTGAAAATTATATAATGTTATTAATCAATGTTAGTTCAATACATTTAGTAAAAAAAAAGGAGAATTCTTTTTTTCAATGTTTTAGAATGACACTTTTTAAATAAATCAAGTATTTTGGGGTATTTTAAAATTCTACTGTATTTATTATGCTGTTAGAGATGTCCCAATTTTTCTTTCTTTTCCTCCTACACCCTGTAGCCCCATTCCCTCAAGCAATCCCCACACCATTGTTCATGTTCATGTGTCACATATGTAAATTCTTTGGCTACTCCATTTCCTATACTGTATTTTACATCCCCATGGCTATTCTGTAACTACCTATTTGTTCTTAATACCATCAGCTCTTCAACCATTCCCCCACAGCCACCTCCCATCTGGTAACTATCAAAATGTTCTCTGTATCCATGATTCTATCTCTGTTCTTGTTTGCTTAATTTTTTTTTAGATTCAATTGGCAATAGATATGTATTTTTTTGCCATTTTATTGTTCGTAGTTTTTTAAATTATTTTATTGTTCAGTTACAGTT
>CM052544.1:57404285-57420072 GCA_028533065.1 Trachops cirrhosus | reverse complement strand
TGATGACCCTTTAGTTTTTTCTTATCTGGGAAGCTCTTTATCTGCCTTTTGATTCTAAATGGTAGCTCTGTTGGGTAGAGCAATATTGGCTATTGGTCCATGCTTTTCATAACTTTGAATATTTCTTGCCAATCTCTTGTAGCATGCAAAGTTTCTTTTGAGGAATCAACTGACACTGGGAACTCCCCTGTGGGTAAATAATTGCTTTCAAGACTCTCTCTTTATCTGTAACCTTTGCTATTTTAATTATGGTGTAACTTGAAGTGGCTTTCTTTGCATCAGTCTTGTTTGGAACTCTCTCTGCTTTCTATACTTGATTGTCTAGTTCCTTCACCAAATTAGGGAAGTTTTGTTTCATTTTATTTTCAAATATATTTCCAATATTTTGCTCCTTCTCTTCTCCTTCTGGCACCCCTATGTTGCAAATGTCGGAATGCTTGAAGTTGTCCCAAGGCTGTTTACAGTATACTCATTTTTTTGGCTTCTTTTTTCTTCTTGCTGTTCTGATTGCTTGTTTTTTGCCTCCTTGTGTTTCAAATCATTGATTTAATTCTCAGCTTCATCCACTCTACTGCTTCCCTGAAAGTTGTTCCTTATTTCAATTAGTGTAACCTCCACTTCTGACTATACTTTTTTATGTTGTTGAGGTTCTCACTAAGTTCCTTGAGTATTCTTATAATCAATATTTTGAACTCTGCATCTGAGATATTGCTTGTCTCCATTTTGTTTAGTTCTTTTTCTGGAGATTTTATCTGTTCTTTCATTTGGGCCATGTTTCTTTTTCTGCTCATTTTTGCAGCCTCCTTGTGTTTGTTTTTATGTATTAGGTAGAGCTGCTATGACTCCCTGTCTTGGTAGTGTGGCCTAATGTAGTAGGTGTCCTGTAGGGTCCAGTGGTACGGCCTCCACTATCACCCAAGCTGGCTACTCAAAGTGCACTCCTCATTTGTTCTGAGTACACCCTCCTCTTGTAGTTGATTGCTGTTGGTCTGTGTACACCCTCCTCTTGATTGCTGTTGGCAGGCCAGTGGGAAGGATTTACCTAGGGCAGTCAGCTGCAAGGACTGGTCATGACCACTGACCACCAACCTCTGCCCTTAATGGAGGATCAGCTGTGTAGGGGAAGCGTTGTGGCACTCCAACATGAACTGTAGCTGTCCAGTGGGTTCACTGGCTCTGGGGTTTCCTGGGTGGTGTAGGCCAAATTAGCACTCCCCTATGTTTGTTTTAGGACTGCCCAGCATGAGCTATAAAGCAATCTGAGATGACTGCCACTTGTGCTGGGCTTGGGGATTTCCAGGAAAAAACAAGCTACGAATCTAGGCTGAATGCTATTAGTGCTGGCCCTGAGGCTCACTGAGGCTGGCTGTTGCTTGTTTGAGAGGATTTAGGAAGTTGTGAAGCATGACCCAAGACCAGCCACTCATATGGAAAAGTGACTGTTATCACCTTGGGTGGGTCTGTAATTTGGGTGCAACAGAGTCCCAGGGGATCTCCAGGGTGGGGCAAACAGTATTAGCCAAGTTCATGGAGTCTCGGATATGGCACTTGCCTGCCTGCTCTGTGGTTCTATTGGTTCAGAAAAGGTACAATGGCCTCTGTCCAACTTTATGTCTGGGAGAAAGCCGTCGCCCAGCTTTCACCTTGATGGCAGACCTTTCAGCTTCTCCCTTTATGCCACTGGTGACTTTCAAGCTGCTACTCTGTTACTGGACCTCATATGGAGAGAGTCCATGTGTGGGTTCTTTAAGGTGCATGCCTAAGACCCTAGCAGTTCTTCCACCAACTCAATTTTCACTGGGTTTTGCAGCCAAAAGTTATGGAGACTTATCTTCCTGGCACTGGAACCCTGGGCTTGGTTGTCTGGTGTGGGGCTCGGACTCCTCATCCCTGACATATCCCTCCCAAATTGTTACCCACCAAAAATGGGTGTGGGACCAGCCCATTCCACATATCTGCCCCTCCTACCAGCCTGGATGGATATGGTTTCTTTAATTCTGTATTTATCAGACTTCCATTGAACCTAATTTCTGATGATCTGAGGGAAGGTTGTTCTATATTTAAGTTGAAATTTTGATTTGGTTGTGCAAACAGGCAGGTCGTGTTTATCCTGGCCACCATCTTAAGCAGAACTCCAATAAATCAAATAATTATCAAAAAATTTTAGCTCATCTCTTGAGTTAACCCTAAGCAATCAAAATTCTACCAAATGGTCTCCTGTAAGTACAATGCTGTGAAATACAAATGGTTTGAAAATCCCTATGTCACTAATCCTACCTCCCTTATTTGTCTAGTCCTAACTTCCACCAAAAGAAATACAGTTAGGCATGATGAAAATAATAAGCATATTTACATTCTATTTCTAAACATATTTTGTCTTGGTGAATTCAGCGAACTCAAATTCTTACCTGATGTGTGAATTCACAATGTATGGAAATGTTATGTGAGCAGGGACAGAAATATCTCTGGATGAAATTGCTCTTAAATGGTAAATAACATAAAATTAAGCCTAATTTCCCTACATGCAAAGGTGTTTGAAGCTAAATGAAAAGAGTAACCATGAATGCTCAGAACACCCCACCTTCAAAATAGCCTTCCCCTAGAGCAGGATGTCAAACTCATTTTCACCGGGGACCACATCAACCTTGATGTTGCCCTCAAAAGGCCAAATGTAATTTTAGGACTGTATAAATGTAACTATTCCTTAACTAGGGGCAAGGAGCTCTACATTTGGCCTTTCGAAGGCATCCACAAGGTTGATGTGGCCCCTGATGAAAATGAGTTTGACACCCCTGTCCTAGAGGGACACAGAACCCAACATTTTATGAACATGAGAAGGGAGTTTTATGCAAAGAGTTTCTTATTATATTGCAATACTATATTGAATCATTCCAAGTCATTATCAGGAATACATTATCCAGTCATTTGGCAGGTTTCTGCAGAGGGAGTCAGGTAAGAGAAAGGATAAATTTAATTTTTTAGATAATATCTATCATGACTCTTACTGCATTTATTTATTTATTTATTCAATCATTTATCTATTTAATAATTTTATTTTTAATATATTTTATTGATTATGCTATTAGACTTGTCCCATTTTGTTCTCTCCTTTGGTCCCTTCTCCCTTGTACCCTGCTTACCACCATTATTCCCCCACCTTAGTTCATGCCCAAGGGTCATGCGTATAAGTTCTTTGGCTTCTCCATTTCCTATACTATTATTAACCTTCCCCTGTCTATTTTGTACCTACAGTTTATGCTTCTTATTACCTGTACATTTTCTCCCATTCTCACCCTTCCTCCTTCCTGCTGATAACCCTCCATGTGATTGCCATTTCTGTGAATCAGTTCCTGTTCTAGTTGTTTGCTTTGTTCATTTCTGCATTTGTTTTTCAGGTTCAGTCATTGATAGTTTTGAGTTTGTCATTTTACTGTTTATCTTCTTCTTTTTCTTAGATAAGTCCCTTTAACATTTCAAATAATAAGAGCTTAGTGATGATGAACTCCCTTAACTTGACCTTATCTGGGAAGCACTTTATCTGCCCTTCCATTCTAAATGATAACTTTGCTGGATAGAGCAATCTTGGATGTAGGTCCTTGCCTTTCATGACTTGGAATATTTCTTTCCATCCCCTTCTTGCCTGCAAGGTTTCCTTTGAGAAGTCAGCTGACAGTCTTATGGGAACTCCTTTGTAGGTAACTGTCTCCTTTTCTCTTGCTGCTTTTAAGATTCTCTCCTTATCTTTAATCTTAGGTAATGTAATTATGATGTGCCTCGATGTGTGCTTCCTTGGGTCCAACTTCTTTGGGACTCTTTGAGCTTCCTGGACTTCCTGGAAGTCTATTTCCTTTGATAGATTAGGGAAATTCTTCATTATTTGTTCAAATAAGTTTTCAATTTCTTGCTCTTCCTCTTCTTCTTCTCACAACCCTATGATTCAGATGTTGGAATGTTTAAAGTTATTCCAGAGTTTCCTAAGCCTCTCCTCCTTGTTTTTTTTTTTTTTGAATTCTTGTTTCTTCATTGTGTTCTAGTTGAATGTTTATTTCTTCCTTCTGTTCCAAATTGTTGATTTGAGTCTCAGTTTCCTTCCCTTCACTGTTGCTTCCTGTATATTTTCCTTTATTTCACTTTGCATAGCCTTCACTTTTTCCTCTATTTTGCAACCATACTCAACCATTTCTGTAAGCACCCTAATTACCAGCGTTTTGAAATCTGCATCTGATAGGTTGGCTATCTCTTCATTGCTTAGTTGTATTTTTTCTGGAGCTTTGATCTGTTCTTTCATTTGGGCCATACTTTTTTTACATTTTTTATTGTTGTTCAAGTACCATATTTTTTGTCTCAGCACACCTGTGATGTTGTAAGGGGATGAGCCTTAGGTATTAACCAGAGTAAGGCAACCCACTTTGCTGTGCTGTGGTGCCATATGTGGGGGAGGGGTCAGAAATGGAACAGTCCCACTTGCTCAGCTCTTTGTTTGCTTTTAGTCACTTCCTCCTCTACCCACAAGCAGATTGGGCCTTTCTGATGCTGATTCCCACATGGGTGGATTTGTGTTCATTCTAGGACCATGTGGGTCTCTTCAGTGAATACTCCTGAGAGGCTGGGAGGTTTTATTGGTGCTTCAACCCCCATAGGTTTTTCCATTCAGAGATTTTGAGGCTTTATTTCCCCTCACTGGTACCCTGGGTTGCATGGTCTATCTCATTCCCCAATTGTTCCTCCCAGTTTATCTGCACTCAAATGTGGGGTTGCCTAGTCTGCCAGCTGCTGCCTCACCCCATCCACCAGCAGCCACCTTGGCACAAGACCTCTCTGCCCCAGATGCCCATCTCCACCCCTCCTACCAATGTGGATGAATGTTGCTTTAATTCTTTGGTTGTCAGATTTCCATGCAGTTTGATTTTCTGGCAGTTCTTGTCATTTTTTGTTTTTAAATATGTTGTTGTCTTTCTGTTGGTTGTGCGAGTAGGCAAAGTGTATCTACCTATGCCTCCATCTTTTATATATCTATTTAATTATTTTAAAACAGTAGATTTGTGGACCTGGATCAACTCCCAGATATCTAGTTCTCTAAGGTGAACACTATGCATTGTCTACTCAGATCTATTTTGTTCTTTTTGTCTCTCTCCTTGAACCCTAATTTGAATCATGTACCTCTTATCTCTCGTATAATTTATGTGATTCATGTGACTCAGGTGAAGCTTCAGGGGGAGAGTCTGATGAAAATATACCAGTCTGTGTGAGGCATTTCTCTGGTAACTATAAGTAGCCCAAGGGTGGCCAGGTGACCTAAACTGATCCAATACGACTTTTAAAAAAAAGGACTTAATTTTAGGCTAAGGGGAAAAGTACTCTTTATCACTTTCATTTGACATAAATAAGGAAGTAAGGTGTCTTGGTCTGTATTGACAGCCAACTGTTTTCCATGATTAAATCAATTTCATATCTATTGACAGATGAGATAAAAAAACTGAGGTCTGTAATATTGTTAAAACACTGGATCAATCAAGAAACAGATCTGTTTGTCTCTATACTTTCTGTTGAGATAATAAATGCCTTATACTGAAGGCAATTAAGTACCACCTTTTGTGATATAAAAGAAAAATGACTGTGTTGAGTGTCCATATTTATTTTAAAATTAATTTCAATTAAAAATTTTAATGTATATGGGGAGGTGGAGGGGGTAGTACTTATTAGAATTTAGGAAATAAGCTATAATACAAAGATATGGTAGAATTGGCTTGGTTCATGATTTTGAAATTAGAATGTCCACTTAGGATTTAAGATCTATAATTAGAGGTGTTTACAGTTCAGTGTTCACTCTTTCATAGATGGCAGCCTAACAAAATCTTAGACCTCATTGATACTAATTGAGTAGACAGTTGAAAAGATAGAGGATCAACCTTTTCTAGATTTTTCATCTGTAGGTATATGAATACAATAAAACTAGACTCTATAAGAAAAATAATCTATTGAGAAGAGATGAAAAGATACCATGAAGAATCTCTAACTCACATAATAGTTTTTCTTATAATTAATGACTACTTACCTAAATCTAGAGTTGTTAAATAGCTGTATCTGCTTCCAGAATTCTCTGTCTCTACATTATATCTTGCTTTTCTCTCCTATGTATGCCTTGCTGTATATTCTATTTTGGCTTGACTCTGAGCCTGGGTTTCAGATACAACTGCTTCAAAAAGCAACTAAAATTTTCTTCCTCTATTCAGACACTTAAGTTCTTTAAAACATATCTTTAAAGATATCCAAATATAGTTAAAATTACCACTTATAATTTTTCCAAATGGTAAACTAATACAGTTTCCTAGCCTAAACCATATAAATTCTCATACCATCTTAATAAACACTCAGGTGTAGGAGTGCTTGATATGAGCCTGAGAACAAATACAGATCAACACAATCACCCAAAAATATATAATTCAATTAAAAAATAGCATCTATTTATTACTTAGACAATGTGTGACAGGTTATACTGGATGGGATATTTCATAAAAAGAATTCCAAATAATCAAAGGAAAGATGTTATTTAGGAATTCTCACCTTGACTAACTTTCCTGGGGAGTATTAGGTTTTAACTGCTTTATTATTGTTCTTTTAGTGAGCCATTCTGCATTCCCCAGCTACAGAAATGTAAAACTTGGTTACATGTTATGATATAGCTAGATTATTTCAGTGTACCTTTAAATACATAAAACTGTTTCTTATCTTCACTTTCAAATGTGACATGTCTTACTTTTCCATGTGTACCTATATGTTTCTATTCATCACATCTCAAAGCAAAGGCTTTGAGAAATAAAAGAAAATATCACCTGAACAAGAAACTCTGTATTAAGAATAATACTGTTTTCTAATATCTTCAGAGTACAAAACTAAACATAGATACAGTTTTTTTTTTTTTACCTGGCAGTGTAACAATACAGTGATTAACAAGACAGTGAAAACACATTAGGAAAATTTTTAAGAAGTATTAAAGTTTGTCATTTTGGTGCATGATCACTGTAAGCAATCAACAACTCAGAGAAAAATGTTCTAAAAAGTTTTTGTAAGAATCATCCAGTTTGAGCAGATACAAATTCTACTATTTACTAAAAGCACACACAACAGTACTGGTGGGGGCAGGGGTGTCAAGGACAATATAATGCCTAAATAGGTGACACAAGTTATGACATACATTTGCTTTGTTAGTTACAGTGGATTTTATTTTCTACTACTGTGAAAAATTTGGGCAAATTTTATACCATTCCTGCAACTACTCAAAAGCCATGTTTTAAAATGGATTTTCAAAAGCCACTGTAAATAGTAAGCATTTGATAAATGTTTTTAAGAATTAAACTGAATTGATTAATGCAGCAGCACACAGGCCATATGACAAAGAGAACAGAGCTATTCTGAAGGTGATTCATGCTGAAAAAATACATGGTTGAAGCAACAGTAGCTTGTATTACAATTTATTAAATATTCAGTGCATTAATCTGATAAGGTAATAATATCTCTATCGGTATAAATTTAGACCACTTATATTTATCTAAGAAGGAAATGCAATAGACTGTTAGTGGTTAAGTGTACAAGCAATAATTTATAGATCCTCCTAGTTCCTACATGGCACTGGATCATCATGGTTTCAACACTCTCAGTAGGAGATCACCAATATGATGCTAATTTATGAGAATGTTATGAGGCAAACGTCTTAGGATATAAAACTTCCAATAAAGAAAAAAATAACAGGTATAAAATTAGCATTTGACCTGAACTGATGTTTGTTAAAGGTAAGCAGATAAAAAACTACTATGGAAAATACATCTCCCTAATATTATTCCCATCTTTAAATTAAGATGCCCAGCTAAAATCCTAAATTTTCCAGGCTCCCTTTTCACTGTAATGAGCCATGAGAAAGAGTTCTGTTCAATGAGCTTTTAGGGAAGCATGGCTATCTTTACAAGAGAACAGGCCCCACAGGCATAGCTCTTACCCTTAGTCCTCTCTCCTTGGTTGTATTTAAACCAGTATTATTTGAGGTTTTTACCTGCAGCCAAAGCCAATGCTAACTGACGCAGACCCCCACTCATGGGGTCTGCAGTGTTATGGATGGGATGAGACAAATGCACATGGACTACCAAGTCCTGTGGAGGAAAAGGGATGGTAGTCACTCTGTCAAGGGGAGAGTGCCCTGACCCTTGCCTTGACAATCTTTTATTTCTTTTCTGGGCACATTACATAATGATCCTCATTTACTATGCACAGATTTGCTTTAGGTGGTTACTTTTGACAGAAAACAAAAGAGAGGATGTCACTAATCACATCACAGAAGAAGGATATTTGCAAATGCAAAGGGAAAAGTGGTTGAACTGGTTATACCCATCCTTGGAAGGTTTAACATAGATTTTAGGAAGTTACTTTAAAGATATGCAGTAAACATTTGCTGCCTCAAATCAGGGTGAGGGAGTTTTAGCAAAAAGCAAGTCTCAAAGTGGCCTAGGTACAATGCAGGCCTGATTCCCCATGGGAGAACCTATCTGTGGGTGTGGGTCCTGTCTGGGCCCATGCTATACAGAACGCTCTCCTATACTAACCAAAACATGAGTCTGACATCTTATGAGCAATGTACTGTTACTAAATAGAATGTGTCTTCAAATCACAGGAAAATAAACCATCATGTACAAGCAAATTAGTGTAATGAACTATTTACCTCTTTAAATAACACAAGAAATCTAGCAGTGGCAGTTTCTTAATGGCAAAGAATTTCCAAGGACTTAAAAATGAAGCTTTGTCTTCTCTTTCTCATGGATGCAGGTGGGACCATAAACGCTTTCCAGCATGACTCAGAGAACTCCCTATGGCAGACATGAGACTGTCACCACACACACACACACACACACACACACACACACACCCCAATAAATTACAAAGTAATAACTTGTGGGGGAAAATCTGTAAACCTGTTTGGGTTCCAGTAAAAAACTGGCCTATGAGGAATTTAAAAATATTATACCTGGCCTGTGGTTACCTATTGAATAAAGGCAGAATGGGTAAAAAAAATAAAACTCAATTGAGAAAAGCTGAATGGAAAGATTTCTGTAATAGGAACCATATTTCCATTTTATTATTATTGTTATTCAAGTACAATTATCTGAATTTTCCCCCTCCCACTCCCCCCATTCCACCCATCCCTACCTCCCACCCTCAATCCTACCCCCTTTGGCTTTGTCCATGTGTCCTTTATACATGTTCCTTAATGGCCCTTCCCCTTTCCCACCCTTCTTGTTTTCCCCTTCCCCCTCTCCTCTGGTTACTGTCAGTTTGTTCTTTATTTCAATGTTTGTGGTTATATTTTGCTTGCTTGTTTGTTTTGTTGATTAGGTTAGGAATCATATTTCTAGTGGATCAGATCAATTGTCTAGATTAAGTCATTTTCATTTAGATAGCATTTCCTTGTCAGGTTACTTTCCAAAGACGAAAATGACCAAGTCACTGCTTACTTTTCAAATCACTTATCAGCACAAACCAAATCACTTCCAGCACAATCTTAAAATACAGAAACCTTCAACTTGAAACTTCTTCAGCCTAGTTCTGTATTTCTCTTTGTGTAATATGCCAAGTGTCTTCCTGAAATGCAAGGCAAAGGCAGGGGATTCATTCATTTTGAATATTCAATGATTCTTATTTTAATTTTCTGGGATAATAATTGTTCTTTGATAAGTAGAGAAGGCTTAAGGAAAAACAGAACAAAATTTTAAGTACATCATATGAATGATGTATTTATACTCTTTATCAAAGAGTATAAACATTGCTCAATATTTTTTTAGTGAAGCTCTTCATATTTGAGCAAAAAACTTGAAATAAAACTCCCTCAAAAGATTGTGTCTTTTAAGTTACACCAATGTCTGTTGGGGGTTTTTTTTGGGGGGGTGCTTTTGCAAAATTATTTCAGCCTAAGCTGATTTTCCATTTTCTATAGCACACATTTTCAAAGTGTATATTTATTTATAGCTTTACACATAAAGCTTATAAATGCTCCGAACAATATGGGTTTGATATATCTAAAGGTTGTTTTTAAACTTATATTTACAATATCTTCAAGGAGAAATATATGGTGATGAAGTTAAGCTTCAGCCAAACTTATAAACACAGATCTTAGGTTCTCCCAGATTTAATAGTAATCAGTTCTCCACAACTGTGAAAAATGTAAGACAGTCTATATTCGACATTTTGATGTACAAATCTCACTTTTAAAATTACAATGCTCATAAAGTATCTTGAGAGAATAGACTTCTTAATTTGTGAGAAGTATAGAGAAAAATAGTATGTGGAAAATTTTTTAACGTGTGTTTTCTGGACAGCACAAAAGCAGGCAGTTATTTCTGGAATACATTCATTGCATTAAAATATCACAGAGTCAAATTTTGCCCTCCAATAATTTTTCTCAAACTTATTTGAGTCCATATGTTTCTAGAAACTGAATTTGTTTCATTGCATTTTAAGATTTAATATGGTTGTTATTACATAGTCAGAATCTCCATGAAATTGAAATTTTGTTTGTATAAGGAAGTGTATTTGAATATTTCCTGAAGCAAAATGTGGTCAGACTGTGGAGAATAGGGTTAATGAGAAATAAATTGCAAATCTCCAAAACATTTCTGTACCTCCTAATTTTTCACAGAAGTTGTTTCCTTTCACTTGAAAAATGCCAAGGAGACTTCTGAAAACACAGAAATATTTAGATAATATTTATTTATAGCTATCTCTAAAAAGTTAACAATGTCCTTATCTAGTTAATAAAATGTAAAAGTCTATGTAAAATACCATAAATAAAAATTTTTAAAAAAGAAAAATCTAGACTGTAAGTGATTCTGCTTAAAATTGTTATTTTTGAAAGTCTGGTTGCCAATTTAATACCATATGGCCATTAATTGTGCAGTATAAAGTGAAATATTATGTGCTTTTCTGTATAACTAATGCCCCTTAAATTCAGGAATTTAGGGGACAAAAAATTATTCTACCAGACTCCAGACATTCACAAACCTTTGTATATCATAAATCTTCTTTTAAAGTTTCAGAACATTTGTCATTTTTCCTGTAAAGCTATATTCATCTTCATACCAAAATTACCTGTTTCATTTTTCAGATAATAATAGTAAAAAACTCTCCAACATCTGCACAAAATATGTCTATCCTCATTAGATCCATTTGCTCAATTAAATTCAAGTTTCTCTGTCCAAAAGGCATAAATCTGGGTATTGATTTAACTATAAAATTGTGAAACTCCCGGTAGTCTTCTAAAACTTGGATGAGCATATAAGTTTTTAAAATATCAAGTTATTCCAGTATTTAATACATATAACTGATTCCAGAGGGCTAAAGGCACAGCTGCTCATTCAATTTGAAGAGCTACAACTAGCCTGCCAGCCAGTATCTTGCTACTTTCTGGGGTTTTTAGTGTTCACTTCTATTTTATTCAGCATGAGTTTATACCTTCTGAACATGAACCGTATCACTAGCAGCCAAAATCAATAACCTATCTAATCAAGGCACTATAAACTAACAACAGACTTCGGTGCTCTGTTCCTATAAAATGCACTTCATTCTAAGCCTTTCCTTCCAAACCAGTCTAACTCTAAATTTATTATCCTTTTCTGACAAGGTTAGGGTATTGTCCACCTAGAGTCCTATAAAGATCCTTTTGGGGAGCAATCCATTACCTCTTGAAAAGGGAGAAAAAGAAAAGACAAGACCTCTCTAGACTCTACTTGAAATCTTTTTATTTAGCTTCAATTTTCTTTTGAGAGCAAGGAGACTTCAACATGAAGTTTTTCTACAGCAACCAGCTACTTATTTCTAAATAAAAGTCCTGTGTAAATATTTCATAGACAAGTCCTCTGTGAATTGCACAATATGAAAAGGAGATGCTGAATAAATATTTCTCTAATTCATACCAAACATTTCTTATTTTCTAAACATTTTCTAAAATCCATGAAGTTTTGCAGTGTAAGGCACAAATTCTTCCATGAAGCATCATGTGCTTGTTGATACCCTGGAACCTGTGCCTTGTAGCCTTCACTCAATGACTTCAGAGTGTATTTGACATGTATGTTTCCTTTAAGCTTCTTCAAATAATATTTTCAACCTTAAAAACTGAGAAGGATTTTTGCCTTGAAAGATTATTCAGAGGAAGTATTATAAGCAAAACCAAGTTTATCCAAAACCTTTATTCTACCTCAGATCTGTGATATTAAACACACGTATGCAAAACCACTTTTCAGACTTATGCCAAGATGTAGCCATAGGTAGGTATACTTTGCTTACTGGCACAACCAAAAGAAGGATAATAACAAATTTAAAATAAAAAAAAATAACCAGAACTGCCAGAAAATAAAACTGTATGGAAGTCTGACAACCAAGGAGTTAAAGAAGAAGCATTAATTTCGACTGGTAGGAGAGGCAGAGATGGGCAGCCAGGGCAGAGGGGACACATGGCATGTTGGTGACTAGAGCACCGGGTAGACAAGTAGGTGGCTGGAGGACCAGAGGGTCCATATTTGTGTGAGAATAAACCAGGAGGAACAACTGGGGAGCAAGACAGACCATACAACCTAAGGTTCCAGCAGGGGAAAAAGAAAAAAGCCTCAAAACCTCTGGCTGTAAAAACCTATGGGGATTGTGGTTGTGCGAGAAACTCCCAGTTTCACAGGAGAGTTCATTAGAGAGACCCACAGGGTCATACAATGTACACAAAGCCACTCACCTAGGAATCAACCACAGAAGGGCCCAAGTTGCTTGTGGGTAGAGGAGGAAATGACTGAAAGCAGACTGAGAGCTGAGCAATCAGCACTGTTCCCTCTCTGTCCTCTCCCCCACATATAGCAAAACAACACAGTGACATTTGTTGCCCACTATCGTGAACGTGTGAAATAAAGAAAATTTGCAAGGAACCAATAGTGAAACAAAGAAAATTAGGACTCAAAACAACAATATGGAACAGAAGGAAGAAATAAACATTCAACTAGAACACAATGAAGAAACAAGAATTCAAAAAAAAAAAAAAAAGAAACAAGGATAGGTTTAGGAATCTCTGGGACAACTTTAAATGTTCCAACATCCAAATCATAGTGGTGCCAGAAGAGGAAGAGCAAGAAATTGAAAACTTATTTGAACAAATAATGAAGAATTTCCCTAATCTATCAAAGGAAATAGACTTAATAGACTTCCAGGAAGTCCAGAGAGCTCAGAGAGTCCCAAAGAAGTTGAGCCCAAGGAAGCACACATTGAGGCACATCATAATTACATTATCCAAGATTAAAGATAAGAAGAGAATCTTAAAAACAGCAAGAGAAAAGGAGACAGTTATCTACAAAGGAGTTCCCATAAGACTATCAGCTAATTTCTCAAAAGAAACCTTGCAGGAAAGAAGGCACTAGATGGAAAGAAGTCCAAGATTGCTCTATCCAGCAAAGTTATCATTTAGAATGGAAGGGCAGATAAAGTGCTTCCCAGATAAGGTCAAGTTAAAGGAGTTCATCATCACCCAGACCTTATTATTTGAAACGTTAAAGAGACTCACCTATGAAAAAAAAGATAAAAACTATGAACAATAAAATGACAAACTCAAAACTATCAACAACTGAACCTAAAAAAAAAACAGAAACAAAAATGAACTAAGCAAACAACTAGAACAGGAACAGATTCACAGAAATGGCAGTCATGGAGGGTTATCAGCAGGAAAAGGTAGGGAGAGAGTTGGGGGAAATGGACAGGGAATAAGAAGCATAAACTGTAGGTACAAAATAGACAGAGAAAGGTTAAGAATAGTATAGGAAACGGAGAAGCCAAAGAACTGATGACCCATAAGTTCTGGGTCATGAACCCATGGACATGATCTAAGCGGAGGGGAAGTGATGGTGGGAGGGGTAGTGCAGGGTGGAGGGGACTAAAAGGGAGGAAAAAATGGGACAACTGTAATAGCATAATCAATATAATATACTTAAAAAACACATTTCATGGCAGAAATTTTCCTTTTATATTTTGGTTTAATGAGTCTTTCTTCCCAGGTAGACCCTGAGCTGTTTCTGGACAGGGAACATATTATCTTCACTTTGTGGCTAGAAGGTTTCTATTACAAAAGCAATTTTAGCAATAATCAGTGATAAATCCATAGCTATTGCATTGGATGAAAACTATTTGATGGAATTAAATGTCAGCAAAGACAATGGTGTGAGATCCACTCATAACCTATTATTTCTTCATGAAATATAATCAACAACCCCCTTTAGAATAGTCCAAGAAATGAAAATTCACTGTAGACATAATAAACTAGAAATAGGCTAATAAATTGATGAATAAGCAGAAACAATACTATTTAGTGTGAACACTCATACATAAGCCTAATGTTAGAAAAGAGCAGCCATAAATAAATGTTGATATGGAAGCGTTAGTGCTGATGTGGTCTTCCAGTGCTAAGTTTAACAGCATTCTTGTCTGCACTCATTGATCTCACCTGCTGTGTTCTTTCAGAATCTACTGATGGCCCCATATTTCAAAGAGCTAATCTCTTCTGCTGCTTTGTTTACTTGTTTTGCATCCATTCTCCATATTACCATGAAGGCATGCTTTCATTGAAAGTTTAGCACAGTCCAATTTATAAGTACATGAGTCTTCCTGATGTTGTAAACTCTATGTGCTACTTTTCTTTAAAAGATACTGCTTCTGACCTATGCTTCATAGGTTATGAGTCATTTTGCCAATAAGGGTGATGGATAATTTTTATCTATCACCCCTTTGCCCCTTAATTCTGTTCAGAAAAACTACATACTCATTCAAGACAGTAGCTGGAGGAAAGAGGAAATCTGTGTCCAGGAAATATTGAAGTTTGCTGGTCATTATGAGTATTGAACCTGTGCCCTTGAACACTTCAAGCCAACTAATGTTCTAACCAAAACACCCTAAGAGGAACTAGGACTGCATGAAGGGGACACTCTTGGCCCTGAATTCAGAATATGAATTTTTGTGTGGAATACATCTTTGAGAACAGAAACAATGCTTTATTTTTCATTCTTTAAAACTGTTTCTGTAAGGACAGTAATGTTCTGGGTGAAGGAAGCAATTTAAAATTGAAAACCATCGTCTTTTTATATTACAATGTAGTCCAAAATCAATAGCTTTAGTCATTCTCACTACCAGCTAGCTGTTCAAATGATCCTTCAAGTTCAGTGATAAATAGGGGGAAGGGTTTTCAAGAACACCTATAAAGGACACATGGACAAAATCAAGGGGGTGGGGGTGGGATTAGGGGAGGGAGGTGGGGATGGCTGGGGTAGGGGGGAGTTGTGGAGGGGGGGGAATGCAGACAACTGTAATTGAATAAAAATAGAGAAAAAAAGATGACGTTAGCACCACCTGCAATGACCACAGGCTTCTTCTAGTATAAAGTCTATCTGCAGCCATCTCCAGCACAGCCCATTACCACGAATGATGTAGCAGTTAGAGTGTCATAATGCAGTCAGTGCTGATGTCCATCTAATTCTCTGTTACCCATTTGTTGCCCTAACATTCTTTTTTTTCTTTTTTATAAGGTTTTTTTAATTTTTTTTATTTTAGATTATTCAGTACAGTTTCTATCTTTTATTCCCATTCCAGCCCACCCACCCATCCCTCCCCACCTCCCTTCCATTTCCAAGCCCCGTAGTTTTGTCCATGTGTCCTCTATATTTGTTCCTGTAAACCCTTCCCTTCTCCCCTGAAATTCCCTCCCCTCTCCCCTCTGGTCACTGAC
>CM052544.1:57365710-57403785 GCA_028533065.1 Trachops cirrhosus | reverse complement strand
TTATTTTAATACTGTTTTCTTTAGCCATGCAGAAGCTTTTTATTTTGATGAGATCCCATTTGTTTATTCTTTCCTTTATGTCCCTTGCTCTAGGGGATGTGTCAGTAAAAAAGTTTCTGCATGCAATATCTGAGATTTTCCTGCCTACAACATTCTTTATGCTGGCAAGAAAGCTGATGCATTTAGTTGACCAAATATCCAAGAGATATAGTTCTCCCAGTAGGAGATAATTTGGAGTTTCCTAAGAGAAACTTGAAAGGAGTACTCTGGTGATGTTTTTTCTCAACTCTCAGTTGAAAAAACATAGAACATAGACATCCTATTAGATTTGTGTTGTTTAAAATACTAGATATTGTTCATATCAAAAGCTATGCAAATATAGGCTCAATTGCATTTTAAGAAATACTACATTAAGAACTGCTCTTTTCTTATTTATAATATTTCATAAGATTATCCTTTAGAAGGTGCTAGAATTCTGCTCAAGTGCTATTTAAATGCAAAAACCACTATATTTTATACCAATGTCTATGTAGTAAATAACAAGCTACTTTCCTTTGATTTACTTACTTAATATTTGTTAGCTAACTACAGTTTAATATGCAAGTATACAGAACTGCACTACCCAATGTGGTAGCGACTAGCCACACATAACCACTGAGCACTTGTAATGTGACCATTCCAAACTGAGATATAACATACGTATAAAATACACATAGGATTTCAGACTAAGTACAGAAAAAAAGAACGTTTATATCAATGACATGTGAAAATGATAATATTTTCAATATGTTGGGTTAAATAAAATATTATTTACATTTTTAACCTTTTTAATGTAACTACTAGAAAATTTTAGATTATATATACCATTCACATTTGAGGCTTGCCTTATATTTCTGTTAGACAGCTCTGATATAGAGTTACAGCTAGTTCAGAATTCAAGTAAAACAAATAATATCAATAAAATATTATAATTTCTAGCCCTACTCATTTCCAATATTCTCTTTCCCTAGAAGAGAAAGGAAGAAAATATCTGTTAAGACAATTATTGTACAAATTATGAACCTCAATGATATAAAATTTACTAAATTTTTATTTTAGGACAGTATTCACTGTTTAAGATTCTAAAAGAAAATTCTCACTTCTTAAACTGCCACACCCAATTTTGACAAGTTTGAAATAGAAGAAAACTCCCTTAACATAATAAAATGTATCTACAAAAAACCTACAATGAATATCATACTTGATGGTGAAAGACTAAAAGAAGTCTCCTAAGATTAGGAACAAGGTACAAATGGCTTTTAACCACATATTTTAAGTATTGTATTGGAATTTCCAGCCAGTGCAATCAGTCAAGAAAAAGAAATAAAAGGCATCCAGATTGGACAGAAGTAAAACTTTCTGTATTTGCAGATGACATGTCCTATTTTAAGGAATACACACACACACACACAAATTAGAACAAACAAACAAGTACAACAAAGTCACAGGATATAATATCAATACACAAAAACTAATGATATTTCCATAAGTAGACAATGAAAAATCCAAATATAAAATCAATAATACCTTTCACATTAGTATTAAAAAGAATAAAATATTTAAGAGTAAAGTTACAAAAAAAGAGTCCCAGAGTTAAAAATTACAAAACATTGCTGAGAGAAATTCTAGAAGATCTGAACAAATGAAGAGACAGTCCATGTTCATGGGTTGGAACATTCAATATTGTTAAGACAGCAATAATCCCCATATTGATCTATGGATTCAATGAAATATCTTTCAAATTTCCTAGAGTTTTTTTTTTTTTCCCCAGAAATCAACAACCTGATCCCAAAAGCTGTATGGAAACTAAAAAGGTCTAGAATAGCCAAAACAATTTTGAAAAAGAAGAAATAGAGGAATTTCATTTTCCAATTTTGAAATTTATTCTAAAACTAGTTATCAAGATACTGGTATCACCATTAATGATAAACATATATATCAAAGAGACAGAGTTGAGTCCAGTTATGAATTCTTATGTTTATGGTGAATTGATATTCAACAAACATACTAAGGAAATTCACTGGATAATGATAGATCTTTTAACAAATGATACTGGTAAAATAAGCTACCAGTAGGGCCAAATAAATAAATAGCATGATGCTTTAACTTATAATATAGACAAAATTAACTCAAAATGCATCACAAACTTAAATGTAACAGCTAAAACAATATGACTTTTAGAAAAAAACAGAAAATTTGTAAGACCTTGGAATATGCAAAAAATTTCTTAGATATGGCATGATCTATAAAAGAAAATAATTAATAAATTAGACTTCATCAAAATTCAAAATGTTTGCACTACAACAAATATCATTTAAAGAATAAAAAGACAAGCAACAGACCAGGTTAAAATATTTGTAAGACATTTATTTGACAAAGGACTTATAGCCAGATCATGGAAAGGAGTCTTATACTCAATAATATGACAAACAATCCAAACAAAAATGGGCAAAATATTTAAATAGACATTTTACCAAAGACACTCAGATGGCTTGATGGCTAATAAGTGTATGAAAAGGTATTCAATATTTTTGGCCATTAGAAAACTACAAATAGAAACTACAATGAGATATGATTTTATACTTACCAGAATGGATACAATAAAAGGGCAGGCAATAAGTACTGGCAAAAATGTGGAGAAATTAGAACTCTTATACATAGCTGGCATAAAAGTTAAGTGGTACAGTGACTTTGAAAAACAGAAGTTTCTCAAATGTAACATGAATTTATGAGCCAGCAATTCCACTCTTAGATATATACCCAAGAGAAATATCAATAAAAATGTATGCAAACAAAAAGACTTGGAAATGAATGTCCTTAGCAGCATTATTTATAATAGCCAATAACTGGAAACAATCTAATGTTCATCAACTGGTGAATGAATAAGCAAAATGTGATCTATCCTTACAATGGAATACTATTCACCAATAACAAGGAATGAACTATGGACACATGGCACAACAATGATGAACCTCAAATGAAAGAAGTATGATACAAAAGACCACATCATATATAATTGTATTATATTATTCTGTTTATAAGAAATGTCTAGAAAAGACAAATCTATAAAAAAGGAAAGTAGATTAGTGGTTGCTGGGGATGGGAATCAGGTGGGGGGTTGAGATTAACAATAAATGCCTCATGAAGGATAATATTGGGATGACAAAATATTCTAAAACTGAATTATAGTGATGGTTGCACAACTTGCTAAATTTACTAAAAAATTTTGGAATCATACACTTGAAAAGGGTGAATTAACTGATAACGCCAAATATAGTTTAAAAAAAGGAAAAACGTACAATCTGGAATTTAAGACCCTACAAAATCTGGTTTCATCCTGCCTAGGACACCAAAACTGTAAGGGTATAAAATTATAGACTGAAGTCAAGCAGATCCAGCTTCAAATATGACTCTACCACTTGCCAATTATGTGACTTAGATGAGTGATTTCACCTTTCTGAGATTTATAATCTTCATCTGAGACTTATGATCTTCATCTGAAAAATAGGGTTAAAAATAGTGTCTCCTTGCAAATTCATCTTGAGAATTAAAGAAGGCAGCTAGCCAAGCAAAGTTAAGCATAGAGTAAGTGCTCACTGATTGGTAGCTAAAATTATTAGCTACATTTTCAAATTACTGCCAGACTTTTCCAAAATGAGTTTGGCTTCAGCTCTTTTGGTTGTTATTGCCCCTAGACATTCTTAGTTTGGCATACTGTATTAGCATTATCTTCATTAATGGTTTTTACCCATCTTGACAAACCAAAATTACTTCTTCTTTGAGCTCCATTAATCACTTCAGAGCATTCCATTTCACTAGAGATGCTTCTCTTCAAAACTCTTCTATAAATTACTATGTATGTATCTTATATGATTCATAAGCACACAATTACATTACTTGACTCATGTATCACCCTCTCCCTCACCCATGCCTGAGGCCATGGAAGATATCAAATCATAGGACTCCTGCTTGCAGAGTTCAGATGTAACTTTGGAACCTTTCTTTATCACCGTTCCAGGTAGCCAGAGTAATATGTAGTCTGACAGCTATTTACTACCCTTATATCTAGACTCAGTCTTTATAGGAATAAATTTGCACCAATAAATGTTCAATGATGGTGGAATAAATAAGTCAAAATGTTTAGAAAATGGTATAAGTCCCATAAAATACATTTTTAAAATGTACTCAAGTTATCGTTATAATTTCTCTGGCTGCTAGACAAAGAGACCTAATCCTATCTCTTCTTACCCTCCTGCCTAAAGGATTAAGTACCCAAGAAATGAACTCAGTAGAAATATGTAAAAAATAAGCTTAAGTGTGTAAAATGCGTAACTCATAAAGCCATTCTGAACCCTCTGTTTTCGATCTCTCTCAATATACTACAAACATTTGGAAGAACTTTTGTAAGTGAATCAATGCTTTACTGTAGTCATGATTAGTCTTCCCCATTATCAACTTAACTTTATCTCTTAAAATAGGACCATACATTGTAACAAATTCCCCCTTATTTTACCTCCTATAATTCTTTCAAATTAAAAAATCAGACATTTTCCATGAGTTTAGACATCAAAATTTCAACCAAAAGACCCGTCTTTATCAAAGGAAGTAACTGCTCTTGCTTTTTATTCATATGACTTCTAAAGTTCCCCTTCCTCTTTTTGAAATATAGCAGATAACAGACTTACATAATTCCATTTCTTTCGTAATTTTTGATAAGATCTTTAATTTTCTGCTTCATTTATTAGTCTTGTTTCTATCAAAAATATCAGTTATTGAAAACTGACAGTAACCAGAGGGGAGGTGGGAGGGGAAAATGGGGGGAAAAGGAGGAAGGGTTTTCAGGAACACACATAAAGGACACATGGACAAAAGGGGGTTAGGATCAAGGGTGGGAAGTGGGCTGACTGCGGTGGAGGGAAGTGGTGGGGAGAGAATGGAGACAACTATACTTGAACAACAATAAAAAAGTTTAAAAAATAAATAAAAATTAAAAAATATATATCAGTTATTGAAAATGTTGATAAATTTCACTGGTTAGAGGTTGGGAGTAGCATTTTTCTAGCCTTGTACCAACACTGACCTTAGATAAGAGTATCTTAAAAATACAGTGAGCTCAGAATGCCCTACCCACCTACCTCAAAAGCATGGAACAGAATAATTGCTACTCCAATTATAACAATACTTCAGTGACCTGGGATAAAATTCAAATGCATCATTATTCTCATTAAATTTCTTTCTCACCTCTGAAGGTGTGGACCTAAAAAGAGACAAATTTTCATTTGCCCCTTAAAGTTCAAAGGGTTAGTAGATTTCATCTTTAAAAACAATTCATTAGGTAGAGGAATGGCCTTCATAAATTAAACTTGGATTTTCCTGTTTGAAAAGAGGCAGCGATTTGCCACCAAAGGTTTATTTTGATTCTTGGCTCCAGTACTTAAGGCTTTGACCAAATCACTCGAGCTCTGGTCAGTGTCCTCATCTGCAAAATGGGAGTATCAAAGGTTATAAAACCCTTAAGTGCTGCTCAGATGTAAATGTTTATTAAATATTTAGTAACTCTGTTTCAAAAGGATGCATATTCGATATCTGAGGAGCTCTAACTCCTATCAGCTCTATTATTTGTTTCATTGTGCACTTCTAAAAACTCTTCCCCATCCTCCATCCTTAGCAAGAGCTGAATTGTCAAAAACATTAGTTTGCAGAATAGAGAGAGAAAAAGAGATATAAGGAGACTGATTTACAAATATACCAAATTGAAAGGAGATTTCCTGAATTTCTTGCCTGTTATTAGAGTAGAATATGGGAGAAAGGGGGAAAGAAAGCTTCGTTTCTGTGAAAGCCAATTTGACTTTTGCAAAGCTAATTAAACATGTCTCCAGTATATAAAATATATTATCCCCAGATAACAGCATACTGTTAAGTTCTTCATCTTATTAAGAGCTTGCATTAATGTTTCTTCAACATAAATTTTAAACCCAGACAGGTATTATTTGAGAGGCCTCACAATCAGAATGACCTAAATCAGGGTGACAGAGGCAAAGATGGATCACTAGTGCCTGTCTCAACAAGAAGAGGAATGGGAATTCCATCCTCCATTACTGTCCAATTCTAATGTGCTAACATTATCTTCTGAAAAAGCTTCCTTCCTTGGGCCTCATCAGGCCTTTGGCCCCAGGAACTCTGTGCTCACAGAAGAGACTGTCCCAATTCAGAGGAATAAACCCCAAACCCTGGAGGCAGAAAGTCAATGCTTAAAAGCCCTTAGAGACTCTTGAAACTTCATGTTTTACAAATGAAGAAAGTGAGGCCAGATAATGTGACATGTCTGAGATGATAGATAGCAATATGTGGTATAGCATTTTGAGAGAAAGAAAAGCTAATGTAAGTAAGATGTCTACCAAAATGTACTTGAGCATTAAAAATAAAAATAAATATAAATTTTTAAAGTAAACAAAAAATTTATCCTTTCATTGATTGGCCCATGCCTCTCATACCTTCAAGAGAAAGTACAATTCTGACTGATTATGTTACTCCTACCCCTAGTGTATAGTTTCTCTAATCCATTATTCTCTCTAGCCTATATTTAAATGCCCCTGTTGGTGTGAACTTTCCACCTGCGGCATGTCCCTTCTCCATAGGGTCAGTGGTGAATGAAGCCAAAGTCAACAAAAACACAATTCACCATAAGATACCATGAGATGATTGGCAACCTAGAACTTTATCAGATAAATTTTGTAAAACAAGCTCTACTTATATAACTTCCCTGACCTTCCAATATTTCCTCCATTATTAACTATATCAAGGCCAGACTTCCTTAAGGAAACTAAAGTTCAAGATCATTCACTTAGGTGCCAAGGCTCATTGTCTATTATTTCCCTATGCTCAATTCCAAGAGTTCTCAATTTGACTATCCATTGGTGGGAGATGTGCATGACAAGAAATATAGTATTACAGTGATTAAGAGCAAAACCTCTGGAACCAGACAACCTGAGCTTAATATTTGATGATACTACTTACTTGTTGTATAATCATAGGTGAAGTACTTAAACTTTCTGTACCTCAGTTTACTCTCTACAAAAGGAAGAAAATAACAGGCCACCTTTTTAATAAGGGTATTGTAAGAATTAAATAAATAAATACATGCTGAGCACATAGAAAGCCCTAAATAGTGTTGCTATTATTATCATACTTGAAGATATAGGACAGTGATTTGTCTATAAAAATTAATATTATTTTCTAATTTACATTTAATTGAATGTTTCTTAAATAGCTCTTAATATTGCATTTTAAAATAATTAGTTTCAGGAGTTTGGGGATCACAGACATTTCACCATTTAATACTGAAGACAAACATTTTCTTGATAAAATTTTCTTGATAAAAATTGCAGGATGGGTGATAGCTCAAGACATGATGCTAATTAAAGTCAGATGCAGAAGGATAGGTTCTGTATGATTCTTTTGAGGTACCTAGCATAGTCAGATTCCTAAATAGAAATTAGAAATGTGATTGTCAGGGGATGAGGGGAAGCAGGAATGGGGAATTGTTGTTTATGAAGATAAAAGTTTCAGTTTGGGAAGATGGAAAAGCGCTGAAGATAGGTGGTCATGATGGTTGTACAACAATGTGAATGTCCTAGTTACACTGAACTGTACACTTAAAATGGTAAAATGGTAAATTTCACATTATGATATTTAACCACAATAAAAATAATTAAAGAGTTTTTAAAAAGTCACAGGAATGTACATTATTTTCTTTGATTATTACATCCCCTCAATGGGGAGGGGAAAATGGGGGAAAAGGGGGAAGCATTTTCAAGAACACGTATAAAGGACACATGGACAAAACCAAAGCAGGATAGGATCAAGGGGGGAAGTGGGGATGGCTGGGGTAGGGAGGAGTGGTAGGGAGGAAATGGAGACAAGTGTACTTGAACAACAATAAGAAAAAGTTAAAAAAAAAATCTCTCAGTGATACCCTTTGCAGTGAACTAGAGCTATAGAGAATGCCCTGTAACTTGCAGGTTTTCCTCAAACAGAAAATCCTGAGCATTA
Source organism: Trachops cirrhosus (assembly GCA_028533065.1). Lineage (NCBI taxonomy): Eukaryota > Metazoa > Chordata > Mammalia > Chiroptera > Phyllostomidae > Trachops > Trachops cirrhosus. The sequence goes on along the minus strand of CM052544.1, from coordinate 57,395,694 downwards.
ATGGGTAGATTTTCACTGACATTGTAATGTATCTGTAGAGTTGACATTTGACTGATATTGTGACAGCTTTTTCAAACCTTACATACTATCAATGCAACCATATTAAAAACTGCTCTTGACTTTGTAAAGTCATTTAAAAACAAAAATTGGGGGTGAGGTGAGGATTAAAAAACACTTCATTGAAATCCCAAGGGCACTTATCTTGACAGAATAATGGTCCTTACTTTGGAAACATTTCCTTGGGAGAAAAAAAAAGAAATATATATATTTCTAGGGACAATGTGTCGCCTCTACAACTTCTTCAGATTCATTAAAGTGCCAACAGAATGACTATACTGCATATATTTATGCACTGTGTGAGACACTTGTACGGAAATTCAACTGTGACTGTGAATGCTTTAGACCAGATAGAATTTTAATATTTTCTGCTACTGGAGTGAGAAGACCAAATAGCTATTTTAAATTCACATTTCCCTTTTCCAATTGATTGTGACACTCCCCCAGGACCTCACCCATGCTATAACAGCTCTAACTTTCCAATTCATTTTTGCTGAAAAAGTCTAAACATGAAGAAATACCTTCTACTCTACCAGTCACTGTAGTTCCCCTAAGGGTATTTTTGTGTTGAAGTAAGTCACTAAGTAGCAGACTGATAGTTTTTTTGTCTTCCGAAGCTCATTGACTAAGAAAATAATACACATAAAGGCAGCCCAGTCCAACAATATCCCAAGGAGAAAATAGTCTATTGCCACCTACTTTTTAGTGATGAGGATAGAGAAGATTAGAGAATAAACCACCTTAGGGGAGTTCTACAGAAAATAACATGCCAATACTCCATTTTTATGAAAAAAGTAAAAATATTTATAAAATTTTGTATCTTTAGGAAATAATAAGAGAAGCTGCCCACTGTCACTTCTGATTAAAAAAGAGTTAGAAAAAAGATCTATTGGTGATACATATTTCACTGAATTTGTAGCATTGCTTTACTAAATGAAAGGGCATCAAAATGACAATTTATTATTCAGAGAAGACAATCTATCTGTACTTTGAAGGACTGTCAATACTTAAAACCATATACTTGAAATGGTGACTTTAAATCCTCCCCTGAAGTGTTTGATGACATTTTTTCTTCATTGTATTACAAACTAAATGTTCAGTTTCCATATAGAAATATATATATAATTCAAAAGATAAACATATTTCTGCATCAGGTGCCATAACTGTATCTTATTTTATCTTATCTTATCTTATCTTATAAATATTTTCACTTTCACCTGAGTAAAAACAGTATAATTAGGAAAAGGCTCAAGAAGTAGGGAATTCTATTTCTGTTTACAATTTTATAGACACAGCTATGCTTTACAGCTGATCTTCAGCTGTAAAACATCCTTAACTCTGTGTTAATAATATTACTTTATTTAAATTTGCTTCCTTCCTTTTACATATCTATTTTTTAAAAATTATTTTTATCTATTTTGGAGAAGCTGAGAAATAATTCACTGATGTCCTCAAAGGCAAAACTTCTAGGGCCTGAGTTTAAGATGACAATAATATCAGGAAGTAAATAAAACAATGAGTAAGGGGAAGGGGGAGACAGCATTTACATGATTGGATAATGGGATTATAAGCAACTTTGCAACTTTGTCTTAGATTTGTCTTATTTTAATATTACATTTTGAAGTAAAGCTTAAATATAACAATAACAATACCCTGAATTTATTTGGTATTTTATCATTTACCAAGTGCTTTAATATTTCTTTATTTTCCAAAGACAACTTCAAGATGGGCAGGGCAAAGACTATTGATCTCATTTTATGGATGAGAGCTGTGAAGTTCTTAGAGATGGAGACAAAGGAAGGAGGTCAACACATCCACACAGCATTTCAATTCAAATAACAAATATCCATAAACGTTTCAATAGAAATCCAACTGAAATCTGCCTCGGGATAGCAGAACTCTTCACTGTGACAACAACCATTTCTAGAATAAGCTTCTTTCCCCACTTCCAGAAGCAGCCTCATGGAACAACACTCAGAGGTGCTAACACCCCAAACATGCCTACCCTCCTCACAGGTCTGAGCTCCAGTTCCATAGAGTCCCTCCCCCAAGCTTCTGGGTTTGAGGACCTCATTTACCTCTCTTTGTTCCTCCATTCTTAGGTATGATAGCTGCTTCCTGTAGTTAGCTCTGTGTTACCTCAGTTTTCCCATTTTGATTTTCAAGTCCTCACGATACCTGCTTAACCAGTCCCCTTTATGAAATTCTTCTTGTTGAAATAGTGAAAATGGGTTTGTTTTCTTGCTGGGACCCTAATGTAGGCATGTTAACCAAAAATAAGAAGCAATTATTTAGTCAATCCAATAACACAGAAGGTTATATTTTAATTCTTGCCAGATGCAAGAAATTACTCCTTCACATGATCCCAGGTTCTTGGAGACTTGCTAGGTGCAGCCTTCAGGGACAGAAAGTGGCCGTCTGGTTCCCTCCATGTTTTCCAAGTTCAAGTGCAAAGTGAACATATATCTTCTCTTCTCATAGACATTTTAGAGAAGGAGGTCCACCCTACACTTGAAACTACTACACATTGGTTCTACCTGGAGTTTACTTATAATTATCTCCAATACTGCACATGTGATATATCCAGAGGTACAAATAGTCATATTTTCTGGGATAGTACTTTAATAAAAAGGATCCTGATAATCTAATATACCTTTAAACATAAGGCATTTGGGGCCAACTTCAGAAACAAAGCCAAATATGGATCAAACTTTTCTAAGCTTTGACTTGATTTATGTTTTGCAGCATTTTTAACTAACATCCTATTTCTAAAGATTTCAAGAGGTACGTGATACATGGACAACAACTCATTCTAGCAAAATAATATTCTAATGACTTAAGTGTAAGTGATTCAGAAACATTCTAACTATATTTCCCTTGAAACACACTGGGATTTCGAAGTTAATGGAAAAAGTGCTGGCAACTCACATTTAGAGTTTTTATTGAAACCAGGATGTTTGAATAAACATTAGACAGTCAACTAACTCAAACCAAAATGGGTTCACCAATCCTTAATTATAACAGTGCTTTAAATGATGAGGAAACATGTTGCATTTAAGTTTCAGACAGAAAGCTTTACTTGGCAGACATGCTTCTGTTTCAAGAAACCTCTACAGTCATATTATAGCAACCAATTGAGATATTAAAACAGACACTGAAGTTTTAAACTCAGTCTGGCAAGTACCATGAGAAAATAACTACCAATTGGAATTTTTTTTTTAAAAAAAAGAGTGTCAGGAGTTTAATGATTAAGTTTTAAAAGGATGTTAGAGCAGGACACATAATTTTAAAAAGTACATTCCTTCCTTAAATGGGTCAATAATAAGGTAATCACATAAAAATGTGAAGAGTGGTATGTGTTCAGGCTCCTCCTGTCTGTTCTGGGGATTGTAATTTGGAGCTGCAAATCAAAATGGCTTGTAAATAGGAAATGAACAGACTTGTGATGAAATTTTAATTTCTCTGATGCCTGATGCTTGAAATAAGTTGGTGGTGGGCCAAGTGGAACTTGTGTAACCAGGCGGTTAGTTGAAGATAGAGCGAAAATTCCCAATGGCTTGAGAATTACCTCTGGTGTTGTCCAGAGCCCTGCTTAAAATAAACCAGAACAAAGCTAACTGGTATGTGCTGCTAAATCTTATCACACATCAACCAACCTTAATCTGCATCAGAATTACTTGGAAGGATTATTAAGACACAGATTACTGGGCATTTTTCCCAGAATTTCTGATTCAGTGGATCTGGGTTGGGGCCTTAGAATTGGCATTTCTAACAGGCCCCCAGGTGGAGCTGATGCTACCGTTCTAAGCCATTCTCTGAGAAACACTGAATCATGTATGGTATTGCAGGTCACAACTGACTCTAGAGGTGAATTTCTAAGTGCTTGACATTATCATCCCATGAAGGGGCCTCAGGGCTTTTTGTCACTACTGGTCCCCAAGTAGACCAGGCCTGCTCAATGAATTTTTTGATATAAATAAATAAACAATTTTACAACAAAATCATCATAAATACTTTTTGAATTAAATATGGCACACATACAAAAGTACTTTTTAAATAAACTTTAATTCTTTTCATCCCACTTGACCTCCTGTTGAGGGATAATTTTCAGAAGTTAAGGCTAATCTGACAGATCAGGATCCAAAATTGATTGATCTCTAAAATACACCTGTTTCTTGTGAGAGGTAAATTGACATACGGTTTTGTCAGGCCACATTATCCTTCGCCTTGCAACAACAGTTGCTCGTCACCTCTCTGGCACTAGGTTATTTCACCGAATCTCAAATAGATTGGTCTCAAAAATCTAAATGAACATCATGCTTTATTCAGGAATCACTTCTACAAGCTCATGGACAAGACTTTCCATTCTTTGCTTGAAGTTCTCCAAGAATAAGAAATCAACTACCTTTAATGGCAAAAACACCCTTCCTTTTATACGGTGAAAGAAGATGGTGGAGGCCCAACACCAGACATCTGCATCAGTATGAAATGCATAATATTTACTCCCAACAAAGACCTTTCTCACCCCCACATCACATGGGTCTCCAGGTTCTTCTGTTAGTTCTACTGCAGTAAACTCCAATACCTTTGTACACCACTGGGATGTTGTTCTCATCTCCATTCTATTTTCTTAATTAATCTGCTGTAAAATTGACTTTTTTTGATGTACACTTCTATGAATTTTAACACTAGTATACACTTGGGCAACTACCACCACAATCAAGATGCAGGACAGTAACAAAACAATAAAAAACTCCTGCATGCTGCCTCTTTATAATTGCATCCTCTCCCCACCCCTAACCCTTGGCAACCATTGATCTAATCTCCACCACTATATTTTTATCTAGTCAACAGTATTTTAAATAGAATTATACAGTATGTAACCTTTTGAGACTGCATTCACTGGGCATACTGCTTTGAAATCCATGTGAGTTATCTTGAGTATCAATGGTTTGCTTTTTTTATTGCTGAGAAGTATTGCATTGTATGTATTTACCACAGTTTGTGTATACATTCACCTGTAGAAGAACATTTGGATTGTTTCTAGTTTGGAGTGATTATGAATGGATCTGCTGAAAAACTCAAAAATAGTTTATTTGTGAACATATACTTTTACTTCTCTAAGGTAAATACCTACCAAGAGATTGAAAGATTGTATGTATGTATATTTAACTTTATAAGAAACCACTGAACTGTTTCCCAGAGTGGCTATATCACTTTGCACTTCTATCAGCAGTGTTTGAAAATTCCAATTACTCTACATTCTCACTAGCATTTTTAATATTATAACTTAAATTATATACAATTTTAATTATAAATATAATTTTAATTATAAATATATAATAATATAATTAAAATATAACTTATAATATAATCAGTACATTCAATTTTAGTCTAATGGGTGTATAGTAGTATCTCATCTTGGACTTAATTTGAATTTATTTAATGGCTAATAATACTGAACATTTTTTCATGTGCTTATTTGCCTTCTGTATATGTCTTTGGTGAATTGGCTGTTCAAGTTTTCACCAATTTTAAAATTTACCATTGAGTTTTGACAGTTCTTTATATATTCAGACTATAAGTTCTTCAATGAATATGTGACTTGTAACTATTATATACTAGGCTATAGCTTTAATTTTTATTCTTCCCAATGTCTTTTTTCTTTTCTTTTTATAAATTTTTTTATTGTTCAGTTACAGTTTTTCTGTCTTTTTCCCCATTGCTTTCCCCTGTGCTATTCCCCTACCACTCCCACAGTCAATCATCCTCCATAGTCCATGCCCATGAGTTCCCTATTCCTGTTTCTTGGCTTGCCCCTTCCCCTTCTTTCTCCCACCTCCCCTCTGGTCACTGTGAGTTTATTCTTTCTTCACAATCTCTTTTACAGAGCAAAATGTTTCAATTTTGATAATATCCAACATCTCATTCTTCCATTTTTGGGACTATCTTTCAGTGTCATGTCTAAAGATTACCTGCCTAACACCAGATCAGAAAGTTTTCTTCTAAACATTCTAATTTTACACCCAAATCTATGATCCATTTTGAGTTATTATGTGTATAAGATGTGAGGTTTAGGTTTTTACATATGGATGTTCCATTGTTCCAACACCTTTTGTTGAAAAGACTAGGCTTGCTCCAAAAAATTACTTTTACAACTCTAAAAAAAACCACAAACAATTGGCATGCTTGTATAGATGCATTACTGGACTCTATACCATTTGTAGTTTTCATTCATAGTAAGACTTAGAATTAGGTATAGGGATCCTTCCAAATTTATTCTTTCTTAAAAACTGTTTTTGTCAATTCTAGACCCTTTGCCTTTTCATAAAAAAATTTAGAATAAGATTTTTATACCTACAAAAATCATACTGGATTTTCTAATGGAATTGTGATAAATCTCTAGATCAGTTAGGGAAGACCTGACATATTTTTACTTTGGGTTAGAAGATTATGTTGATATGTTGAGTTTTCTGATCCATGAACATAGTATATACCTCCATTTGCTTAGTTCATCTTTATTTATTTCATCAGTGTTTTGTAATTTTCAGCATACAGATCCTATGGATATTTTGGTATTTCAGTATCATCACCCAGATATTTCATTTTGTGGCAGCTATTATAGATAATTTTTAAATATTTGTTTCCTTTTTCATTGAGAGTACCTAGAATTATTATTGATTTTTGTGGCATTCTCATGTGCTGTGTCTTTGCTGAACCCCCTTACTATTTCTGGAAATATTTTAGATATTCCTTGGGATTTTTTACATAGGTAAAACATACCATCTGTGAGCAAGTGAGTTTTATTTCTTCCTTTTCAATATGGATGCTTTATATTTCTTTTACTTGCCTGATCATTCTGGCTAGGATTTTCTTTATGAGGTTGAAGCTTAGAGTATTGTGTGAAGTACTACTAGAGTACTATGTGAAGCTTTTGAGTTCTTCTTTTAATATAAGCATGTAATGCTATAACTTTCATTTAAGTACTGCTTTAGCTACAACTCACAAATTTTGTTATGCTATGTTCTTATTTTTGTTTAGTTTGAAATATATTCCAATTTCCTTTTCAGTTTTCTTTTTGAGCCTATGGCTTATTTAGAAGGGCAATGTATAACTTCCAACTATTTAGATCTTTCTCTGTTTTCTTTCTCTTATTGGTTTCTACTATAATATATTATGCTTACATTATGGTAATTGATTTTATATTAACACTGAATTATTTTGTATGATTTCAATTATTTTAAATGTGCCAAGGTTTGTTTTATGACCCAGGATATGGCATTTCTTGGGTAAGCTCCATGTAAGAAAGTTATTCTGTTGTATTTTGATAATGGGTTCTATAAATACCAATTAGATTTCAGTTAGTTAATGGTGTTGTACAGTTCTATATGCTCACTGATTTTCTGTATACTAGTCTTATCAATTACTAGGAGAGGAGTGTTGAAGTCTGCAAACATAATTGTGGATTTTTCTATTTCTCCTTCTATTTCTGTTTTTGCTTTATGTATTTTGAAGCTCTTTTGCTAGGTGGATCCAGCATGTGATGCAGTTCAGTGTACTGCACATGATTTTCAGTGATATAACAAGATTTGTATGGCTGCAGCCTCCTGGGTAAGAAGAGAAAAGGGAGAAAAGCAAGAATTAATGGCATAAAGGTGGGAAACATATTACAAATATACTTATATACCAGTAAGAGTTAGTTGGTGGGCAATGGGGAGTAATTGGAAACATTTAAGCAGAAAACAGCATAATCAGATTGATCATTTTTTCATAAGTATAATTTGCAGAACATTGTGGATAAAGTGCAAGATTCCTTAGAAGGAAATGTGAACTCAAAACAAACAAACAAAAAATAGTTAAATTCTTATTGATAAACTTGAAAATCCAAAGTTAGTAAGATTAGAAGGAATATGATTTATTAATTTAGGTCAGAAAAGCATTCAAAAAGAAATGGACATTCTACACAGCAATCCTGAGGCCTTCTATAGTTTTCTCAGTTGTAGGTAGAAAGGGGAGAGAAAGTTATTTTCTGTTTAGCAGTTTGGTGTTTTCATTACAGATTTAACATTAAAAGTTTAATGTAAAGTCCAATTTGCCAATTTGTTGCCTGTCCCTATGAATGGCCATAAATAATAAATAATGCATATTGTTTAATGAGAAAAATCATGGTCAAGATAAAAATATAAAACATTTAATAGGATGCCTTTACAAAAGGTCATTGCCTTTTCTAAACATTTTTGATGATTTGTTCTTCCTAGGAAAGTTGTTTTTACATGAACATACTTAGCATACAATTACTCTAGCAGCTTAAGAATATCTAAGTATACTTTGATAGGAATCCAAAGCTGTCTTCAAAAATGCTTAGCAATGGGCATAATGATGGTCTACTTCTTATGTATTTAAAAAGGTCTACAAATAAAAATAATAAACACTTATTTTTTCATTACAAAAAATATATAAGGCAGTATTCTAGCAGAATAACAAAACAAAAAACAAAAATTAGTTGCTACATCAAAGGAACACTGAAAAGGATTTGAAAATGAAGTTTGCAAAGGTTGTGGGCAGGGCTCAGGGAGCCCAGCAAGGAATGGTGAGGCCCACCAACACTAGCAATAGCGGGGAACTCATTCTTTGACCTGAAGGAGAGAAGTGTTTTCCAAAGGGTACCGTAAGAGTAGCTGTTAGCTGAAGAAGAAGATAACTTTTACCCTCACTTAGCAAGGCTTTACCTCACTCTCCTCTCACTCCTTACCACCGGCAATTGGCCAGACCCTACGGAATGTGATTTGATCAAAAAAGGTCAGGTTTCTGGGGCCCAGAACAGGGCAGAAAACAGTAGAGTGGATTGAGAATGGGATAGAGGGCAACTGAAAGCATTATTAGGTACATGAATAAAAAATTTCTATTGGGCATATCATAATTGAAATAATTCTACCTCCACTCCCAATCTCTCTCTCTCTCTCTCTCACACACACACATACACACATTCACACATGTACTCACTGGTTCTACTCACTAAGAAGCTATTTTTGGGCCCAGAGACATATGAAAAGGTGTTCAGCATTACTAGCCATCAGAGAGATTAAAAATAAAAACACAATGGTCAGAATGGCCATCATAACCAAATCAACAAACAACAAGTGCTGGCAAGGTTGTGGAGAAATGGGAACCCTAGTACACTGTTGGTGGGAATGTAGAATGGTACAGCCACTGTGGAAAACAGTATGGAATTTCCTCAGAAAACTACAAATGAACTGTCTTTCGACCAGGCAATTCCACTGCTGGGATTATACCCTAAAAATCCTGAAATACCAATTCAAAAGAACCTATGCACCCCAATGTTCATAGCAGCACAATTTATAATAGCTAAGTGCTGAAAGCAACCTAAGGGTCCATCAGTCAATGAATGGATGAAAACACTATGGTACATTTACACAATGGAATACTACACAGCAGAAAGTAAGAAGGAGCTCCTACCCTTTGCAACACCTTGGGTGGATCTGGAGAGTATTATGCTAAGTGAAATAAGCCAGGTGGTGAAAGACAAATACCATATGATCTCAGCTATAAGTGGAACCTAATGAACAAATCAAAGAAGTGAGCAAAATATAATCAGGGACATGGAAGTTAAGAACAAACTGACAGTAACCAGAGGGGAAGGGAAGGGGGATAATGGGGAAAGAAGGGGAAAGGCAGTCAAGGAACATGTGTAAAGGATCCACAGACAAAGACAATGTGACTGGGGAGGATTGAAGGTGTGAGGTGGGGGTGGGTAGGGCAGGGAAGAGTAATGGGGGAAAATTTGGAACAACTGTAATTGAACAACTTTAAAAAATATGCAAGTGGAAAAAAAGAAGCTATTGCTAGGTCTCACAAGCATAATTTCTATCACTAAAATTTAAGCCTTTGATTCTTATAGTGCTAGTTGAAAGATTGATGTTGCATATTAGAATTTCAAGCCCAGATATTTCATTGCATGGAGAAATTATTTACTTTCTAATATAGTACAAGAACTATACTTTCATGATGCTCATCATCTTAACTGTTTGGGCTTGGAGTTGGGACTGCAAATGATCAAGCAACAAGTCTAAAGAGCTGAAATACAAGTGTAACTGATCATTCCACTCTGAAAAGTAGCTAAATGTCTCAATGACTTAAAGTACTTCAGGTTTTAAGTGGTTCATTCAGTAGGCACACCGAGATAATTCTGAGTCCTTGTATTTTTTATCATCACTTGATCACAATTTCTCTAATGAGATGAAGAGCTTCTTCTCAGTGAAATAGGGGCTCAAGCACACTTAAAGCAATTGAATTATGTTTCTTTTATACAGGTGCTTCACAGATTTCCTACCTTTTAAATCCCTCAGGTTTTGTCTGGGGCAGGAACCCACTGGTTTTGTTCACTACTGAAACTCTAGGAGTTCACATTGTGTGTAGTATATAGTCAATATACAGTGGGTATTTTCAGATAAATTAACAAATGACCCAGACATGGTACTAGGAAGAACATTGTGCTCTGACCAGGACTTACTGTAAGTTCTGGTTCTAATATTTTAGATATGTGGTGTCTTCATGGAGATCACTTAACTTCTTTGAGTCTCAGTCTCATCTGTCATAAAATGGGAATAAAACCAACCCCAAGAGTTGCCAAAGTGTCATGGGAAATAATATGTTCGAAACTGGAGACTGCAAGCCCTTCTAAATATATACTACTTTTACTACTGAAATTGATTATCAAACTCAAAAATCTCTAAGAATTTCATATTAATACAGATTTTAAAGCACCAGCAAAAATTTTTTTTCTTCTAGAAAGCATATTGAAAGGAAATGATCCAAAACAACAACAAAAAAAAGCTTTGTGATGATCTAGAACCAACAGGCTTTTCCATTTGAACTTCAGTCCAAAAGCAAATTATTGTATCTATTAAAACTAATGGTTACACATGTCTTTCACTCAGCAACTCTACTTTTGGGATTATCTACAGAAATAAATGTTTGAGAACAGCAATGTTTACAATGACAGAAATAACTGGAAAAAACCTCAATGTCTATCAGCAAACTATATAATACATATAAATTAAGGTATATCTGCACTACAGAACTACACTGCCCCATACAGTAGTCACTAGCCACATGTGGTTACTGAGTACTTGAAATGTGGCCAGTCCAAGTCCAGATGTACTGTGAGTGAAAATTATACACTGAATAACAAATACTTAGTATGAAAAATAAGCATGTAAATGTTTCATTAATAATCTTTATATTAATTAAATGTTGAAATTATCAGGGACAAGACAATGTGATACGTACTAAAATGCCAATGGCATTCTTAACAGAATTAGAACAATTAATGTTAAAATTTATATGAAACCACAAAAGATTCAAATAGACAAAGAAATCTTGATAAAGAACAAAGTGGGAGATAGTATATCAAACTATGCTACAAAGCTACAATAATCAAAACAATATGGTACTGGCATAAAAACAGATACACAAGTCAATGGAATGTGATAGACAGCCCAGAAATAAATCCTCACATACACTGTCAATTAATTTAAGACAAAGAAGGCAAGAATATAAAATGGGAAAAAGACACTCTCTTCAATAAGTGGTGTTGGAAAAACTGGGCAAACATATGCAAAAAAATGAAATTGTTCTCACACCATTACAAAAATAAATTCAAAATGGATTAAAGTCCTAAAAAATAAGACCTGAAACTATAAAACATCTAGAAGAAAACATAAGCAGGAAACTCTCTGATGTTGCTCTTAGAAACACCTTTTTGAATACATCTCCTCAAGCAAGGGAAACAAAAGAAAAAACCAAAACAAATGAGACTATATCAAACTAAAAAGGTTTTACACAACATAGAAAATTGACAAAACAAATGATTGGGAAAATATATTTTCAAATGTACGTAAAGTAAGGGAATAATATCCAAAATTTACAAAGTACTCATAAAACTTAACACCAAAAACCCTGAACAATTTGATTAGAAAATGGGCCAAGGACCTGAATAGACATTTCTCCAAAGAGGACATAGAGAAAGCCAATAGATGTATGAAAAGACACTCAACATCAATAATCATCAAAGAAATTCAAATTAAGATCACAATGAAATATCACTTCATACCTATCAGAATGGCTATCAATGAATCAACAAATAACAAATATTGCTGAGGATATGAAAAAAAAGGAACTTGTACACTTTTGGTGGCAATGAAGATTGGTGCAGGCACTATGGAAAAAAGTTTGGAGGATCCTCAAAAACTAAAAATAGAGCTACCTTATGATCCAGCAATTTTACTTCTGGGTGCCTATATAAAGAAAACAAAAACATTAATTTGAAGAGATACATGAACGCTGTGTTCCTTGCAGCACTACTAGTAATAGCCAAGATATGGAAGCAACCTAAGTGTCTATCAATAGATGAATGTTTAAAGAAAATATAGCATATATTTACAATGGAATATTATTCAGCAATAAAAATAAAGGAAATATTGCAGTTTACAAAACATGGGTGAACTTAGAGGGTATTGTGCTGAGTCAAATAAGTCAGACACAGAAAGACAAATATGATCTCATTTATATGTAGAATCTAAAAGAAACAAAATGAATGGACAAATCAAAATGGAGACAGACCCATAAATACAGAAAACAAGCTGATGGCTGCCAAAGAGGAGGGATGGGAAGATGGAAATCAATAAAATACAAAAAAATGCTGAAATGATACCTTAGATATATTGACTTAATTAAAACATAGTATTATTAAAATTAATTTTTCCTAGTTATTTTCAATTTTTTTAAAAAATGTGGCCACTAGAAAAGTTACATTTGTGGCTTGCATTGTATTTCTATTGGACATAATGCTATAGATCAAGAATTGGCAAATGCTTTCTGTAAAGGGCCAGATAGTGAATATTTTCAGTTTTGATGGCCATTATGTTTCACAATTACTCAGCTAAGTTGAGATAGTGTTAAAACAAAGTGAGCATGACTATGTCCCAATAAGACTTTATTAATAAACACTAAAATTTAAGTTTTATATAATTTTTATATATCAGGATATATTCTTTTGATTTTTTCCAACCATTTAAAAATATAAAAACAACTCTTATCTCACAGACACAGAAACAGGTGGCAGGACAAATTTAGCTCACAAGCTATAGTTTGCAAATGCTTTCTTTAGCCTACTACACAGTATTGAAAAAATGGATTAGATCTATATGTACTATATATACAGTGCCTAAATTAAAACAGCCTATTGCAGAATAATATAAAGACCAAGTTTTTATGTTTGGGAAAAAGAAAAATGTATTATGTTTATCTAATTTTATATGATCGCTGGGATATGGAGGGATATGTGCCAAACTGTTACCATTGCACATAAGATTGGGAGCAAAGAAGGAGATATCTGTGTGTCAATGCCATGTTTCGTCCTAATTGCTGAAACTATGTATGACTCAATACATTATCTGATAAAGTAAAATGTACCTAAATTTCAAAAAACACCAAGGTTCCATAATATAGATAGATAGATGAAAAATATAAAATCTTTATTACTGAAATGTTGGTATTTATGCTTATTTATTCTGAATGAGTATTCTGTTTATCATTACTGCAAAAGTTGACAAGAAAATGTTAGGTCACAACAAAACGAGCTCAGCAAAATGGCAGAGGAGTAAATGGAAGCCACACTAACCTCCTCCCAGAACCAATCTGGAATTACAACTAAATTGTGGAGAAATTACGCAGAACAACTAAATAGCAAGAGAAAAGCCTTATAACATTAGATAGACAAAAGAATCAGCTTCAGCACAACCTGTCTGTTAAGAAGTACAATGGAGACTCGAGAGGGTTGGCTGGGTGCTCACAAACAGCAGTGCCACAGGAATAATTAAGTGGCTGGTTGATCCCCCTGAGAAGAATGGATTCTAAACCCTAAACTGGGATCCCCAGCCTAGAATACCAGAGCCCAAAAAGTACATAGGTAACAACCCAGTGGCAAAAAGTCGCAGGGTTGCTTTCTGCCAGAGATGGATGACTAAAGATGCAAAGAGCTGTTTAAAGGGCCAATGCACAAATTTTCATTTGCTGTCACTTACCTAGGGTTCCAGCAAAGGCGGGAACAGAATGGGCTAGAGACACCTGAGGAGGGACTGGGGACTGAAGCTTTGGGGAGAGAGCTCAAGGAGTAGCTGCTGGGATTCTGGTGCTGAGTCACCCTGCCACACGGCAAATCCATCATGCTCAGGCAGACCACTTCCCTCCAAGCAGCAGCAGCATCAGAGGAAACAATAGCCCTAATACTAGGAGAAATTCTGCCCCATTCTATGGGACTTAAGCCTGACTGCTGAGTGCAGAGTGACTAGATTAACAACTGAAGGAGACAACCATAGACAGTAGATCCCTGACAGTCTCCAAGCAAGCAGCCTAAGGTCAGATGAGAGGTCAATATCTAACATCACCAGAGGTAGATCCAGAAAAAAAAACAGTGGTAAATACTAAAGGTTACCAAGAAGAAATCTACTGTAGTCTTCTCTGTGATTAGCGATATTTTCTTTCCTGCATAGCATTTTAACATTCATTTCTTGTCCAGCAAATTTGTGCATATTAAGTCATTAGAAAATGTATACTGTAGTTTATTTATCTCCTTTCTTATAACAGTCTTAAACTCTTTACAACCTTATTAATAATGGTGCATTTGCTGTTAATGTGGGGGGAGATATTTTTGTAGATGTGGGTTTGTTCCCTGGGCTTTGCAGTTTTCTTCTGGCAGCACCTGCACAACAGCATATAAGGTGTGGTGGGCGGAGTGACCCTCAGTCAACCAGATGGAGTGAAGGACCCACCAAAGAAAGACCCAACAATAATCAAAACTCAATTATATCCTGAGAGCCAACATAAATGGCATGCCAAGAGCAGCAAGTTCAGGAGATCAAGGAGACTGCACCACTGAAACTCACAGGTCTCCTATCATAGAAATTCACACCACAAACTCAGGGAGTCAAAACATATCAATTTAAGAAGCAGAAGTTAAAAGGAAGAGTCTCACAAAAAATGGGAAGGAAAAGAAACAAACATCTGAACAGACACTTTTCTAAGGAGGACATACCGAGGGCCCAGAGATATGTGAAAGGATGCTCAGCATCACTACCCATCAAAGAGATGCAAATTAAAACCACAGTGAGATACCACTTCACACCAGGCAGAATGGCCATCATAATCAAATCAACAAACAACAAGTGCTGGCAAGGTTGTGGAGAAATGGGAACCCTAGTACACTGTTGGTGGGAATGTAGAATGGTACAGCCACTGTGGAAAACAGTATGGAATTTCCTCAGAAAACTACAAATGAACTGTCTTTCGACCAGGCAATTCCACTGCTGGGATTATACCCTAAAAATCCTGAAATACCAATTCAAAAGAACCTATGCACCCCAATGTTCATAGCAGCACAATTTATAATAGCTAAGTGCTGAAAGCAACCTAAGGGTCCATCAGTCAATGAATGGATGAAAACACTATGGTACATTTACACAATGGAATACTACACAGCAGAAAGTAAGAAGGAGCTCCTACCCTTTGCAACACCTTGGGTGGATCTGGAGAGTATTATGCTAAGTGAAATAAGCCAGGTGGTAAAAGACAAATACCATATGATCTCAGCTATAAGTGGAACCTAATCAACAAATCAAAGAAGTGAGCAAAATATAATCAGGGACATGGAAATTAAGAACAAACTGACAGTTATGAGAGGGGAGGTAGGAGGGGTTAATGGGGGGAAATGGGGAAGGACTATCAGGAACATGTATAAAGGACATGTGGACATAGGCAAAGAAGGGAAGGATCAAGGGTGGGAAGTGATGATGGCTGGAATGTGGTAGAGTGTTGGGAGGAAAATGGTGACTACTGTACTTGGACAATAAAAAATGTGAAAAAATTAATAAAAGAGCAAACTGCAATCTGAGAATTATAGATAAATAAATAAAATAAATAATAAAACAAATAAAGATTTAGCAAGTCAACCAAAAAAAGAACAAAAATTAATGGTACAAAATATTTTTAAGTGAAAAATATTATTTTTCCTCTTTGCATTGTCTTTTCACTTATATATATAATTTGCCTCAAATTTTACTCTTTAAATTAGTAATGTGTACTATGCCTAAGTATAAATACTTAAATATTATCTGGGCTCTTGATAAAGGTAATATGTTCTCATACACTCTTATTCATTTAGAGCTTATTGAAGAGAGTTGATTTAGCAAACATCTTCCTTTTTAGTTTGTACTAATTATCTATTTCTGCATAGCAAGTTATTTCTCAAATCTTAAAGGCCTAAAGCAAAAATAGAATTTACTCCCATAGTTTCTATACATCAAGGATTCAGGAGCAGTTTAACCATTGGTTCTGGCTACAGGCAAACTGTCAGCCAGGGCTGCAATCATTTGAAGGCTTGACTGGGCCAGAGGATTCATTTCCAAGATGATTTACTTAGAAGACTGTTGGCAGAGGCCTCGGTTCTTTGACACATGGACCCCTCTGGAGGTCATGCCCCCAGAGGAGGAAGATGGAAGTTCAATGCTTTTTAAGGCCTAGTCTGGAAAATCACACATCCACAGTATTCTATTGGCTTACAGGCCAGTTCTATTCAATGTAAGTGGGAGCTACACAAGGACATGAATACCAAGAAGCAAGAATCACTGGGCACCATCTTGGAGGCTGGCTACCACACAGTAGCCAAAAACATTTACAGAGATGATTATGGTCATAGCCTAAAGCTAACTATTAGCCATGTTTTACAAATTTTTATCAGATAAAAATCTGATTAAAATATTCTAATTTTGTACATTGCTATTTTGTCAGAAAAAAAGCTTTATATTGAAAGCATACTTAAAGTTATATAACTTGTCAGATATGTGACAACCACCAAATCAGTGCTTTTAAAACACTTAGAGAATACAGTTTATTTTATACAAACAAATTACCATCTGTAAAGCACATGCACAAGTGAATAAATATAAGAAGTAAGGCATTGGAAGCCATTATCTTATCTTATTTTTCTTGACAAAGTGATATATCATAAAAAGTATAAAAATTCATCTGATAAAAATAAGATTATTGGTCAGTATGTAGAATATATTTCTAGAAAAGATATATGTCTGCACAGAAAAAAGACTGGAAGGATATACACCAACATTAACTGGTGGTATGTCTGAATGTTTGGATTAAACAAGATTATTTTCCTCTTGCATTTTGTGTTTTTATCTATGATATGGACAGAGAATATGGACAGAGATATGGACATGCATCAATCACTTTATGTTTATAATTAGAAAAAACTTAGGTAAAAATGTTCATGGTCTGTTTTTTCTGGCTTGTATTATTTCCATTCCCTAAATTGCCTTTTGAAGAATTTTATTTGAGACCCATAAGTCATTCTTACAAACAAAGAAAGGATAGGTTACATTTATCCTTGAGGCTATTAGAAACTAATTGTGAATAGGTGAAATATGAGGCATATTTCATTCACATCACCTTACTTATGCTCAGTAAGGTCAAAGGTAAAGGTTTTGTCTCTTCCTGGTCCATAAAATATGGATTGCTATTTTCAAAGTACATCAACAGTGGTAATAGCAAATAGCTATTACCATTAGTCAGTCATATAATGTTATGAAATATTGACATGATAAAACAATGTAACTGAGAAAAAACCAATAGAGCACACGTTTTATTGACAAATAAATGCATAGGCTTAAATTATCTCTTACCACCTTTATATCTGATTGATGTTATCAGAATAATAAAGACTTAAGCTGACCAAAATCAATGATTTCAAAATGATTCTTAGTGCTTCATCAGATAAAAATACAAATTCAACCCAATCATAATTCATATTTGGGTTCATGCCACCTTGACAGTTACACTTTATGGTAAAATGTAGTTTAATCTTATATTCAAAACTTTTCCCAGCTTTTCTTTAAGAATTCACTTTTTAATTTATGATACTTCCTTCCTCAATTCAAGCTTCATTCATTTTTAGATACTTTGGAAAAATAAATAACTGACAAACTCTGCCATCCATGAGTAATGTACTGCCTGTAACTTAAGAAAAAAATAGGTAGCTATAGAGATATATTTCTTTTAGAAATAAATATGTATCATATGTATAAGTAATAAAATATCAGCAAATTAGAAATATGTCATAAAAATGCTTTTCTATTTTACTGAGCTTAAATTATTCAATATATATATAATATATAGTTGGGTCATATATATTTTAAGAATGAAGTACCTTAGTTGTGGCTCACAGTGAATATAACTATGTTAGAACATAAAGCATTCAAATTAAATAATATGTTTACATCTTATTATGAACAGCTACTTTCAGTATATATCCACTGACAAATATTTTATTATTTTGGTAAAATATTATGTGTCATTAAAACTCCAATCACCTAAAAGCATGAAAAGCAAGGATATCTCCATGTAGCACTTAAAACTTTTCTCTAATTTGCAGGTCATGACATAATGAGTACTCTTTGTTAAAACAATAACAATAATCATTTATTGAGGGCTTTCTATGTGCCAGGAACACTACTGGGTTCTTCACATTCACTGTTATTTAATTTAATCTTATAACTACCTAGCAGGGTAGAAAATATTATCTCCACTTTACACATGAGAAAATTCATATCATTCTGAACCCAAAACCCAGATTCTTAACTGCTATACCACAGAAAAATTAATGTGTGAATTGTGTATTGGTGTCCTATATACTTGTTTTACACTAGCAGTCCCCAATCTTTTTGGCACCAGAGGCGAGTTTCGTGGAAGACAATTTTTCCATGGACTGGGGTAGGGGGATGGTTTTGGAATGATTTAAGTACGTTACATTCAAGCTCATCTCCTGCTGTGCTGCCCAGTTCCTAACAGGCCTAGACCAGTACTGATCCATAGCCCACAGGTTGGGGACCCCTGTTTTACACAATTATTCACAGGTGGGGTCATTAACAGAAACACCATTCACCTGGTGGCAAGGATTAATATTGACGTCAGAAACTGGAAGCTTAAAGGAGCATTTATCGGAGCTGCCTTGAAAAGCCAAACTTTATGCTAAGTGAAATGTGCCAGTTAGAGAAAGACAAATACCTTATGATTTCATTCATGTGTGGAATCTAATGAACAAACTGAACTAATAAACAAAATAGAGACAGACTCATAGATAGAGAGCAGGATGACAGCTCGGTGAGTGAGGGGAGGAGGAATTGGGGATAAAGGGATTGGGCAGAAAAAAAGGACTCATGCACATGAACAACAATGTGGTGACTGCAGGGTGGGGGGTAGAGGGGTGTTGATGGAAGTAGGAGAGGGTATAATGGGGATAAATGGTAATGGAAAAAATACAATAAAATGAATTTAAAAAAATTAAAAAGAAAGAAATTTCAAACTTTGTGCATCATTTATCCGATTAGAAGGAGAACACTTACAAGCATTGTCAAGAAATACTTAATCTATTACCTTAAGTAAACAAATGTTGTTCTTCCTTTTCACAACTGGAGTGAAACAATGTACAGAAGAAAATAACAAACATGAAGGTGTCTTCCCCACATACATTCTCCCCATGCAACTAAGCCAATCATGCTAATTCCACCCCCTCAATCAGTAAGAATTTTCAACTGGCAAGGAATTGTGTGAGGAAATCTCACAGAGGAGGGGAGTCACTTCTCAGCAAAGTTCCTACCCCTAAGAAAGAAGCACAGGAAGAGATAACTGCTTTCTTTCTTCTAGATATTATTGTAACTGAATAGAAAGTTTAGATTTCCATACTGAGATGAAGGTATCCATGAGAATGACTCAATGAACACTTGAAAAGGGGCTCATTTCCAACTTCTAGGTTCCCTGTTAAGTGAAATAATAACCATCTATATTTTTTAAACTAGTTTGAGTCAAGTTTTTGTTAGTTGCAATCAAAATCACCCTACTTTATACCAGTGATGACCAAATAATGGTTATATTCTTGAGCATTCAAGATCCTGCTTAATTGACTAGTGTTCTATTACTACATCTGAATAACTAATTATCCCAACACTTAGTGGCATAAAACAACAATTTATTGTGCTGACTGATTATGTAGGTCAAGAATCACTTGGAGGGGGCACACAGGAAATAGCATTTCTTTGTTCCATGATGTCTGAGGCCTCACATGGAGAAATATCAATCAGTTCCCTCTTGTATGAGCCCTGACCGAGAATCAAACCCATGACCTTTAAGTCTATGGGACAAAGCTTCAGCCAGCAGAACCACACCTGCCATGGCAGTTTTACATTTAAACTTGACAAAATCTGCCTACTTTATGCTTCCTCTAACTTTCACTTGAAAATTGAACAAGTTCTTTAGGTGTGTTTCCTATGTTCCACATGACTAAAGGTGTCTGCCAGTGTTGGTAAACTTTACACCATTGCATAACAACAGTCCTTGATGTTCAGTTTCCAGTATCATTTTCTTCAGTTTCTTTAAAGAACCTACCTCTTTAAAGGCCACAAAACTCTGCTACCTACATATCTTTCTCAAGATGCTCCTCAAGACCCATCCAGTCTCCACTAAGAATATCTTCATGACCCTACAATCCCACCAATTTATTAGTCTCAAAGGCATCTCCATGCACTTCAGATTTTTATTTTGTTATCTCCTTACTTCAGTACATGATATATTCCTGTTATTATGGGCATACCAAATTACCTCAAAACTTACTGGCATAAAGCAATACGCTATTTCACTCTCATAATTATGACAGGGCACAGCAGAGATGGCTTGTCCCTGCTCTGGGATTCTGTGGACATTGGAAGACTCAAAGGCTGAGGGACAGAATCACCAGAAGGCTCCAAAGTCTTAATTGGTGGTTAAGAGTTAATCTTGGGCTATTAGCTGGCACACCAACACTGACTCTTACATGCATCTTGGCCTTCCTCACATATGTTTCTTGGGTTCCAAAGCAAGAGTCTGGATTAAGAGCAAGGCCAGGCAGAAGCCACATCACTTCCTATGAACTAGGCTAGGAAATCACCCAGTGTCACTTCTGTTATATTCTATTTGTTGAATTACAAAAGTTTAAAAGTGAGAGAATGGAGACTGCAGGTATTTATGAAACAGCATCTTCATCATATTGTAAAAATAGTACCATACATATAGTTATGGCTAGTGTAGAAAATACCATCTGCTACAGAGAGTGGAAAGATCTGTTTGATTAGGAGTAATTTAATGTCTATAGACTATAACCATTAAGCAGTCCAAAATCATTGAATAAAATGCACTGGCTGGTTAAAGACCTGAGTCTGAGCACTAGCTGGGTCATCCAGAAAAAATACTATCCTGTAGGCCCAGTATTTTTATTTATGTTAAAAAAGTATTATCATTTTTAAAAGAGATTTTTAATACCCATGATTTCTAAAATTCTTCCATGTGAAATATTCTATAAATTTTTTATTTTAAAAAATACCATATGATCTCACCTATCAGTGGAACCTAATCAACAAGCAAACAAGTGAGCAAAATAGTCAGAGACATTGAAATAAAAGACAGTCTGAGATCAACCAGAAGGAAGAGGGTAGGGGGATAACAGGGGAAAGAAGAGGAAGAGTCAAGTCAAAGAACATGTATAAAGGACCCATGGACAAAGACAATGGTAGGAAGGGGCAGGAGGATGGAATGTAGGGGCATGGGCAGGGCAGGGGAGAGCAACTGGGTAAAAATGGGGGCAATTGTAATTGAACAATAAGCAAAAGAGTCAAAAAATAAAATATGCATAAATGTTTTCCACCAGTTGCTATCTGAGCAATCATTGTTATATAACTTTGCTTATATGTCTTGCCCTGCCTGGTATGGCTCAGCTGATTTGATCACTGTCCTGTAAGCTGAAGGTTGTGTGTTCAATTCCTAGTCAGGGCACATACTTGGGTTTCAGGGCAAAAGTCAACCAATCAATGTTTCTCTCTCACATCGATGTTTTCCTCTCTCTGTCTCCCTTTCCCTCTCCCTAAGATCAATGAGCATGTCCTCAGGTGAAAATTTAAAAAATGAACAATTTTTTTAATTTATTAAAAAACTTTGCTTAAACATTTTAAATGTGTGTCCTCATTTATGAAATGAGTATAATAGTGTTTTTTTCTTAAGATCACTATGAGAATGAAATGATAAATATAGAAAAACTTAGAGCAAAATCTGAAATATAGTAAGTATGTAATAAATACAGCCTAGTATTTAATAGAGTATTCAGTCAGATTTTGACAACCATATTAGTTTGACCACTTGGGAAACATACACATTATAAAGGAGGATATTTTTTTAAAAAATATTAACCAAGTTATGTGTAACTCAATTCTCAAATAAGTGTAGATAGAATTTTTTCTTTTCTGTTATTTTTAATAGAAAATATTTATTGGTACCAGGCCTGGTATTAAAGATTTACATACATTTGATGCTAACATAAACCTTATAGGGTAGTTTTTAGAACTAAATGTTACTACTTTTACCTAACTCTGTGATACATTACTTTGTATACTGTTATAAATTCCTTACATTTTTAATGCTTTACACTTTTCTGCACTACCAGATATTCCAAAAAATGTTTTAAAGATACTGAGGGTTATTAATAGGCATCATTAGTAATAAATCACAATGTTAATTTCATGCCCCAAATGGCTCTTATTTCACTCCTGATTGAAAAGAATTCCTTGTCTGGCCCTCTTAGCTTCATGTCACCCCCAGAGCATAGCCAGGGAAGGGTGACCTTTTAAATGGGGCTTTCTAAGTCAAGAGAAAGATTCCTAAAAAGAGGGGGATGCAAAAAAAACCTCCTAATTATATGATATTCTTATTCCAACTCTTGTCTTTTGGATTGCTTTTTAAAATGTGAAATGGTTTTAAAAATTAAACTGTTTTTTATCCCCAGAATTTTCAGAGCTAATGTTTGAGACTCTCCAAGA
Organism: Trachops cirrhosus; assembly: GCA_028533065.1. Taxonomy (NCBI): domain Eukaryota; kingdom Metazoa; phylum Chordata; class Mammalia; order Chiroptera; family Phyllostomidae; genus Trachops; species Trachops cirrhosus. The sequence continues at coordinate 57,372,652 of CM052544.1, read as the reverse complement.
ACAGTCTGTGAAGCATTTCCCATCTGTATGTAGACTTGAAATGCATTTTTATTTTTCTTGCTGTTTTCTTAGTAATCATTGGAGTACAATTCAATAATTGTACACAACAGTTGTGATGGAGTTATCAGTAATTCAAATAATGTTGTTCTCTAATTAGCTGGAGAAATGGTAGTTCTGATTTGGAAAGAGAATAGGGGAATTGAGGCAACCCAGTAGGCAGGATACCATAGCACTTCAGATGTCAGCATCAGCAGGAAGGTAAAAATTGCCTGCGAACTGGGTATAGGAAGAGGGAAGCTCCCCAAAACACATGTATTTCACTGTTAATTATTTATTTCCTTTGATGTTATGAATTTCTGCAGGCTGTTCAATTCATTCAACACGTGAACTCTAAAATGCCTCATCCAAGAACTTCACCCAACCAGTTCTGAATAACTCTTGTACTCCAGTGTGAACACCATTATCTATAAAATGTGGGGTGTGGTTTTGTCACAGGTGGGCACAGGTAACCAAGTTCTTGGTGATCGAGGACAAAGAATTGAACCAAACACACAGTTTATAGCATAAAGAGAGATAGCAGACTTATTAAGTGATAGTACACTCCACAGAACATGGGAGCAGGCTAACTCTGAGCAGAGATTGATCTCCTGGGCTAGAGGGATTCTATTCTTATAGGGTGGAAGTTTCCTGGCTAGTTTTTTGGCGGGTTTCTATTTCACATGTATAAGTAGTTGCATTTCAAAGTTACTGCACATGTGGTCTCCCATGATTTTTCTTGATTAGCCACTGGAGAAGGAGGTCCCACAATGTTAATTTATTATAATGCTATTATAATGAAGCAGGGATCATGTAGCATCTTCTGCTCAGGTGCATTCATGAGTCACCATTATTCAGTGCTTTTCCAGAAATCAGGAACAACCAGTCTTAGATGGTCTTTGTCTTGTATGGGTGTCCTTTATCTTAGCCCTGGGGCACCTCCAGAGTTTCCTCCTTCCTGACTATCTCCTGCCTCAGTTTGTCTAATTCTGGATTACACACGACTTTCATTCCTATTTGCCAATCCTGATCAATCATAGCAGCTTTCACCCTTTCATTAATAATAATTTTTAAAATGATTGTGAAACCCCATATCCCTTCTGTGGTTCATCAGGAAAACACTCAGGTCTGCCTTGGGCTCCAGTGGACAAAGCAGCCACACATGGTCTTCTTTTCTGTCATACTGCACTAGGGGCTCATTAAGTTCTGAAAGTTTCTGATGCTCAGCCTAATAAACAATGAATTTCTCTTCTCTGGATCCTATCCCACTGCCTTCTCCAGAAGGAACAGAGTGAGAGGAGCCTGAAAGTTAAAAGTAACAATAATAGTGGCCATAAAGCTTTGGCTATAAACATTTTATTCTTCCTTTTGGAATAATATAAATAACATCATATATTGTTATTTGTGAAATTTTGTATTAGACACCAAAATCTCACATAGAGCTGATAGTCTTCACTGGGATATAGCATTCACATAAGTATAATTCATGCTATCCATCTTTGACATTTTGAACTGTTCCACTGATTTTTACTTGATTAAAATTGTAATATTGCTCAGCTTTTCACAACTGATTTTGCCATATAAAGCATTGAGTCCAAATAACAGAGAAGTTTTTCAAGTGTTTTTAAATTTTAAAAATTATATGAAACTTCCTTTTGATAATTTTTACAATAAAAATGCACTTAATGAGTTGTCTACTTTACTTGCTTTGGCAAATTTCATACAGAATTGTACCCTAAACTTTGTCAGATACAGCATTTTAACAGTCTATCTGATCATGAAGGAATGCTTACATGTCAGATAAAAATGTTATCAAATAATATTAGGAGACTTGGTTATTTTTTTGTATATGGGATTCTCCAGCACCTACTGGCTGAAATTTTTTTAAGTATACATTTCTTGCCCATATGGTGAAAATCTGTGATTAGCCACACTTGTAATTTACAGGCTTATTCATTAGTTAATTCACCACATATTTATAGAATATCTACTGAGTCAAGTACTTGCATAGAGAACTGAAGAAAAATACATTCACTAATTTCATTCATTCACCCAAAAAAGCTAGGTTTGTGCTATGGGCTAAAGATATAGTGTTGAATAAGACAAAATACAGTCTGGGGAGACTGTCAAATAATCACAGTGATGAATCCAAGAGATGAGAGAAACTCCAAGAAACCAGTCAAAGGAGTTTGTGACTTGACAAGGGCATTCAGTTACTTGGTGAGTCAGCCTCCCAGGTGGCCCCCAAATCTTGTTCAGAAGTAACAGTGTTGAAAATGGCTTTCATTTCCTACCTTCCCACTGAGTGCCAGGTGCTGTGCTGTGCTGTGTGCTTATATTGTCCTCACAGATGTCATTCTGATATCATCTTAAAATTATTTTGGAAAGAGAATCATCAGAGAACATCCAGAGCCTCCAGGCTTTATCTTTTCTGTACATCCCTTCTCCATACATCCAAAGCTCCTCAGCACACATTCACATCTCTGAGCAGACATGTGCTCTTCTCCACAAACTTGGAGGCACCCTAGAGGTTTCAAATCCCTGGCTTAGGTTCCTTCCTAGATGACATGTGAGCAGTTAATATATTGTAAACTACCACCAGAACACTGGTTTCCAATCCTGGCTGACCACTAGGCTACCTGCAGGTGTCCCAGAAAAGAATGTTCTAGTACAATGGTTCCCAAAGCCTAGCCCCCAGTCCAGCAGCATCACATCATCTAGGAACCTGTTACAATATGCAGGCCTATCCCAGACCCACACTGGATCAGAAAATCCAGAGGTGTAGTTCATCAGTCTGCTCTAACAAGTCCTCAGGGTGATCTCGAGGCACTAACCATTGATCTTGAAGTTATGGGGTAAATGCTAGGATTTTTTTTAAGCATCCCTGGTAATTTTGAAGACTAACGAGTTTGGGAATCAAGAAGAAAACATTCCTTACTGCTCAAAACATCATTTGTAATGCCCCATGAAATGGAGGTAAATAATGTGCAAAACAAAATTTTGGAAAAGAGTCCTGGAGAGGTATAAAGACAGAGATATTTGGCAGAGAATTCACAGGCTGAAGAGTGTTACTATTAATTGCAGTACATTCAAAAGTTATAGACACAGACAGGTATGGTAGGTACCAGAGAGGAAGGTAATGGGGGGAGATAGAAATGAGTAAAAAGGGGTCAATATATGATAGCAAATTTGACTTGACTTTAGCTGACAAGCACACAATGCAATAAACAGATAATGTATCATAGAATTGTACACCTGAAATCTATATAATTTTATTATCCAATGTCACTCTAATAAATTCAATAAAATTAAAAATAATAAAGTTAGCCCTGGCTGGTGTGGCTCAGTGGATTGAGCACTGGCCTGTGAATCAAAGGATCACTGGTTCAATTCCCAGTCAGAGCACATGCCTGGGTTGCAGGCCAGGTCCCCAGCTGGGGGCGCATGAGATGAGACCACACATTGATGTTTCCCTCCTTCATTTTCTCCCTCCCTTCCCCTCTCTAAAAAATAAACAAATAAAATCTTTAAAAAAAATAAAGTTATACCATATGATATTTTAAAGACATTTATTTTGCAAAATAATTCTATTTTGAGACTTAGAAACCTAACCTTGTAAAGTTAGCTATTCTAAAACCATGATTTTTAAAGGAAAATGATTTAAAGAATACCTTCCTGAAATAGATTTTTAAAAATGTTATTTTGCCAGAACTTTTTATCTTAAATAAAATGTATGGCATTTTCCCATTACTTTCTCTATTTATTTTAATGTTAGTTTAATTATTACTGCATTTTCAAGTGTTTGTAATATGATTATATCTCTGTTAATTAAGAATGTCTGCGTCCTGCCCTGGGTGGTGTGGCCCAGTTGGTTGGATCATTGTTCCATAAACTGAAAGGTTATGGATTCAGTTCCCAATTGGGGCATATGCCTAGGTTTCAGGTTCAGTCTCCATTTGGGACACATATGAGAGGCAACTGATTTTACTTCCATTGCTTGCAAAGTAAATATCTCAGGAAGCACTATAAGAGGATACACACTGGAACCCAATAGATACTTGTTAAATCCCAGGTCTGTGGAGACCCTGGTCAATGACAAGGTCCCTCTGAGTCTTTTATGAGATCCATACCATGTGTCTACATTGTGCCAAGTGTGTTACATGCATAATTGCTCCCCTCCCAAAAAGCCAGCTGTGAATGTGGGATCATTGCCAGGCAGCCTACCGCCAGTCCATGTTTCCTCCCTCTCACTGTCCTGCTTCCTTCCTGTACGCCTAACATGGTACCAGGAACACCACACAGTACTAGGCATGCTCAGGAAGTGCAGGACTGTTTTGTCTGCTCTTCACAGGGCTTTTGTTTGGACTCACTTAAGACCTCCAGAGGCCTTAAGTACTGAAAAGACATATAGCAAATTTGAAAGCCATGCTCAACTATAAAGTAAACCTAAGAAAGTTCAACAAAGCTTTCTTTTTCTCTGGATGATGACTCTGATGCTTTGTTAAAATATCAAACATAAAAATTCTTTAAAATAAATGTTTATTGGTTTGGGTTCACTTGGTACTCACAATCAAGTCCTGCACTGTTTCAACCTGATTCACTGAAAGGGGAGGGGGAAGTTCTTTTTTGACATTCTCCCTTCTCAATGCTTATAGGAGGTATGACTGGAAAGAGAAGGGAGGCTGTCTTTTCCCTAATCTTTGCCTTACTCTCATCACTAGAAAGCATCAAGAGGCAGTTAGGTCTCTGGGCTACTCTCCTGGTGTTTGAATATTCTCATAAAAGTCTAGGTTTAGCTACCGTAGTCTAAAGATCTTGGGGTTTCACCCTGCAGTCATTTGCTTAAGTGTGGAAGCAAGGTGACATTCAGTTCTGTGCATGAGAACTCCAGCTCACATGAGCACAAGCCATGATTCAGAGGCAGCTACGAAGGAGAAACTATGCTTGGACAATTAATGGAATATAAAAACCTGGGCCCAGCTGTTGGGCTTGGTTGTCTTGGGAAATGAAAATTCCTCACCCCAGATTAGCTCTCACTGGTTTGTAATCTTTAGGGCATGGCCTGACCAACTCACCTTCTCGGATGCTAATTCCTAAAGGCTGTATGTCCCTGAGCTCCATCATGAAGTCCTTCCCTGGCTCTGATGATTCCATATGAGATGCCTTCAGTGACAAGTGAGGGGAAAATGTGGCAAAGAGTTAAAGTGAATCTCACCTCTTTGAACTGTTTGCTTCACATTTTGTGTACACAGATACACTTTTGATGTGTTAACTAGAAAATCTGACTAGGAAAGAACAAAGGAGCTGTCACTGGAAGGAAGATAATGACAAAAAAAACACACAGCCTTTTATTGAAGACCTGTCAAGCCCATCCCACAGCTCCAGGGTTTTCTGTGGTATTTATCAAAGACTTAGATCTGATGCAGGAAATTAAAAATAATAATAATAAATCTTCCCACTGGACTTTTATTAAAGGAATCTAAAATTATATTACATTTAAAATAACTAAAATGAGTATTTTAACAATTCAATACTTTAACAAGGTTGTTTTTATTAAACATATATTTATATATCATACTTTTCTAACTACAAAAATATATGTGTATATGAGAGAAAATAAAAATGTATATATATGTCTACACAAAATTAAAAGCATGTATATTTTTCTCACTATATCAGGAATCTTTTAGCACATTTGAATGTTTTTCTCAATGTAACTTTTATTTTAATATCACATATAAACTTGAATCTTCTAAATATTCTGCAATTAGCTTAAATAGGGTCCTTCCAGGCAATGGATTTCTTCATTTCGTGTTGCTCTATTGACTCACAATACTTTATTGAGTATCATCCTCAACTTTAAGGTAATACATATACATTGCTTGACTTCATCATATCCTTACAGAGAGATTATAAAATTATGTGTTCTCTGTGCTATTTGCACTCAGTTCTAACTATTATATTGCATGGAATTTAATAACATTTTTCTAAGCAAACATACTACATGTAATAGACTGTATTTTTTAATAAAATTCCAATAGCATGAACATGAGGAAAAAAGAAATCTATTAAAGAATGCATAGGAAAAATGCTAAGCATAGCTAAAAATTGTCCACATGTTCAAATAAATGTATTTCCTTATATTTTCAGGACACAGTGCCAGTTTCTTAGAGCTTCAGGCTTAGGACTTCAAATCTTTGCTATACCAGTCAAGAGTTGTATGACCTTAGGCGAATTATTTAACTTCCCTGAGCTTCAGTTTCTTCATCTATAAAATAGGAAATTATCTGCTCTACAAGGGTTGTTTAGATAAAAAATACAAGTGGCCCCACAGTTAAATAAGTTTGGAGAGTGCTGCATTGAACAATTTATTCTACACTGAAGAAGGTAGAACAGACTGCAAATGCAACACAGAGCTTCTCAGAGCCTTAATATGTTCACACATTTTTTTCAATAGCAAATATAGTTCAATATTTAGAATTCCACTGAATTATTTGACCTAGATCCCTTTTGTAACCAAATGCAGGTCCAACTGCCTGCTGCTACAAAAGCCAACACTCAAGAGGCAGGTGCTGATATAAAAGAAAGTGGTTTATTCAGTTGCTGGCCATATGGAAGATGTGGGACTCATGTCACAAAGCCCATCTCCACCTCTCAGTGGAGGCAGGGGTTTTTATAATGAGGGGGAGGGGAACAGAACCAGGAGATCGAGGGAGGGGGTTAAATAATTTTCTATGTGCACCTAAACAACAAAACAAACAAACAAGCAAAATATAACCAAAGACACTGAAATAGAGAGCAGGCTGACAGTGACCAGAGGGGAGAGGGGAGGAAATTTCAGGGGAATTTCAAGGGAAAAGGGGAAGGGTTTGCAGAAACAAATATAAAGGACACATGGACAAAAAC
>CM052544.1:57325261-57365210 GCA_028533065.1 Trachops cirrhosus | reverse complement strand
GAAGGGTTTACAGGAACAAATATAGAGGACACATGGACAAAACTAGGGGTGTTGGAAAGGGGAGGGAGGAGGGGAGGAATGGGTGGATGGGCTGGAATGGGAATAAAGGATAGAAACTGTACTGAATAAACTAAAATAAAAATTTAAATTAAAAAAAAATGTACCTATAGCTTTGAGGAAGCATAATCTTTGAAAAGCTCATCTAATTACACTTTTATCACTTAATTTCAGAGCAGCTATTATTTTGTATATGGGTGTATTAAGACCAAGAGAGGTTCATTTCCAGAACAAAGCCAACCGGCAGAGTGGAGACCCAGGTCTAGAGCCCAGATTTTTATTTTCTAATCTAGACTAGTGTCTTGGGCTCACTGAGGAAAAGAATGAAAAACCCTAATTTCTTTTACTTCTTCTGTTAACTAAAAGAAGGCAGCTGGGGCTCCCAGAATGTAGGCAACTGGAATTCAATTGAAGATGTAATCTCTCCTTCATTACTGAGAGGATATCATTTGTCTGATAACCCTATGTGTGCATTGTCATAGTTCTCTTTGACTTCATGTCTTCAGACTTCTAAAAGAATACAGTTTAGCGTGTTGCAGCCTGCTCTGACATCTGTTATATGCTTGTCCTCTGAGTCTCTGGTTTTCCGTGACATTGCCAAATATCCGCATGTCACTCCTGGCTGATGACGTTGCCAGACCTTCCCACTGTCCTTATGTCAGCATTCTTCAATATTGAACTGCTTACTTTCAAGATGCTTTATCAACAGACTTCGAAGGTAGTTGCTCAAGGTGACTGAGCAGAATTTTGTGAAATCAGTGAGTGACAGGAACTCAAGCTCTATCAATAAAGTTCTACTTCAAATCAGCGATGTGCCATAAGAGCTGGCAAAAATTGTTCTGGCTTTAGCTGGCAGATTTCCCCGGGTGATACCCAACCTCTAGACAGACCTTGCAAACTAAATGAATCCCATTCCCCTAAAACTACTGTGGGCTTGTTTTAATTGAAAGCTCTATGCCTGAGCCCAGAGATCTGGGAAATATAAATGCATTAGTGTGACCAGCCCAGCGCCTGAGGGCTTCACACATACAGTCATTTAGGGTCCTCATCTCCCAGTGCCTTGAAATGTCTGGAAATTATGCAGGCTGGACCATGTTGCAGCTTAATCAAAAATAAACTTGTACATTTCCCCCCCTGAGGTCATGTGTTAGGTCACTCAACACAAGGGACAATACACAAAGCCACAAAGCCACAAGGGACAATAAACAAAGTGCTGATTCATCCCTTTGTATGTGGTCTATGATGGATGGATGAGCAGAGATTAAATGACTCCTTTCTCAGAGGCTAACATAAGTTACAGTTCCACTTACATGTCAAGCCTAAGTATTATATTAACATATACATTGATCCTGCATTTTTAGAAGAGGGGGGAAAGGATATCTAATAACAAGCTGCTGCATACGAAATTTGTCAAAGTAAATAATTATTTTTAAACCTAAGATTTAGGCAGCTTTAGTATTCCACATTATGCTAATGTTTGACAATTACTAAGTGTGAGTATCAGCCAGTGGGTTTTTTTTAAGTTTAATTTAAAGCAATTTGACACAGAAAGGTTATTACTTTAGTTGCCAATAAAAGCTGTACTTTTAACATAAGTGTACAGTAGGCCCTAGGGTATGTGACTATTATCTTTTCTGCAATTATCTGGTGTTCTACATAAATGTTTTTTTAAAAAAACTTAGAAATATCAAAAGTACTAACTTAGATACGATATAAAAGTTGAATAGAAAGAGAACAGAAAACCTGATTATTTTAAGCACAACATGGGTTGAGGTTTCCTCCTAGAGGTTATATTGGGAACAGCACCAGCTGGCTTTGAATAAATTAATTCAAACTATGTCTTAAAAACCCACACTTAGCAACCAGAATATCGATTTTATGAACATTCTTTCTTGAGATGCAGTTGTTCAATTTCACAAGCTAAATGCCATTAACAGGAAGAGCAAGTCCCTGAACCAATTAACCTATTTTCTGGAGCTGTTGTGCCACAAAATGGAAAAGAACATTTCTCCAATGGTGTTTGCCATCCTAAGCTTTCCTATGTCTCAGAGAAAAGAAAATAATTTATTGCCAGTAGTTGGGTAGTCTAAACATTTTCTCTTCCCTTGGCCTTTTAGGAAGATAGGGCTTTAACAAAACAAAAATAAAATAATATTTTGTTCTTAAAAAGACAGAAGGCAGCCCTATGCCAGCTCATCTCCCTTCACCTTTCTGCATTTATCTCTGAGGTATTTATATTCAACTAATGGGGGAAAGTCAAGGAAAAAAAGGATAGAAAAGAATTTAATCAATAGCTCTGTCAATTTTTCATTATTATGGGATACTCCCTTCCTATAATAAGAAATCACTCAGGAAAAGTAAGGCCAGCAAAGACAGGGACATTCACTCAGCCATCTGCTTAATAGGAACATTTAATCTATCAAAGGAGGCCCAAGTAGGGCCCCAAGAGAGATACGGGGCTGGGAAAAGCAGAATCTGACACTCTGCTATGAAGACTGACCAACAGGAGCAAAAATTGCACCTGGACAAATATTTTTTTTTAATTCTGTGTAATTTATGATTATTTACATTACATTTCTTGACAACGTCCATGTCCTTATCCCTGACCTAAATACCTTAAAAGTATCACCTTATCAGTCCAAATAACCCAAAAGGGTAGGTACTGCCTCTTACTGGCAATTCCTGTATGAATGAGCCAAGGTCCCAGTGAGAGGCGTGGTCATGCTAAGAGTGCAGGCCCCACCTGTCTGCCTGCAAACACCTGACCTTATGACACGGAAGCAGTTAGCAGCACAAACTTTCTTTGTTTAAATACCAGCTTCATTATTTTCAAGCTAAATAATTTCTCCTAAACTACTTCCCCTCTGTTTAACTCAGTTTACCTCTCCACAAATTGGGGGCAATAATTTCTTGAAGTACACACTTCATGAAGTTGTGAAGATTGTATGTGTTGATACATATTAGTATATATTCATTAATAAATGATAATTTGTATATTACTGTTGTTTTTAGCAAATACCTATTATCTCTTTGTCTGAGCATTTTCACAGACCCCCAAATAAATGAGTCTTCCAGGAAAAAGACTGGAATATAACCCAGGTACTGAGAGGTTATATTTTCAAAGAATACTCGATATTAACCTTTTGTTTTTTTAAGCATCCTCATTTGTTGCCCCAGTTCAGTGCAGAAGAGGCCTATGTTTAAATTTAGCAATTCTCAGTGACCCTGTGGTTTGCCTGGCATTTTGCTGAGCCACAAACTTGGATGGCACAAGGAGGTCCATGGGTAAGAACAAGTTGCTTGTTAGCGAAGGTGTCCAGTTACCTGCCCAGCACCCACTTCACAGTTCATCATTATCTCAGTAACTTGTATCTGAGAGCTTCAGGGATCACCCCTGTTTCCTCATCATCTCTACTTCATTGTACAGGGACAGTCATATGCCATGATGATGTCTGTAGATTGGTGAATACAAGGGACTACTATGATACCTTAGAACTGTTGACATCTATCCCATGATTATCCCTTTTAATATTCACAGCATAACTATTATAGAGATATCACACAGTTTCAAGGAATAGAAACTAAGGCTCAGTAAATGAACTATCATGGCCCCTATACAAAGTACACATCACAGTTACTGTCTCATATTCTCCACAAACCAACCCAAATTTAATAGAAGACCTTGGCCAATGTACACATGAGAACTCCTCTCATTTTGACCTTAACTATTAGTCTTGCCTTTCATCCCTAGTTACTGTCTCATTTCCATTATGAATAAACCATGATGAAGAACATCTGTTATATTTTCCTTCCTCCTCCTTCTTGTAATATCATCCATGTTTTACCTTGAATTTACTCCTTTTCAGTCCATGTCACTTTCTTAGTAGGACTAACTTCCCAGCTCCAAGACTGGGCATGGGCACTGACTTGGTCAATCAGAACATATATTTACTGGTGAAGACACTGCTCCAGGTCCTGCCATACAACCAAACTGACTGTTCTTCTATGCTCATTGGAAGCATTAGTAAGAGAGTCTGTCTTTCTCCTAGGCTTTCCCAGTTCTAGACCAAAAGCCTAGGGCATCTGGAGACTCTAAGTGAAAAGATCCTACCTGAAAATAAAGACAAACACAGAGGAAAGTAGACCCAAAATAGAGAAGAAAGCAAATTTTTCTGTCAACATTTTTTAAGTCCCTGGATGCAGCCATGCCTGAAGCAATACATGCCCTAGCCTTTTCAGTTATATATATGCCAATGAATAAAAATAAACCTAGTAAAATGGGCATGGCTACTTGGTCTTCTCTCTAATACATTCATCAACACATCCCTGTACCTATGAACATGTTGCTTTGCCTCAGTGTGTATCTTCTGTAAACAGTGGGAGTTTGGAGTACTAAAGTGCCCATGGTTCTCTTTTGATCAATCCTGGCGCATTTCTCTGCATACTTAGGCATTTTGGATGATAAATAACAAAGATGATGCATTGCCCAGCCCATTCCATTTCTTAAATGGCAAACTCACCTTTTTCTTCTTTCCTCTGCTCAGCTGAATAGGGAAATAATTCAGGTGTCATCTCTGCTAATGAGAATATGCTTGGCTGCCACACTTGGATGTCAGTAGACTCCATTTGGAAGAGGTCCACAAGACTGTTAAGCCAATAAAGCTGCTTCATTTCCAATTTGGAGACTATTCTATGCCTATGTGTATATACAGACAAAAGGGTTCTAGTCTAGGACCCCTAGGATGGCAAATATGCTTCCAAATTGCACAGCATTGTCTTCTTCTCCTGTGACATACATTTGTATCTATTGGGAAACTTTCTAAGATAATTTTTCATCAATTAAATAAACTAATGTTTATTTGCTAATAGGATTTTGGTCTGGGAATTGGTGACCATGGAAGACAGATTATGATCCAAAACTAGGAAGACAAGGTTGGAGGCTAGGAAGTTGGGTTTGGCCAGCTTGGCCAAACTAGGGGACTATCCTTCCACCATTGGCCACTGTGAATATTTCTGAGAAATGGAACATGGCAGAGATTCATGCAAGAGGAGAACTTCAATGCAGTGAACCCACAGATTCTCTAGGAGAAACGCAAAGGTCAATTAAAGGTGGCCCAAAGCTCAGAGATGGAATCTTTCAGGCTCAGAAAGAGAACAGCTGTAGGTGCATCAACTTCTTGAACAGAAAATGGTGAGCTTAAATTGGGCCTGAGCCATGAGCTCCCTAACCTTAGGCAAATTGCTTTACCTTTTCTAAGCCTCAATTTTCCCCCTCAACTAAGTGGGACTGGTAACATCTTGTATGGTTTTCATGGGGAATAAATGAATGAGCCTCTGCATGTGTGAAACACAGAGGACACTCACATGCTCTGTACATGGGAAACACTCAATAAATGTGAACGCTTCTATCAGAACTAATCATAACGATAAGAACAAAAGAAGGATGTTTTAAAAAATTCAAGAACAATATACCCCAGGACTTTGGGGCCTGAATTTACAGAATTGTAAGAAGCTGTTTCTAGAAGGAACAGAAAATCTCATCAGCCAGGCTGGAAGTCTGAGCATCTTGTTCTAGCATCCAGCCAAGACAGGGACAAATGTGGCCAGAGAAACAAGAGCAGTGTGCCCAGTAAGTTTTACCAGTCAAGCCAATAGGTAGCAACACCTCAACTATGTTAGATTACAATTCTGGGCAGGACAAGCTCAGGTCTCTGTCTTTGTATTTATTTTCTTTCACCAGCTCTATTATTTCTGAGTAATATATCTTCTTGAAAACACTCACATTTGTCTTGGTTTAAATAAGGAAAAAGAATTTCCACACTTGAAGCATAAAGTAAAGGGACTGATGCATCCACAGAGCACAACTATAAGTCTACAAAACAGAGTTGTCAAGTGTAACCACACATATGGAGATGTGAGGAGAAGGGAGGAAGCTGTGGTACTGGAGCCATTTTCATGAGAGCATTTGCTTTGTCAGCACCAAAGTCTGCTTCCTTCAATGTTTTTCTTAGTGATAACAGAGTGACATTTTGTTGAAATGACCTGCCAGATATCATAAGAATGTCTTGTAGTTTTTAGAAATAATAGAGCTGGCATGACAAACTCTTACTCAAAAAGGGATGCTCTTAAGAAACCTAGAGTCATTTTTAAATTTTTTTAAATTTATTGACGAGAGAGAGAGAGAGAGAGAGAGAGAGAGAGAGAGAGAGAGAGAGGGAGAGAGAGGTGCATGGATTTGTATGCATTCATTGGTTGATTCTTTTATGTGTCCTGACCAGGGAACCTTGGCATATCAGGACAATGCCCTAACCAAGTGAGTTACCCGGCCAGATCTAGAGTCAATTTTTGACATTCATAAGTAACCTAAAGCTCTTGATATTGTTTTCTTCCTTAAAGTTTAAACAGAATATTGGGAGCCATACAATGTTGTTTGTTTACTACTTCTTTAAGGGACTATTCAGTTCAATGTAACAAAACTTGCCCACTGGCTCTTCCTCTCATGTTACACCTTCCATTTTTTAGGGGAACTGGATTATGAAATTGATAGTAACTGCATCATGACTTTGAAGGGAGCTAATATGACATATTTCTTTGGGCTGAAATTAGGTCCATTAACAATGATTATAATATTATGCTTGCTAAAATATTAAAAATTATAATTTTATTCTTCCAAATTAGGAATAAATGTGAAATTTACTTATGAAATTTGAGAGAAGTAGGAATTAGGATGTGGGGGATGATTGACTTCATTCAGTATACAGGAAGAGGTCTGCAACAGCGCAACAGGGAGCTGAAGGTAAACGTAATAGAAAGCAATCAAGTTAGGAGACCAATCCAAATGAAACCAGCAATACTGAGCACCTCCACATGCAGGGAATGTAGCAAAGGATGGATGCCTTGAAACTTACAAGTGATCAAGCCTCATAGATGGTTTCCTCTACATTTGTCTCATGCAATGAAATGAAATTTCTAATTTTGTTTCATGCAGTGGCAATGAAATATCCTGGTTATCAATCAAATCATTAAGGGAATAATGGAAAAGGAAGAAACCAGGAAGTCCTGCACACCTTTTCATTAAGTTAACCATTAGCAAAAAGAAGGGTTTTAGAAGTTAAACTATTAGCTGTTCCTTGTTGTCAAAAATTTTGAATTAGGAGATTTATTGAAAACTTGATCATTCACTCCAACTATGGGTAAGTTCAGACAAGCACCAAGTTGCAAAAGATGGGTACTCAGTGGTTTGATTTGGGAGGCATCTAAAGCCATGCTACCTCCAAAATATGATCTTTGACCTCTTATTTTAGATATGGTTAACTTACCATACCTTTTCAGTTAGTAGGGTACTAACCCTACCTTTTCACCCACTCCTCCTGAGACATCATCCACCCCCACCCCTATTCATTCTTGAGGTAAGACATCTCATTTTCAAGCACATACTATTGTAATGCACACATTTTTTTCAGGAGGATTAATTTGTAACTTATTGCTACAGATTCATTAATTTATCAACTTAATTAGTTGGTTAACTCTACTGTGGTTCAATTTCTATCTTTAAATTGCATAAAATAATTGTACTTACCTCACAGAATTTTTGTGAGTTAAATAAAATAATGCATGTAATGTGTCTGGAGCTCAGTAAGCACTCAATTGAGTTGGCTAGTTTTGTCGTAGCTACTATTTTTTGTAACTGATAAGCTAAAGTCTCATGGTTGTGACTGTAGAATTTAAAAATATAAAATAAGCAAGAAAGGAAAGTTCTGTAATACTGGGAGCTCTCTTTTTTAAACAATTTTTTAGTGTTGTTCAAGTACAGTTTTCTGCCTTTTCCCCCCACCCCTCCCCACCACCCCAGCCCTCCCCACCTCGCTCCCCTGTTTCCACCCTCCCCCCTTCTTATTGTCCATGTGTCTTTTATAATTGTTTCTGCAAACCCTTCACCCTTTTCCCCTATAATCCCCCCTCCCCTCTGGTCACTGTCAGCCTGTTCTCAATTTCAGTGTTTTTGGTTATATTTTGCTTGCTTGTTCATTTTGTTGATTAGGTTCTTGTTAAAGGTGAGATCATATGGTATTTGTCTTTCACCACCTGGGTTATTTTCTTATGGGGAGCTCTTTACTTGAACAACACAGCACAGGGGATGGGAACCAGAGGAAGTGGGGACAGACAGGAGGTAGGGCCTTGAACTCCTTTTCTGTTACTCTACTTCTGAACAAATTTATCTTCTCTAATGCCAATATATCCTGTGGGAAAAGGAGAAGGAAAATAATCTCTTCAAATTTCATTAAATGGTTCACAGGCCACCTTTTTTCCCTTCCAAGGAGAATGAGGCTGCATGATTTAAACATTCCTAATGAAAGATTTTCTCAGATCTGTTAATTAGTGTCAATTGCAATGGTGGTTTTTGTTTAAAATCCATTCTTGTTCACCACTTTACCCATATGTGATTCTAGAAAAGGCTGCAGCAAGCAAGAGGAAACCCCTAAAACATTATCTCCAGGCAACATGGTTTGGATGACTGTTGAGGGCTCTGCTGAGGTTTATTTATTAACATTACATGGAATAACAACACAGAACCATGAGAAACTGGCATGTAATGAACAACCTGATGCGAAGTATCAGGATGGAAAGGTGTGCTGGGGATAGAAATGCAATTAAAGTACATGTGATGGCATAGTTCACGGCAAGCATGGTCTGTAGTTGGGTTTCAGTTATGCATGGATTATTGAAATGGCTAACAGTGAGAAAGATATCCATGTGAACATCATTCATCTCCACTTATTCATTCATTGAAACCATCTCCATAGAGCTCCTACTTGGGATAAAACTTACAGTTTCACTGGAAGGACAGACATCCAAATGAATCATACAAAAGAAGAGACGATTGATTAATAGATGACAGATGATGATAGATAGATAGATGATAGATAGATAGATAGATAGATAGATAGATAGATAGATAGATAGATGATAGATGACTGAGTGGTAATTATGAGAAGGTTAAATACGGATGAGATGACATTTCATAATAGGGGACTGATTTATTCAGGAAAGGAAGGTTATTTTCTAAAATGACATGTAGAACTAAGATCTGAAGGGTACATAGCAGTTACCCAGGAAAAGGTTTGGGGGATGAAAGCAGTAAGAAAAGTATGTCTCCACTGCATTGAAGTAGATGTCTTCCTTGACACCCTCAACACAAAGAAGCAGCCGAGGAAACTTAGCAGTTGTGGGAGTACAGTTCATAACTGAAGGTCCCGATCCAGTCTTGGACATAGGACACAGCAAGATTTGGTGACTAAAAGGAGGAATTAGGTGAAGTAAGACAACTCCAGCTCTTCCCTCAGTTGCTAGAAGTCCTGGTTGTATGCAACATAAAATCTGAGATGAGAATGTCAAGAGTTGTCATCTTAGCTTAAACAAGAAGAGAAGTGACCTGCAGCACTTGCCATAAAGACAGGGAGCTGATGTGACAATTTTAAGCTTCAGAGTAATGATATCCCTCCACATTCTGTTATAGTCACATGTGACTTCAGAATGGAAACCAAATGGCAAACAATAAAACCCTTTCTATACAATGAATTTTGGCAAATAATTGCAATCTTGAGCTCTTTAGTAAGAGTGAATGCTTCTTCTTCCAATAAGTTGTGTGTCTCTGAGCAGTTCCATTGGTCAACTAAGGCCTTGGGGGGGGTCCTAAATTTGCCTATAACCTAGAGTATCACCAGGAAGTTTATTTCACCTGCCTTTACTGGGCACTCATTTAGCCAGCTGCTTTTCAAATCAAGACTCTGTAACTAAGCACACAGGCCTTAGAGTTAGACTCTCTGGATTTGAATCTTAGCTCCTATGCTTGGCAACCAATGTGATCTTGAGCAAGTTATCTAACCTTTTAGCTTCAGTTTCCCCATCTGAGAAATACCTGGCAACAGTGCCTCCCTTATAGAGATGTTAGGGAGATAAATGATAACCATCAAACCAGCATACAAAAGTTGCTAAAACAGTTCCCCAATACTAGGGTGGCATGCCCATCCTTCCACAACACACAGAGGATCCTGTTTTACATATAAGGCTCAGAGAAGATAAGGAATCTGTCCAGGAATGCACAGTTAAGTTAGAGGAAGAGCTTCAAACATGGGTTTGTATTGCTCCACATTTCTTCTACTGACTCTACTATATTCCCTTTAAGCATTTGCAAGTGTGTATGAAGGCAAGACAAAGACCAGAAACCAAGGTGGCTCAAAAGCCCCTTTTCTTAAGAAGACAGGCTGAGAATTTACAAGCAATGATTCCTCCCCATACCACCTTCCACGCCAACTTGTAGCCTAACTCTGGTTTACCCTCCAGTTCTCAGTTTAAATGTCGTTTATGTAGAGATGCTTCCTACCCACTGCTCTGTTCTCTTAGTCTAGGTTAGCTCCTCTGGCAAATACTCTTAAAGACACAAGATCTTGTTTACTAAGGGTAATCACAGGAAAAGGGCCAGATAGGAAACCTGTTTTGCTCTTTGGTTTCTGTTGAATTGGTTCAATTCTGCTGTTGCAGTGTGAAAGCAGCCAGAGACAATTCATGAAGGAAAGATACAGTTGTTTCAATAAAAGTTTTATTTACAAAAACAGGCAGTAGCTGAGATTGAGCCTATAGTTTGTATTTTGCCAACATCTGGGATACATGTTATTTAATTATTTTTGCAATAAATAACATCTGCTGTCTAATTATTGGGCAGGGTTCCACCAGGGTTAGGCCAGAAAGACACCTAGATGCAAAATTTGAGGAGACACTTCTGAGACCCAGACAGTGAGCATTTCCCTAAATTTTGTGCTCTAGGTGCCTCTCTCATCTGACCCTATTATTGAATCACTTGAACCAGATTTATGAGTGTATTGATTGGGGTTCAGTGTTTCAAATCTAAACCATGTGAGCAGAAGGAGATTTAATACATGAAATTAAGAGCTTGCAAAATTGTTGGAAGGGTTCAAGAAGCAGGTGAAGCAAGGCAATCAGCTTACTGGGGGAGCACCTACATCTGTTCACACAATGCTGTGGGGGTTCAGAAAGCTGTCCTCATGACTGGTGTGTTAAAAACACAGTGACAGCCCTTGCTAGTGTGGCTCAGTTGGTTGGAGAGTCATCTCATGGGCCAAAGAGTGACAGGTTAAATTCCTAATTGGGACACTTGTGTGGGTTGTGGGTTTGGTCCCTGTTCATGGTGCATTAGAGAGAGTAACTACATGATGTTTCTCTATCACACTGATGTTTCCCTCTCCTTCTCTCTCTATCTCCTTCTCTTTCTCTCTCTCTCTCTCCCCACCTCTTCTCCCTGCCCCTCTCTCTTTAAAAGTGGTGGGGAGAATATCCTTGGGTAAAGATTAAAAAATAAACACAGTGACATAGGCATATCCAGGGCCAGGGCCACCACCACTGCCACTTGACCCTTAGGAGTTAGTGAACAGCACTAGACCACTGCTGCAAACGAACCCAACGTCTCAGGCCTGTGACTACCATCAGCAAACCTGGAAACACAGGAAAATGCCTCTTCCTTGTTTCCACCTTCCAAGGAGCTCTTGCATGTATCTTTGTGAATGTAATTTTATTCTAGAACCCTAGCTGCAAGAGAGTCTAGCAATTGTAGCTTTTACTTACCTAAGTGATGTGTGCAGAAAATGGATGAAACACCTGCCGAGTGACAATTGACCACATTTACCATAATGGGCACCCTAGGAAATACCTTATTTGACAAGAGCTTAAGACTATCTTTTCAACAGACACAAGACTTCCCTGTGACAAATTGGTTCCAATTAGAAGTTCCTGCTGGTAAAAGAAACACCATTCCTGCCTGACCCTTCCCTCTACAACACACACACATAGATGTTCTCTAGAGCATGTGATAGGATTGGTGATAGGGGTCACAAGTTTATAGGTGAGGGCTAGAGGATAAAAGTGTAAGATGCATGGAAAGCATTCCAAATGGGATAGGAATAGGAACACCAAGAGTGGTTGTGGCTGGTGGAAGAAGAAATAAAAGTAGGAGTCTTGTAGGACAATAGAAGACTGAAAGTTGCTAAGGAGGGAATGCAAAACGAAAGCTGAGTAAATGCCTACATGGGTCATTTATCTTATGGGAACCATTGTTTTGTGACCACCACAAGCAATCATTAATAATAGATTTATTAATGAAGGAAAAATATTGGCATCATTCCTTGAGGTGGGAGATGTGTGCAATTAATACTAAGCATGTTACAAATACATAGTGCTCTACAGACTGCAATTTGTAACCATTTCCATGAAAAAACATAGGAATCAATAAAAATGGAGCATTTTCCTTTCAAAAATATTTTGCATTATGATATATAAACATGTTACATATATGTGATAATGAATTATAATAATGAAAGACTCTTAGATCCACCACATAATAAAAGCTACATGAGGGTGTTTCCCATGATATTTCTGACTCCTCTTCTTTTATTATTCCCAAATTTATTATTTTTATTCCTTTGTATTAATAAATATATAATTTTATCACATACATGCAGTCTGCAATTATTTCAAGTTTACATACCTCAATTTATTTCTTATTGACCATAATTAAAATTATTGTTAACAAATGTTTTTTAAACCCTATTTATGAAAATTTTAAAATGAACAGAATTACTGGGTATTTCAAAAGGAGGAAGGAAAAAGAAAAGGCAGGTATCCACAAATGCTTAATTCACCTTATATTTTGAGCAAGTTTTCAACTAAAAAAATAGTTTCATCCTAAAATTCTTTTATACATGCTAGCCTACTAAAACAGTGGCTAATTTCACTGTTTTTCACAATGGTGAGCCAGTCGCAGAGGTAATGAAATTAAGCTTCCTTCTTTTCTCTCAAATCTGCCACAAAAGAGAGCTGGAATGGGCAGAATGCACCACAAATGCATGGCTGGTTTTCAGGACTCAAGCCGACACTGATTTGTTACACTGCCTCTTAACAACATATTTGTATTTTTCAAAATCTGTAATTTTTTTAGCCCCTGAACAAATGTATTTACATAACTGTGTCTAACAAGAAATTACATTTAACTTCTCGGAAATGACAATAACTAAAACCTGAACTGCCAATTCCACTTCATTAGGATGGTTGAAATGCATTCCAAATGTTAATAAAAATTCCAACATGCTGATAAATTAGAGCTTCTAAGGAGCATGTGACACCTTGGTTAATATATTCAACCTCAATTATATTTCTCTTCAGCACCCTGTTATCTGGAACCTTTGCTGGCAATCAGAGGTGCTGTTTTTCAGCGGCCAATTTTCTAGATAATGTAGCTTATCAACACTGTGGGTAAACTTGCCAATGGAATCAGGCTGCACTGAACCACACACACGCTAATTGCATCCCTTTTTTATGCATATTTACAGACTGTCACTTCAAAGAAATCAGTGGCCCATTGAGGCACCCAGTTAGCTGGAAGAATTGCCTCTTGCAAATGAAAATTAGCAAACAAGCAAGTGATAAATATGAAATGAACAAAGTATAAAAATACTGTTTTGTTTTGAAACTTCCTTGTCATCCTAATATATATGCCCAAATAGGAGTTTTGAGCATAGGATTTGCCTTTTGTTTCACATGAAGATAGAAGAGTTCTTCCTTAAACCCACTAACTAGGTAAAATCCTATATTAGCTCTCCCACGCCACCCCCACCCCAAATTTCTATTCACACAAACAGGTTATTAAATCCTGTATTAGATTTGCTTTGGAGTTTGAATACACAAATGACATGTTAACACTTCAGAAACAATTAACCCTGGGAACTTAATTAAGTTCTGACTTTAAGGAAGCACATTTCAAAATAATGTCTCTAAACTCTCAAGTTTGCTCAAAAATAGCTAAGTCCCCCATCCCTAAAGCATTGTAAGTTCTACTTAACAGCAGAAAGCTGTGCCTGACTATATATGGATAAAGGTTATGGTGTTCTGAGCCTGCTATAATGTGACTAGCTGAGAGGAAGTATAAAAAGGACAAGAACCAAAAAATTACAATAATTAAAAGAAAACCATTTTCCAAACATTGACCATATGTAAAAGAGAAAATGATTTTATAACTCTGTTCTGAGAGCTTTGTATGAACACAAACCCTGAGATGTGAGCTGTTCATCTGAAATCCTCTCCCTTGTTTGTAGAATAACCCTTTGAAATAGAGTACCACCACAACAAGGTTTTTCCAGCAGCATTAGATTTTGAAAAGCATGTCATTTTAATATAAGCAAGTCATTTTAACATAATTTAAAATAAACCACATACCAATTAAACTATAAATACTTTTAAAGGTCTTGTGCCAAACTGAGCAATTTAGAGTGGCAAAACTCAACAAATAGAAGCACTTAACGTCTTAGCTTACAGCTGAAGTTCAACAATATTTTATTTGGTTTGGAGTCCTGAGCATCATTCCTTCTCTATGCCACAGTTTCAACAGACTCCTAGATTCCTCATCACTACTATTACATATACAATGTCATTTGAGAGGTTTTGAGCTTTTTTACAGAGTTCAAGCAACAACATAAATATTGATACAAACATTAGGAAAACATTGCTATTTTAAGAAACACACTACACCTACATGCCAATGGCTCATTTCTTACATGGGGAAAGCAGGGTTCTTTAGTAAATTAGTGCTCATCTGTGTATACTAATTTCGACAATTGTTTTATATCACTTTCGAAATCAAAATGTAATTGCATGTTTATGTCTGCCTTGTTGCTGGGACTGGGAACTCCATGAAGATGAGAATCCAGTTTTCCAGAAGAAGGAATAAGACATAAACTCACCAGAAAGGAGTTTGTGGTGTGGAGGGAACTGGGGACAGGCTATCCTGAGCCAGGGAGAGGAACAAAGAACTACATGTGGATCCAAAGAAGAGACCAGTTTATGCTGCTGCAGGGGACTAGGAAGAAATCACACAATCAGTAACACTGGTATCAGATCTTAATGCATAAGTAACATCTCAATCCAGTAGGGAATAGCATTTCAGGCACATCAAACCATACAAGCAAAACGGAAGGCAGGAGAGTGAATGAAGTCTTCATGGAAGAGAGATTTTGGTGAATACATGTTCACACAGCACCTATATAGGGCTTGTCTGTCATAACAATAAGACTGATTTCACAAGACACAGAAAATCTTATTACATTATTCTCTGTAGATGCACTGAAGAATGTGTCTCAATCACTCTTGAATCAAAGTAAACATTAATAAATTTTCCTGTCTTCTAAAGGGGATTATTGAAATTTGGCTAAATCTTTAGTCTTCAAAATGTTTGGAGAAAAAGAGCAATTGTATCCTGAGTGACAGACCCTTTAAAAGTTTATCTGAAAGCTGAGTTTGTTGCAAATCACTTTTAATTTTAGCATTCAAAAAATCTGCTTTTGTAAATGGGTAAAAAAAAAAACCTAACCAAAGATAAAGAGTTACACAATATCAAAGCTAGTCGGTTATTTTCAGAGAAAATTTTTCAATTGATTATTATATCATTCACTATTTCCTAGTTATTTTATAACACAGACATTACTCCTAGCACATAAAAGACAAATTAAGAATAGTAACAGTAATAATAATAAAAGTATAGTGGCAACTAACAATTTTTTTGCATGCATACTGCCTGGAAGGAACTGAACTGGGACATTACTTGCAGTGTGCCCTCTAACAATGATTGCCATGCTCCTAGGAAATATTTTCAGCCTTGTTTTTTATAAAAGAAGAAACTGAAGGAATTTCTCTTGGCCAAGTTTGTGCACTAGTTAATAGCAGAGTCAGGAGTCCCAGCTCTGTTACCCTTCCAAGCCTATAGCTGTAATCACTAGAATATTAAGCCTCTTTCTAAATAATGTTAGGCTGTTTTCTGTTTTTTTAAATGGGCTTGGCTGAATTCTGTTTGGAAAAGAAAGCCTCTAGGAGAGGGGAAGAACAAAGAGTGAAGAAAAGGAAGAAAAAGGGAGAAGAAAGGAAGAGGGGGAGGAAAGGAGGGAGGAAAGGGGGGAAGCTCATTACCCTGGACACTGCTTCTGTCACACTCATCACTTCCTGAATGTCACCTTTCTTACTATTTTTTCTCTGGTTTCTCCAATAAATGGTGGACTCCATGAGGGCAGGAACTACACCTATCTTCACCACTGTGTCACCTAAGGCCAGCACAGAACTGGCAGAAATGGGCACTCGATCAGTGAGTAAATGAAATACAAATATATTTTCTTTCTTGTCATGGCTTGAATATTTTACTTTGCAACTAGTTGTTTTCATGTTCTCTACAGCTTCAGAAAGAAGCGTGTCCCTGCCTGAGACTACATGGATAGTGTAATTCCATTACACTGCACCTGCACGTTTGCCATCACAAATCCCTGAGGTCTTAACAATACCATTTTGCTATAGCCATTCATGTGGTCTTGTAGCGTGGCTGCTGGAGTCCCAGACTCTGAATCTATCCTCACTTTCTGTTCATCTCTGACTGCACAATGGACAAATTTAACTTTTTAAAATGAACTTCCCTATAAGGAAATTTGAGAATATCACCATAACCAGAAACTTCACTATTCTTAACATTTCACAGAAGTCAAAGATCACATTTTACCAGTTTTTGTAAACAAAATAGATTATACTTACCCCAATTAAGAATGATTTTCCATAGGGTTAGTGCCCCATTTCATACTGTCAATAAAAAATCAGAGGTTTCAATATCTAAACATTTCTTGTACATTCAAATTTGTAAAAATATGTTTATTTCATAAATTAGAATAACCTAGCAGTTAAAATGTATATCAAGTATGTGGCTCTTGTAGGCTAACTTTGTGGTTATTTTGCTTATGCTTCATCAGACACCTGTTTTATATTGAAACTTTATTAAAAGGTTTTACTTCATTTCTATTTTTCCTTTGCTGTACAATTTTTTTTCATTTTCTCTTTTTTCCTAAGCCCTTTGTTTTTGGATTAAAATGGTAATTTTTATTTTTATTCTTGGATTCTCCCTTCTCTCACTGGTCAAAGACTTTTTCTTTGTGTTAAAATTATTCACAGAACACATGGAATGAAAGTTCAACATAAAATAAACTCCAGCTCAGGGGAAAAAAAGAAAACACACATGTTCGTTGAAGAGGTTGGCTTTGGAAGTTCACTAAGCTCAGGGCAGAATGAACAGAATTAAATTGAGAGCAAAAATACTCTCAAATACTCTTAAAGCAAGTAGCCAAGCTGGTAGCTGGAACAGACAAAATGTCCTAAACAACTACTCTGTTTTCCTTTCAGGAATTAAGAACACCAGAGTCTGTACACACGGATAGTTTTGATCTGGGGATTCCATTTGGCGTTTTGCTAAATCCAGTGAAAACCAGGAACAACTTAATAAAATGTGAAAATGCAAAGACTTTGCTTAATATTTAAAAGAAAGAATAAGGGGAAAGAGTGAGAGTGAGAAAGAAAAGTACTGTTGAAAGTTTTTTAAAACTTGGTAAAATGTAATTTCTTCTGTATATTTTTGACACAAGTCATCCTATAATTGCCATTTCCACAAGATGTCTCAAATATGATAGTACAATGCAACTGTTTAAATGCCTATACATTTGTGTGATAAAGAAAGAAAAAGCCACAACATTGTCTATTAAGTGTCAAAAATCCTTTTCTTTAACTACAGAGGGCTTGGACAGAACTCAGGAAATACTTCAGCTGGAAAAGAGATGTTAAAAGCTACCCTTCAAGCTATTGGAAAACCTATTATCAAATGTTAAAACCTTTAAAAAATCCATGAGTGTCCTTAGCATGATTATATATCTTTGTTTAGCAAAGGTTGATCATCATTGATAACCAAAGACAAAATAACAATGGGTGCAATCTAACTGCTAATTAGGAATCACAATGCTTAAATTAAGAAACTCAAGGAGAACAGGTATCCGATTACATATATTCTCTCAACACCGGAACACATTTACTTACAGAAAATGCAGTCCATGTTTCTTTTTTATCACATCTCTAAGTCATACTGCCAGCACTTTGGATGCTGCTAGCTGTCACTGTGTGTGAGAACCTAAGGAGGAGGGGAAAAAACAGCATAACTTTTCTTCAAAAGAAAACTGTGGAAAAATACACATAGTGTATACATGCATATGCAGGCAACCATTCACTTATTTTTCTCTCGGTTCATAGGACGTAATGAGAATTAATTAGCACATTCCTAAATCATTAGCCCCAATTTTCTCTCTAATGTGTGCATCTATGCATAACTGAAGAGTTCGTAAAGGAGACAGAAACCAGAAAGCCGAGGTCAGAGGCAGATGCACAGATGTCTGTATAAATGGATGTTCTGTGATTGCGTCTCTTTGTGATGCATAATTACAAGTGATTTTAATTCAACCCCTTCAGTACGAGCTATCCATTTTTATGTGTGTTCTAAATACAGTATCTACAAGGCCCCCAAATTCATCTCCTACAGACTTTCAAGATTTAAGCATTTCTTCAAGTGCCACATCAGTCAAAAGAGAAAATGATTGGCTTTTAAAATTATAATTTAAGGTGCATCGACTAGAAGGTATGTTTTCATTAAAATGTAACCCCCTTTTAAGCTGTGTGTCTAGGGCTTTTGGGAACACACTGAAAACTTGGGTTTTTACCTCTATGTCCTGAGAAAAAAGAGCTACAAAATAAAAAGCCTAGAATTACAGTGAACCATGTAAATTAATACAAGGCCATGTCCTTCAATATATTCTTCAATGCAGTAGGCTTCTCATTGTTCAAGATACACAGAAAATTCAAGAGCCTGTGATTTCTATCTGCAGATGTTTAGAAATTCAATGGAACAGGTAAGCTGTAAGTCGTACATGTACGGGAATCTTATTTATTTAATAGAATCCTTTTATATACTCTTAAGGGAATCATTTTTTTTATAAAGTGTAACCTTTTCTACTATGAAAAATCATTCTTGCATCCTAGTAATGCTCCATTAAAATATAAATTATTTTAAGAGAGTAGGATATTCAGCAAAGTAATGCCTAAACATAATAATATCATACAACAAAATGACTGAACATTTTATTTTCCTTTTTCCATCATTCCAGGATTAAAAAGGATTATTTCTTGGTGGGTACACAAATCCATACATGTGATAAAATTTCATAGAACTATTCAAAAACAATAATGTTCATCTAAAAACTGATAAAATTCACATAAAGACTATAGTCTAGTTAATAGTATTTTGTGCAAGTCAATTTCCAACTTGCTGTATACTACACTTACATAAAATGTTACATAGGAGGAAACTGGGTTAATGGTATATAATACATCTCTATCATTTTTACAACTTCTTACATATCTACAATAATTTCAAAAATTTTAAAAAATGCCTCTATATAAGTTTTATAAGTCTGAATTCCCAGACATTGTGTTGGATATCTACACTGCAAGGAATCTAATAGATTCTCACTAAAATTCGGACCTATATCTTTCAGAGAAACTTCTGAAAGGTTCAGAAATGCATCCTTAAATGGACTCAGATCAGGGGAAGTCTGACAGTATTACCATTTTGAAAGCCCTGAATAAGACTATGCCTCTAACTTTCTCTGACTGCCTTATACTTTCTTTACTCAAAATTCTATACCTATACCTCCCTGGGCAAAACTAATGTCTCTCTCATATCTTATAGAAGTAAAGTTTAGTGGTTAAGAACCTATACTGAAATTGCTGCTCTGACACCATGTGCATGACCTTAGTCAGGTTGCTAAACTCTCAGAGTCTCAGTTTGCTAATATGAAAATGGGATAACATCATCTTGGGTTGTTGTGAGGATTAAGTTAAACAATGAGTGAAGAGTGCTTCACATGTGCTGAACACCATTTCTGCATCAGCTGTGACCTAGGGTAGTCCTTCATACATGTCTCTACTACAGTGACTGAGTGAGGTGTAAGGAGGATGAAGGCCAAACCACACTGATCTTCCTTTATGTTGGCCCCTCCTCTTATTAACTATAAGCCACAGTTCCCTTGTCTGTGAAAGACAGTGATGATTCAGTACTCAGCTGTGTTATTAGTGTTGCACTGACCACATGCTAAATATGTCCTATAATTCAGTCTATTTCCTATAATTCATGAACTAGGAGATCATGAGAGGTAGAAGTCAGAAATTACATCTTTCCATCCCCTGCCCAGCATCAGCATAAATTAGATGCAACATAAATATTTGTTAAATTTTCATTTTTACAAAACTAATAATTAAAAAATAAAACATCAAAACTAACATTTTGAACCTTATCATAAAGGATTGTAGGAGTGTAAAAGATATTATACAACCACTCTGGGGCTGAAAATTTTTCTTTTTACAATTGCCTCTTTTAAGTTTTCAGAAAATTAATTTGTAAAAGTAACCCTCAAGAAGAATTATCTTGTGATACCATTATGAAGCGGCATCTTGCAGCTTCAGAGAGTCTCAGTCAATATTTTGTATCTTGTTTTCAGTAAGTTCTGAGTTCCTAACCACAGTGAGCATTCTCCAATAATCATTCTGATTAAGGGTAAGTGATCCTGTGAAGTACACTACTAATAAGTGGGAATGCCTCACCTGTCTTAATTAACAGATTCCAAATGGGTGGTTAGTTAAATTCTACTCTTTAAAATGCAACAAATGCCCGCAGCCATAGCCTTGGATATGACAGTTCTCTATACCCATTCCAGTGCTTCCAGTGCTCATTGTCAGGGGGTCTTGCCATGATCCTGATGTCTCTGGAGGACTGAAATATCATATTCAAGAAATAGTTGGTTTTCTATCATAAGCACTACTGACTGTGACTTGAGAAACTCTCACACTGACAAATCTAAAACCACAATAATTTAATAGTTTTTCTCCAAAGCAAAACCATTAGAAGAAATATTCCTTCCCCCCTCTCTCCATGCTACAGATGTAATACTCTGTGCGGGTTGTTAGAAAGTCAAAGAATATAATTTCTTGATTAATTGCCATACACAGGATCCAAGTTATGCATGAGTTTGGTAGTTAACCCCATCACCTCCCATAAGCAGTTACTGCTAAACCTTCCAAATAAGCATATTTATGATAAATCACTTGGAGCTATTTCAGTGGATCAGGCCTTAAGTTATTCCTTGGGCTAGATCATGTTGTTTTCAATGTGCACAAACTATAGGCAAGAAGTTTCACTGTCAACCTCTTTGGCAGTATCTTGTAGCTTCAGAGAGTCTCAGTCAATATTTTTTATCTTATTTTTAAATATCTTGTGGTCTCAAAAATGGATGGTAATTCAGAAATTACATAAAAATCTAAAGATGGACTATGGGCTTATGACTTCAATAAATTCAGCCATTCTGTAACAGGAAAAGAAAATGCCTGCTGATTTTAAGACTATTGGGGATCAAAGAGCTATTTTAATTGGGTAGTTTAGAGTTGAGCTCTCCAAAAAAAGTTACCTCCTCTCCTCAACCATCCATATCCTTAACTGGGTATATGATTATCAATCACTAGGATCCCTAGAGATTGGTATAGTGCGTAATTTTGAGCTCAGGATAACATTTATAAACTTCTCCCCATCACAATTGTTTTGTGACACAATTTCCATAATGGTTACTGCACCAGTGGAGTAACTGATTTGCCCAAGGGCTGCTTTCTGCCATCCCACCTTTACAAGTTACTCATTTGACAATGATGAAAGGCAAACTCTGGCATGACAGCTCTTTGCTGTGTGACCCTACGTTCCTCAGTCATGCTCCTTCCTTTCCAGTACAAGCACAACTGTAAAAAGTATCTTATTTCAAACAGGATTAGTCTGCCAATACATGAACTGCAAGTAACTGGCCCTTCTTACCTTCATGGCCAATTCAGACCTTCAGACATCTTCATTTCCCTGAATGTTTATGTTCCTTAACATTGGAGATGTTTCCCTAAAAGTTAATTTATTGGGAGATTATCCAAATCACCATCTCTTCTCTAGTTCCTCTGAAGTGTGAGAAGGAGTCCAAGATGGTGGTATCATTGGTGGATATCATGCTCACCTCTTCCCAGCACCGAACTGGAATTACAGCTAAATTATAGAGCAGTCGTCATTAACAACCAACTGAAAACTAGCTGGAGAGAAGTTTTATAACCAAGGATTTATAAAAGAAGCCACATTGAGATTGGTAAGAAGAGAAAAGATGTGAAAAGTGCTAGCCCCATTCCTACAGCTGGTGGCTAAAGTTCTGGAGGGACATCTCAGCTGCAAAGGTCTCCCTGAGAAGTGTGGGGTCTAAATCCCAGGCCAGGTTCTCCATCCCAGAGCACCAGAGCCTGGAAGAGGTGTCCACATAACATCTGGTTGTGAAGAGCAGCAGTGTTTCTGTCCACCAGGGAAAACTAGAGCCCACTAGAAACACAGGCATCTTCTTAAAGGGTCAGTGTACAAATTTTTGCTCACAGCCACTCACCCCAAGCTCCAGTGGAGGGAGGGAAGAATGGAATAGAGTCATGTGAGGAGAGTTTGGGGGTTTGTAGCTCTGGGGAGACAGCTAAAGGGATAGCTGCCTGGGTATCTCTGCTGAGTTCCTCTCCCATACTGCATATGCCATCTTTTTTGGGCAGAACACTCCCCTCCATATAGCATCAGCCTGGGGAAAAGCAATAGCTCTACCCTCTGTACTCCCTCTTGCTCCCTTATGCTGTGCTGAGGAGTCACAGCCTTGGCCAGGGATAAAGGTATGGACAGACCCAAGGGATGTCAGTGACTGAGTTGTTTGGCTTTATGGTGGGAGTCATTCCCCTAACTTTCCTGTGAACCTGACTGGCACTTCCCCCTCACAAGAGATCTGCTAGAACCAGCCCCAGGGCTTATGGTAGACCCATACTGAGGGCTACACCTCCAGCCCTGGAGGCATCACCCACATGACTCCTAGTGGTTCTGCCCTACCAAGTTTGGGAAATATTCAGGACAAACCAAGTGGTGTGGCTCTGGGGCAGGGGCCAGACTCCTCATCATCTCAAGTTTAGTCAGCACCTCCCTTTCACAGGAGATCCATTAGACCCATATCCTGTTTCCTGAAAGTCCCACCCTGCTGAGCTCCATCTCCTCCTGACTGAATCTGGGTCAGACAAAGCTGTGTAGCTCTAGAACAGGAGCCATTTTTCCCCATGCACACCCACTTGGAGCAGAGTCCTTCCTTTTCATGGCCACATCTTGATCTGTTTGGGCTTGATAAACTCTGCTGGCCTTACCCTAAGCACTCCCTGAGACCCTGCCCCACCACAAAAGTGTAGGAGTACCCAGCAGGTGGCAGCTAGACTTGGTATACCCTGGGACATTTGCTGAGTGTTCTCAGTACCAGCACTGGTACCAAGTTTGAACCTATATCAGTTGGGTGAACACTACTCACCTTTATCTGATGACTCACTGAGAACCTATCTCATACAACTTGGGTACCACCAGAGATGCTTTCAGTGACTGAGTCTAATAAGCAGCCAGCAGGTGGAGACAGGCAGAGGTGAATCTTGGGGTGACTTGGGACTTTTGCTGACCTGCCCCTGGGACCAGTTTGGTAAAGCTGGCGTTGGTGTGTATCTTGGTCCTTCTTGTGCACACCCAAGCCAAGGAGGGGAAGCCATAAATTGTGGATCACTTTGTAGCTCCCAAAAGGTTCTACAGGGCTAGTCACAGGCAACATATGACATTGGACTGCACCAGAATCCCTTCCCAAGAGATCCTAGAACAAACATACTAAGTAGCCAGTTTAAGACAACATCATAGAAGGATCCAATAAGCTTCATAAGTGTCATATCCAAAGACCAATCTCAGCAGGTACCAGACTCTGCTGAGACAAATTATGCTCCTCATGGTTAACACCAGCATAGCAGCTTGTCCACTGTGATCAGAGTTGATCCTCACAGTCAGCCAGACTGATGGTCAATCTCATGCACAAATGAGCCAATAACAATTAAGACTCAATTGCAACCTAAGGGCCCACATAACCCAAACAAGAGGCATTCCTGGAACACCCAGCTGAGGTGTTCACAGGTCACCTTATACATAAAATTATTCTGCCAAGACTGGGAGTCATAGCAGGTCTACCTAATACATAGAAACAAACACATAGAGGCAGTCAAACTTGGGAGACAAAGAAATGTGCCATAAATGAAAGACCTGGAGAAATCCCCAGGAAAGAAGCTAATGAAATAGAGGCAAACAATTTATCAGATATAAAATTCAAAAAATTGATTATAAGGATCTCAGGGAACTTAATGAGAACTACAACAGCATGAAAAAGGACATAGAAACCATGAAAAAGAGCATAGGAACCATATAAAAGAAAGAGTTGGAAATAAAGAAACATTTAAGGCCAGAAGGACTTTGCATGAAGTAGTCAAAGTGATGAAAAGCAAGGACCTACAACCAAGACTACTTTACCCAGCAAGGCTCTCATTTTAATTTGAAGGAAAAACGAAGAGTTACCCAGACATGTAAAAGCTAAAGTGATTTGTTACCACCAAACAAGTATTACAAGAAATGTTAAAGGGCCTAAAGGAGATGAAGGAGAAAGTGAAGGAGAAGGAGGGGGAAGAGGAGGAGAAGAAGAGGGAAAAACAGAGGAATATAGTTCAAAGAATAAAATGATAATAAATATGTACCTATCAATAAAATGGCAATAAATATATAACTATCACTTTAAATGTACAATAAATTGCTTAAACGCTCCAATCAAGAGACACAGGGTAGCTGAATGGATAGGAAAACAAGACCCATATATATGCTATCTACAAGAAATCTTCCTCTGAATGAAAGATACACACAGACTAAAACTAAAGGAAAGGGAAAAGATATTTCACACAAATGAAAGGAAAAAAAAGCTGGGTAGCAATACTTATATCTGAGAAAATAGACTTTAAGAAAAGGCTAGAGTAAGAGATAAATAAGGACACTACATAGCAATAAAGGAAGCAATCCAGCAAAGGGATATCATCCTTGTAAACATGTATGCACCCAACATAGGAACATCTAAACATGTAAAGTAAATATCGATTGACATAAAGGGAGAGATTGACAGTAATAGAGTCATAGTAGAGGATTTTAACACCCCATTGACATCAATGGATAGACCTTTCAGACAGAAAATCAACAAGGAAATAGTGGGCTTAAATGACATACTAGACCAGATGAATTTAGTTGATATCATCTGAGTATTTCATCCCAAAGTAGCAGAATATAAATTCTTCTCAAGTGCACATGAAATATTTTCTGGATTGACCTCATGTTAGGACACAAAACAAGTCTCAATAAATTTAAGAATACTGAAATCATATGAAGCATCATCTCTGACCATAATGGCATGAAACTAGAAACCAATCACAAGCAAGAAAGCGAAATAAAAATCCACAAATACATGGAGGCTAAATAACATGTTACTAAACAGTGAATGGGTTAGCAATGAAATCAAAAAACATTTTAAAAGGTACCTTGAAAGAAATGAAAATAAGGTCACAACAAACCCTAAATTTATGGGACACCATGAAAGCTGTCCTAAGAGGGAAATTCATAGCATTACAGGCTTTCTCATGAAACAAGAAAAATCTTAAATTAACAATATAACTTTACATTTAAAGGAACTGAGAAAAAGCAACAAACAAAGCCCAAAGTAAGTAGAATGGAGGAAATAATAAAGAGCAGAGCAAAAATAAATGAAATGAAGTCTAAAAAAAATACAAAAGATCAATGAAACTAAGAATTTGATCTTCAAAAAGATAAACACGAATGATAAACCTTTAACCAGACTCATCCAAAAAAAAAGAGAGGATCCAAATAAATATACCAGTAATCATAAATAAAAAGAGAACAGTAATAACTGACACCAAAGAAATACAAAGTTTTTTGTAAGAAAAATATCACAAAAAACTATATGCCAACAAATTGGTAAATCTGAAAGTAATGAATAAAATCCTAGAAACATACAATCTTCCCACACTAATCAGGAAGAATCAGATAATCTGAATAGACAGATTACATCTAGTGACATTGAAACAGTAATTTAAAAACTCTCAATAAACTAAAGTCCTGGACCAATGGCTTCGCAGGTAAATTTTAACAAACATTCAAAGAACTAACACTTACCCTTCTCAAACTATTCCAGAAAATTCAAGAGAAGCATACACTTCCAAGCTTATTTGATGAGGCCAGCATGATACTAATTCAAAACCAGATAAAGAAACTACAAAGAAAATTACAGATCAATATTTCTGATGAACATAGATGCTAAGACCCTCAACAAAATATTAGCAAACTGGATCCAACAATGCATTAAAAAGATCATACAACTTGATGAAGTGGTATTTATTCCCAAATGCAACATTGGTATAATATCCAAAAATCAATAAACATGATGCACCACATAAACAAATGAAGGGTAAGAACCACATGATCATATCAATAGATGCAGAAAAAGCATTTGATAAAATCCAGCATCCATTTATGATAAAAACTCTCCTCAAAGTGGGAATAGAGAAAACATACCTGAACATAATAAGGGCCATATATGACAAACCCACAGCCAACATCATACCAATGGGCAAAAACTATAAGCATTTTCTTTAAGATCAAGAACAAGACAGTGATATCCACTTTCATCACTCATATTCAGCATAGTACAGGAAGGCCTAACCACAGCACTCAGACAAGAAGAAGAAATAAAAGGCACCCAAATCAGAAAAGAAGTAAAACTGTCATTATTAGCAAATGACATGATACTACACAAAGAGAACCCTGAAGATTCCACTAAAAACTGCTAAACTGATAAACGACTTCAGGAAAGTAGCAGGATACAAAATAAATATCCAGAAATTAGTTGCATTTTTACACACTAATAATGAACTATCAGAAAGGAAAACTTTTAAGAAAAGTTTTAATAAAACCTTTTTTAAAGAAAGCAATCCCATTTGCAGTTGCTTCAAAATGAATAAAATACCAGGGAATAAAATTAACCAAGGATGTAAAATACCTGTACTCTGAAAATTATGTTACTGAAGAAAGAAACTGAAGAAGAGGCAAATAAGTGGAAGCATATACTATGTTCATGGGCAGGAAGAATTAACTTAATTAAAATGTCCATACTAACCAAAGCAACCTATAGATTCAATACAATTCCTATCAAGATACCAATGGCATATTTCACAAAACTAGAACAAGTATTCCAAAAATTTATAGAAAATCAGAAAGACCCCAAATAGCCACAGCAATCATGAGAAAGAAGAACAAAGTTGAAGGAATCATGCTACCTGATATCAGACTATACTACAAGGTCATAGTAATCAAAACAGCATGGTAGTACCATAAAAACAGATATATAAATCAATAGAACAGAATAGAAAGCCTAGATGATAAACTCAGCAAAACATATATTGGAGTTAAGATAGTCTCTTCAATAAATAGTGTTGGAGAAATTGGACAAATATGTGCTAAAAAATGAAACTAGACCACCTTCTTACATCACACACAAGAATAAATTCAAAATAGATTTAAGACTTAAATGTTAGCCTTGAAACCAAAGAAGTCCTAGAAGAAAAAATATAGGCAGTAAAATCTGAACATTTTCATAGCAATATTTTTTCTGATATATCAAACCAGGCAAGAGAAAAAAAAGAAAAATAAACAAATGGGACTACCTCAAACTAAAAAGTTTTTTTTCCCACAGCAAAGGATACCATCAACAAGATGAAAAGACAACCCACTGAATGGGAGAATAAATTTGCCAATGATACATCTGATAAGGAGTAATTATCCAAAATTTATAAAGAACTTATAAATATCAACACCAAAAAAAAAACAATCCAATTAAAAAATGGACTAAACTAGGGGGGTTGGAAAGGGGAGGGAGGAGGCGAGGAATGGGTGGGTGGGCTGGAATGGGAATAAAGGATAGAAACTGTAATGAATAAACTAAAATAAAAAATTTTTAAAAAGAAAATAAAAAAATAAAAAATAAATGGGCAAAGGACCTGAATAGACACTTCTCCAAAGAGAACATAAAGATGGCCAACAGACATGTGAAAAGATGCTCAACATCACTAATTATCAGGCAAATGCAAATTACAACCACAATGAGATATCACCTCACACCTGTCATTACGGCTATTGTTAATAAATCAACAAATGACAAGCGTTGGTGAGGATGTGGAAAACAGGGAACTATTATGCACCATTGGTGGGAATGAAGATTGGTGCAGACACTTTGGAAAGCATTTATGGAGATACCTCCAAAAATCAGCAATGAAATTGCCTTATAACTCAGTGATTCCATTTCTGGGAATATATCCAAAGAAATCTGAAACACTGATTCAAAAAAAATACATGCACCCCTTTGTTCATTGCAGTGTTATTTATAATAGCCAAGGTTTGGAAGCAGCCAAAGTGCCCACCTGTAAATGAGTGGATAAAAATGCTAGGGTACATTAACAGAATGGAATACAACTCGGCTATAAAACAGAAGGAAATATTACCCTTTTGAAAGCATGACTGGACCTGCAGAGTGTTATGCTATATGAAATAAACCAGTAAGAAGCCCTGGCTGGCATAGCTCAGTGGATTGAGTGCGGGCTGCGAACCAAAGCATCGCAGGTTCGATTCCCAGTCAGGGCACATGCCTGGGTTGCAGGCCAGGTCCCCAGTGGGGACCACATGAGAGGCAACCACACATTGATGTTTCTCTCTCTCCTTCTCCCTCCCTTCCCCTCTCTAAAAGTAAATAAATAAATTTAAAAGAAAAAAAGAAATAAACCAGTAAGAAAAAGACAAATACCATCATTTACCAATGGCATGTTTTATATGCCATGGTGGAATCTAATGAACAAAAGGAATGATCAAGAAAAATAGAGATAGACCCATAGACAGAAACTAGGCTGATATCTGTTGGCCATGGGGGTTTTTGTTTCAGCCGTGTGGGTGGAGGGATTGAGGAAAAAATAAAGAAAAAAACTCATGGACATGCACAAATATGTGGGGATTGCTGAGGGGAGGAGGAGGGTATTGGAGGCACATAAATAGTAATGGAAGAAAACTTGACTTGGGGTGGCAAACACACAATACAATGTACCGATGATCTGTTTTGGAACTGTGTACCAGAGACCTGTATAGTTTTGTTAAGCAGTATCACCCCAATAAATTCTATGAAAATAAAAAAAGGTGTGAGGAGATATAATAATTCTGTTACAAATAACAATCAATTAATTGTGACTTTCTTCACAAAAAAAAGAATACCCATTTTTAACCTTTTCTTGATTATCACATCCCTGTAATTTAGGGTCAATATATGTTCATTTAACATAAAGAAAATTAAATTATTTTTAATATTCTTTTAAGTTATATTATCAAAATGTAAGCATATAGCACTTTTACAATTAAAAATGTTCTTTACAATGTTTTTGACAAAATGCTATCTACAAATGTGTGTTTTTTCCGTTAAAATAGAAAATCCCATAAGGAAGTCTCCCCAAAACCTGTGCCAGGTTTTGTTTGCTTTGTTGTGTGGTTTACTTTTCTTGAAAGGGGAGTGTTCATTTTTAAGCAGTCATTATTAGAATACAACCAATCAACAACTGGCTACTAAAAAGTGTTTTACTGAATATGTAAAATGAGAAAGAAGAGGGAAAAACACAAACAAAAATGTCCTCTAAATTTTCCTACACATATCCTATAATTTTCCAGTTGGCTTCACCACTCAACATATTTAAATAACCAACTAACATATTTATTTAACATTCAGCAGATGGACATGATAGGAGCATCATGATTTTCAGATGTACTTTTATAACTACAAGGCTCTCTTCACACCAGGATCACACAGGTTCTTAAGGTAAAGCCATCCCACCTGCTGTTTCTTCAATGTTGGAGCAACTCTCAACCTAAACATGTCCACTCAGATTAATTTAAATACCTGACATTATGACGGAAATAAAATCATTCTCTTCAATCTGTATTTTACCGGCAGCATAAAAGAGACTATTTTACATGTTAATAGTAATCTGATATGGTTGTATAAATCTGATATAAATATGATACTCTTTGGAAATGATGCTAATTTAGTTTAAAATGGAGATTACATTTCAACTTGTAAAAGAGCAGGGTGAAATATTAGCATTCATGGCTGTTGTATAATTTCCCTTTACACTACATATGTGTTACTCTACAACTTTTCTGAGCTTCTTTGTCCAAAGAGTTCCCATTCTCCCTATAAGAAACAGGACTGCTCTATTTATAAGTTAAACAGGTGGTACAGACCCTTGGAAAAAAATTAACAACAACATTATAAGTGCATTTTTGAAGAAACATTGAAAGTTACAATGTAATAAACTGAACAGAATGTCATAAGAATGTCAAACTGGGCACAGTAAAAATAAATGTTATTCCCAAGGAAAATAAAAAGTCTGCATATTTATGTAACATTCAGCAGATGGACGTGATATTAATATAGGGTTTTCAGTTGTACTTTTATAGCTACTAGATTTTCTTGCCCAACTTGGCAACCCGAGGCACCATTTGAGTTTTGGATTTGGACAATGCTGCAACAGATGTCCAGACCAATAAAATAAATTCCTTAAGGGCTGTGCTTAATTTGTGTAATTGATCAATTCTGGTTACATAGGCCTCAGCTCACCAGCATGTAACTGCCTTCCACAAAAGCTTTTCAGTTGGGATTTCACTCCATATGTTACCAGGGTTTATGGACTCTCTCTTTGACGGAGAGAGCAGGGCCTGTGGTGACACCTGTTGGCAACCAGTGGTGAAAAACAACAACTGACAGGGTGGATGGTTCTGGGGCAGCTCCTCGATCTCAGCACTATTGAGTTTTGGGGCCAATTCTGTGCTGTGGGGCTCTGTCCTGTGCACTGTATGATGTTTACCAGCATCCATGGCCTCCACACACTAGATGCCAGGAGCACCCTTCCTCCAACCCTCAGTTGTGACAATAAAAATATCTCTAAATAGCACCAAATGTCCTCAGAGAGACAAAGTCACCCCAGGGGAGAGCTATCACAATAAAGTTAATGCTTCTGGAGGAGCCACACATCAGAACAGCTTAACATTTCTCATGCAGTTTTTTTTTTAAATCAAGCTTTATTGAGATATAATTGACATATGTATAATATTATATGACACCATCTCATGTTGTTTTATAGCACAAGATACGTTTCTCCCCCTGCCTTGAAGTCTCTCAACTCTGATAACAGTTTTTCAGACAACTCAGAGGAACTCTATTATGACAGAGGGCATCCGTGCTGCAAGCGCTTCATCCATCCTCAGCCGGCTGGGAATTAGGACATGGATTTTGAAACCCAACTCGAAATGTTCATCACTCACCTATTAAACTCACCAGAGTTGCTATGTTAATTACCTCCCTGTATCCTTGATTTAGCATCATATGGCCTGCAGCCTGTGACAGAAATTAAAGGAAAGACCAGTGACCTCTCTTGTGATTATACTAGAAACTACATGATAATAAATTAATTCTCAATTTTCAGAAGACTTTAGATGATTATAAAAATGGAGCAAGTACATGATACACAAACTTGATAAAAGATGGTTCTCAGTACCAGCTTTGAATAATTTTTAAAATTAGTTTCCAATCTATGTAACCCAGAATTTAAGCAAACTGCAATGTTATATTGCTGAAAATAATAGTAAAGAAGAGATTGTGTCAGTTTGTGACTTAAATTACATATTACAAGGCTCAATAAAAGCCTTGTTATACAACTTTTTCAGGGGCAGAGAAAATTTGACATCCCTATACTATATGTGCACCACACATTGATTTCTCCAGCTAGACATACTGACTTGCAGGATTCATACTAATATCAGAATAAACACATGCAAAGTAAAATGACCCATCTAAGCAAAGAAGTGCCATGACCTCTTGGTCTGTTTTGTGCCTCTGACAGCATTCTCCCCTTGGCTGACAAAACACAAATAAGAATGCACAGGAAGTGTGACCCACTCTGATTTACAATCATCCAGCTAATTAGAGGAACCCTCCAGCTCATTATGTTGGGCAGTAGGAAGTAAGAAACTACATGAAGCCTGACTCTCGTTAAGTCCTAGGATGTTGTCAAAGCTGAACTAACATCGGTTTCTTCTATTTCTTTTTATACTTGGTAGGATTGCAATTTCACAGCTGTAAAATCAGTTTTGACTTTCAGAGGGTATGATTCCTTGAACACTGCACCATCTTGTGGACGAATGCTTAACTGCAAGTTTTTAATTAAAGTGTAAAGTCCCAGTTTTCTATTGGCTTGGTACTTGGTATAGCTTATTCCTGCCTTAAGACAGTACAATAGGCAGATAAGATACACAAAACATTTTCTTTCTGATTAGATAAAAAGGCAGTGAAGCTCTGTTTTAAGACATATTTGTGTTTCACAGCATAAATAACTTTTTAATGCACAAATATTCATGGAGAGTGGTCTACAAACTTGGCCTTTAGAATATGCTGATTGGAGCCCAAAGAAGTATAAAACATGATTCTGACCCTCTGAATGTCATATAATTATGAACTGTAAAATGGGTGAATTCTGAATAGCTCGGATAAGAAGTGCAGTAGGAATGAGAGGAAAAATCTGAGGACTGACCTTGTTGGAAAAGATGTATTATGGACAGTGAGCTGGAACCATGAGGAAGAATAATGATGTTGATGCTTAAAATCAGCCAGCCACTGTACTAAGCCCTTCACAAGTATTACCTTATTTAACCTTCCAAACAACCTTATCTTACTGATGGGTGTCCCAGCAATGGCATGGACAGGTTAGGACTGAAGCTCAGATTAGCCCAGCTCCATAGCTCATGCTCTGAACCACCCCACTGTGCTGTCTCCCATGATAAGAATTAGATCCCTGCAAAGAATAACAGAGGGGTTTCTGGAGGAGTGAGATGAAGTTTAGCAAAAAGATGGAAACAGGGTTGTACAGTGGCAGCTCTAGAAGTACCTGGAGAAGGAATTTAGAATTCAAGTCTGTTTAGGGCAAAAGAGAGCTCAGGAGCTTGCTTCTGTGAAGCTGTGTCTACAGAGAAGGCATACAGATTCTGCCTGGATAAAGTAGGAGGAGTTGATGGGATCATGGAAAGAGCTAACCACTTCTTGAGACACCCACAGTTGCTGTCACTGAGAATAATATGCATTCTCAAAATAATAGCTAAGTGGTTCAGAGGACAATCATAGGAAACAGGATTTGAAAAGCAGCTTAATAAGAGACAAACACATTTAGAAAATTAGCAATATTAGTGATTCAAAGAAATACTGATAAAGAGTAAGCAGTAGGTTAATTCACTCATATAATCATGCATTCATTCAACAAAATGACTGAGTTAAAGGACTAAGGATCTTGGAAGGTGGTAGAATTAAGTGGATCTTTTGCAAGTTAGCAGAGGTTTGTGTGTATCCACAGCAGAAGAAAGTCCAGAGAGAACAGTAGGAGATGCTGAACAAGATTTGACTAGGGGAGTACAGGTGGGAAGAGGGAATGTGGTAAGGAGCAGAGGATGAGTGATCCAGGCTCAAGAAGATATGTAAATCAGGGTTGTCAAACTCATTTTCACCAGGGGCCACATTGGCCTCACAATTGCCTACAAAGGGCTGAATATATTTTAGGACTGCATAAATGTAACTACTCCTTAACTAGGGGCAAGAGCTTGACACTGCTGCTAGGTAGAAACAAGGTAGAGGGCCTGATTTGGCCTGAGGGCCTTGTGTTTGCCACCTGTGATATAAATGATGCAGTCGTAGCCTGAAACAGATATTGCAAACTCATATCTGAGGCAGGTAAAAGTAAATGTGGAAGGTGGGCTAGCTAGATGAAGTTCACAGGGAGTGGTGGTGACTGAGGAAGCCTGACCTGGCTAAAGGGGACATCTGAGCCTTGGCACACTGCTGCCAAGCAAAAATGAGACCCCAGAATTGGCAGATGCTCTGGTATTTCAAGCTAAAAAGATGCGTTTCTATGTGCAGTCTCTCAATGCATATGTTGTTAGAAATTTTAAGGAATGTTAAAACACTATGTGGGCCAAACAAAACACATCTGTAGTCCAGATGGGGCCTGCAGAATGCCAGTTTAGGGCCTCTGGCTTGAAAGAAAGATATTAGCGTGGTCTCCAGCCTCAGTCATGGCTCTGAGCTCCTGAGCTTACAGAGAGGCAGTCCCAGCCAGAGGTCTTGCCAGCATCTCAATCACAAGCTGCCCAAACTCAAGTTCATTTTCTTTCCCCAAAGCCCCCCTTGCTGTCGTGCCTATTTCTCATGAATGTCACTCATCTTAAAGCCATGGCCTCTGCAGTATCTCGACATATGTTCTTTTTTTCCCTGTCTCCATTGTCATCATCCCTTGTTTAAGCCCTCATGATTTTCAAGCTAGACTATGGACATAATATCCTACCCCCACTGCTGCCTGTTCCTCTTATGCTCTACATGCCATTGGACTCATCTTTCTAAAATATGTCTTTTTTAGCCATCTACTTCAGCCTCAGCCCACAAACTTGGAATGATGGTCCCCACTACTTATTAAAATAAGTGCAAATGACTTCAGCTGACCTAACTCCACAACTCTTCACAATAAGATGTTTCTAACCCAACATTTCTTCCTAAATGAAATGCCCTTTTATCTCTACATATCCTAAGCTTTGCCAGGTTAAACTGCCCAGCTTCTCAAACTCAGCCCAAGTTTTCATGTATCTAGATCAGAGTTTCTTACCCTCAGCACTATTGACATTTGGTCCCATATAATCCTTTGTGGGGGTGGAGCAGGCACTGTCCTGTGTGCACTGTAGGATGTTCAGTAGCATCCCTGACCTCACCCACTAGATGCCAGGAAGACCTCCACCTGACATTTGACTACCAAATAGTGACGGAAACAATTAATCCCTCTCTTATAATATGTTTATCAAGCTTACCTTCCAATTAATTGAATTGAATACTCTAGATCAGGGGTGTCCAACCCATGGCCCGCAGGCCTCATGTGGCCCAGGATGGCTATGGATGCAGACCAACACAAAATTGTGAATTTACTTAAAACATTATGAGTTGGGTTTTTTGTTGCTGTTGTTGTTAATGTTTGTGTATTTAATATGTAGTCCAAAACAACTCTTCATTTTCCAGTGTGACCCAGAGATATTCACCAATAGGTAGCAGAAATGTTCTCTCAGCAATCTCCCAAGGGGCAGAGTAAATAGGCCACCGATGAACAGTTACCATGTATAAATTACGTTGCTGATAACCAGAGTCACACCCCCTCTAGACCTTTTTATCTCTTGTCACAGCACTTCCTCCAGCAGGTTTTGCCTGCTAGGGTCCCATGCTAGGGCAAATTCCCTTGCTCTGAGCTCTCATGGCACAGACTTTATAATAGTTGCTTGTTTAATGTTGATTTGTCCTCTAGGCTGTACAACTCAAGAGGGCAAAAACCTATGTGTCATCTCTGCTGTACTTCCAGCTCCTGACACAGTGCCTAAAATAGAGAGGGCACTTAATATTCTAGCAATGAATGATAAAACTTACATTAACAGCACAATTTATTTTGCATCTAATTCTCAGCAAATCCTAGTTCTCTTTTTTAATAATTAATTATTTTTATTTTAGATTATTCAGTACAGTTTCTATCCTTTATTCCCATTCCAGCCCACCCAACCCTCCCTCCCACTTCCAACCCCCCTAGTTTTGTCCATGTGTCCTCTATATCTGTTCCTATAAACCCTTCCCTTCTCCCCTGAAATTCCCTCCCCTCTCCCCTCTGGGCCCTGACAACCTGTCCTCTATTTCAGTGTCTTTTGTTACATTTTACTTGTTTATTTGTTTTGTTGTTTAGGTTCCTATTAAAGGCGAGATCATATGGTATTTGTCTTTCAATGCCTGGCTTATTTCGCTTAGCATAATGCTTTCCAGCTCCATCCATGCTGTTGCAAAGGGTATGAGCTCCTTCTTTCTTTCAGCTGTGTAGTATTCCATTGTGTAAATGTACCATAGTTTTTTGATCCATTCATTTCCTTTCAGACACAGCTCAAGATCAACAATCTCCACGAAAACATCTCTGACTAAAGCCAACTGACAATGGCCTTCCTCTCCCTATAAATCTATACAACATTTCAAAGTCTTATTACTCATGATTTTTCATGTAGCAAAGCTTTATTACCAATGAAATTCAAGACCTTGCAAAGAGTTTATATCTTCTACTTTTTTATTATCACCTTTTACAATGAATATACAGTAGACAATTTTAAATATTTGTAGGAGAAATGAATAAATGATTGTCTTTTACTAAAACCACTGAAAGCCCTCTATAATCAAATT
The DNA here is from genome assembly GCA_028533065.1 of Trachops cirrhosus. Classification (NCBI taxonomy): domain Eukaryota; kingdom Metazoa; phylum Chordata; class Mammalia; order Chiroptera; family Phyllostomidae; genus Trachops; species Trachops cirrhosus. The sequence goes on along the minus strand of CM052544.1, from coordinate 57,328,854 downwards.
GAACCTTGAAAACCAAATTTTGAATTTATGATCTCTGTCTAAATTGCTTACTCAAAGTCCTCTTCCTGTACTTTAAAATTAAATTTATATTGACTTAAGTTTAATTATTATTTATTTATACCATAACAGGTCACTTTACAAATAATACATACAAAAGTCTTCTATCTAGCAGATATTTATGTCATTCCACAATTTTGTGGTCTAGTGAAATGAATTCTTTGTTAGAAAAGATGGAGACCAGAAAACTTAAGCATGTTAATTAATCTCCCTGGTTTCCTCAATGCATAAAAGGGGTACAGGGAGGTGATAGTTCCTGTGGGCTTAGCTTTGGAGGCTAGATTCAAACTACATTCAAGTCTGTATCCTACTTCATGATAGATGTGCTCTTTGTTTCTGTGTTTGGCTTCTTTAAATGTGAAATGAGAATTGAAATGAAATCTACCTATTGTGTGACATGTACAAGGGGGCTAACAAGTAGCAAGTCCTCTATTATTAGAGAAACAAATGAAACAATGTAATTAAAAAAGAACTTTGGACAAGAATAGTCCCTAGGGATGACCTTTTTTGTGATTCTAATAATTGGAAAGTTACATGATAGCAGCATCAATTACCAAATATCCATTTGAACAAAATTCTTATTTCCTAGTCTTATGGCCACAAAGTCAGTCTTTATGGACTGAGACTAGAAGTGGACTCAGGATATGCATTACACTTCAAAGTGTCTAAATGTATAATTCTCCCCATAGCTCTTTGAATTTTTAGGAGACCTTTTTGTTAAATCTAGTGATTTTGTCTGGAATATCCAAGTCTGTTCTGAGTTAGTTGAAACTTTTACTGCACCCAAACAGAAAAACTGAAACTTCAGGTTCAAAGTGAAATCAGGCAAAAATGCAGCTTCACACTGTGGAGGTCAGTGCCCCTGCACCCTACACGGCAGGACCCCTTGCATTCCGTACACAGAGCTAAGGGAAGTGGGCTGCTGGTCCTACTCTCTTGCTACCCATGTGCAGGGCAGCCTCAAGGGCCTCCGCTCAGGAATGTGTATTTGCCTCTGCCTCGTCAGCTCTCTTGAGGCTGAATAAAGTTAAACTAAATGCATAGTTTAGATGAAATTCTTTTCAAAAGGAAGAAAGTAATTAGAAGTATTTTGACTAATTCAAATCTAAATTTTTAATGTATATTTCACTCAATCAACAAATACTTATCTTCAACTGAAATATCAAATAAATGTCTCACATTACCCTTTTACTTTGGCTCTGAAAAATCTGAATCTTGTTTGACCTTGAACATGATTTTATTCTCAAAATCCCATCAATAAAATAGAGATAATGTGTCCACTGTGTGGGGGAGTTATAAACCTGGATTAATTGAAATCTGAGTGAAATGTGCTACCAACCCCAGCATCCAGTATCACCTTCTGACCTGTATATGAATTAATATTAATTTAAAAGACAAAATTTCCAGTTTATAGCATGACTGTAGAGTGGAATTTTGCATACACACACACGTGCTCATCCATATACATATGTATATGCATATGTATAGCTTGGCATTTATACGAATGTGTGATTTCAGCAGCAAATCAGCCAAAGGAAAAATTAGCTACAGTTTTTCCCAAGGGAAACAATTTTCTGTTCATATTCTGTTATTTCCAAAAGACTCTAATGCTGTTATTTCAAAACTAAATGTCCTCCAACAAGGCAAAGACAATTCTTCATTGAAATATGTTTGCAGATGCCAAATTTTCAGTGTTGTGTTAAGGTCCTACAAGAATAATCCAAAAATGCTAGGGTGTAGTTGGAAACACTCTTTCAAAATGAATTAAAAATTTTCCACCCTTTTAGGATCAGATAACCTTTAAAAGAAGATAAACAAACATTCAAAAAAGGAAGAAAGGAAGAAAGAAAGATATAAAAGAAGGTCATATTTAAAGAACTCATTGTCATCACCCCAATGAAAATAAAAGTTACCCATAAAATGTATTCTGCATTCTTGCTTGACTAAAATTGTACAGGGTTTTTTTGTCACAAAATAATAGAGAAGAAGGGCTCTGATGTAATTTAGTAGGAGTATTAAAAAGCTATTTCTTTTTCTCTTTGCAAAGGTGTCTACATAGATTCCTGCCTGCATTTGGGGGGACACAAACAGATTAGATATTTCTTGCAGATGAATGTTTCCTCTGGATGCATCTATTTCCATAGCTGATTTGTTGACTAAATGCCATAGTATTTTAAACAAGTTTATTTATATAGTTATGTTATATATTTATATAGTTAATATATTTTATTCAATGTAGCTCCAGTTAAATCTGGCATCAAAATACAGCCTCCTGTCATAGGAAAAGTATATGCAACTGATAAGGACTGAACACAGCCTAACACAGAGAGAAGAATATACATATCAGGGTTGTTTATCTGCTGACTTGAATGAGAATTTTTTGTTAATTTAATAGCACTATCTAAACCTAACACCTAATAAAACTATTAGATTTGAAATATAAACACTTTATAGATATCCTATATGAATTTTAATATTGTTTAAGTTAATTTATTAAATAATTTTCTACCTAAAAAATACATTTCCATTAACATTTTTAATGAAGAGAGAGAGAGAGAGATCATGAATTCCCTGAAAGGGAATTTCAGGGGAGAATGGGAAGGGTTTACAGGAACAAATATGAAGGACATATGGACAAAAACTAGGAGGGGGTGGAAATGGGAGGGAGGTGGGGAAGGATGGGTGGGTGGGCTGGGATGGGAGGAAAGGACAGAAAACTACTTGAACAATGATTAAAATAAAATTAGAAAAAATGGGTCTTAGAAGAGAAAAAAAGGAATAGTTCTCATGAAATAGACACATTTAGAATTTTAAAAAATATTAATAAAAAGTATGAAAGGTATAAAAATTATCAATGAACAGTTAGATATAGCTTTTAAGAAATTACTAAATCCTTTCCATCATGAAATCCAGCTTTAATCATCTTCCTAATTAACTTAAGGCAGGGGTTATATCTGTTTTGTTTATGACAAGATCCTCATGGTTTAGAACAGTGCCAGGTGTATAGTAAGTGCTCAGTAAAACTTTGTTGAATAGGGAGACACGGACAAGAGCTTGTTGAGATGGCTATAAAACTTGAGATTGGTTGGAGAGCAATAGGAACGTTACAGAAGCCTGTGTCACTTTGAGGTTTGCTAAGGAGAAGAGGAAAGAAAGATAAAAATTTGTAAATAAATGGGGGTCTGGATCAGTCTATACAGAATCTTGAGGGTAAGAAAAGAGAAATTGCCCAAAGAAAAATTGGTATATCATTCTCTTCTTTTGCAAAAGTCAGACTACCTCACATTTAGCAAGAGAGACATGGAGTTGAAATAGTGAGGAAATATAAGATAAAACAATTGCCAGTGTCTAAGGGGCTTAATAAATAACTGAATGAATGAAAGCTGTCTGCTCACTATACTGGCTCAGCTGAGATGGCAAACCTTGGCTGTCCTTAAAGAGCTCACAGTCCAAGGAGGAAGGAATGAAGAGGCAGATTCAAATCCTGGTAGAAAAGGGCCCTGGCTGGTGTGGCACAGTAGATTGAGTGCTGGCCT